>OX638368.1:103230774-103830774 GCA_951812925.1 Calliopum simillimum
AAGTTAAACCGTTAAAAATACTTATATCACTAAACTCAGCGTGTTTGAAATTTACTTACTACCCAGAAACTATCAGTGTTAGAAAAAAAAAAATCCTTTTTAAGTCCCGAAAACACCGAACACCGAGTCCCGAGCAAAACACCCGATTAATGGCATCTCTTATACCTACACAGTTTCAAGAGAATCTTTTTCTTAATTCAGATTGGTGTAATTGCTCTAAAATTTGAATAGATTCCGG
The DNA here is from genome assembly GCA_951812925.1 of Calliopum simillimum. Classification (NCBI taxonomy): domain Eukaryota; kingdom Metazoa; phylum Arthropoda; class Insecta; order Diptera; family Lauxaniidae; genus Calliopum; species Calliopum simillimum. Next base: position 103,231,013 of record OX638368.1, read on the forward strand.
AGATTTTTATTAATTTTTATGCATGCAAAATATTGTGTTTTTATAAACGACATGGAATGTCTTGATGTTTTCTGTTCCTCACATGTCACATACTTTAAACAACCTGACTTTGAATATAAATTAATGTAAATCTCTTTTGATGAGGCACAGCTAAAGTGGTCACTTATGTCACCTCATTTTGCATTGAAATTTATTATGAAGAATTGAATAGATCTATGTATGAATAAAAAAAAAAAAAAAATGTTATGAATAATCATAAAAATACAAGCGTTTGAAATTAATTTGCTGTGAAGAATTTGTTGTATTTTATTTGTTTTAAATTACAATATTATTTTTTTTTTTTTTTTACCGTAGGCAATTAATGCCATTTACAAATTTGTTAAATTTAAAACAATACAAAAATATATTTGTGGTATAGCCTTCAAGTTTTTTCTAAGTAATATGCTATTAAAAATTGCACAAATGTAGTCAAAGGAACGCCTATTTTTTAATGAAATAATTTATTTGAAGGAAGAATTTTACAAATTAAACTTATGATGCAACGCAATAAATAAATAAAATTAACATCATCAATCATTTTAATAAATTGGGCGACACATAATAGTGCAATACCTTGAAGATGCTGTAATTGGGTCCACCAGCGATACAAAGTACTCAAATACATATGGTGTAAACCATGTGTAAACGTTAAAAAAATTTGTTCATGGAATCCGATTTGACTATAAATTGGCATAAGCATTAGTTGCATAGTGGACAAAATTACTACCAAATATTTTTTCAAAATTTAAAAAAAATGGCGGAGATATGGGACTTTGAAATTTTTAGGTTAGTTTTCTTTTGAGAAGCTATAACTTTAGTTGCATTTATCCAATTCTCAATTTTATGGTGTTCAATGATTTGTCTTGAAACAGGCTTTAAAATAAAAATTAGAAAAAATGTTTTTTTTTTATATTGTTTACACTGAAAAAAAAAAAAAAATTTATATTGAGTTTCCCAAAAGAAGTCATTTTTGTTATTTTTTATTTTTCTTGCAAAAAAAGCTACAGGTGTAACTTACTAGTCCCCCAAAAATTGAAGTGGGCCTGCCAGTGGTTCTCCAGAAAAACAATAAAATGTAGTATCTTCCGCAATTTTTTAGTACAATTTTTTCAACTCAAAATTTTTATTGAATAAAATTTTCAAATGCTGAAGTTAGTTTATTGACTGTTTTTTTGCTTGTATAGTACTAATGAAAGTACCAGCGCACATTTCTCAAATTCAAATTATCGTTTAATTAAAAATTTAAAATTCAACAAAAATTGTGTCGAAAAATTGCCGTAGAAGCCACATTTTATTGTTTTTCTGGAGAACCACTGGCAGGCCCACTCCAATTTTCGGAGAACTGGTAAGTTATATCTGTAGCTTTTTTTGCAAGAAAAATAAAAAATATCAAAAATGACATATTTTGGGCAACTCAATTTAAATTTTTTTTTCAGTGTAAACGATATATAAAAAAAAAAAGTTATTTTTGCTAGTTTTTGTTTTAAAGCCTGTTTCAAGACAAATCATTGAACACCATAAAATTGAGAATTGGGTAAATGCAACTAAAGTTATAGCTTCTCAAAAAAAAAAAACTAACCTAAAAATTTTAAAGTCCCATATCTCCGCCATTTTTTAAAATTTTGAAAAAATATTTGGCAGTAATTTTTCTCACTATACTACTATTGCTTATGCCAATTTATAGCCAAATTCGGTGCCATAAAAAAAATCTTGATCTCCTTCTATCCCCCTTCTATCCCCCTCCTATCCCCTTCTATACCCTTCTATCCCCCTTCTATCCCCCTCCTATCTCCTTCCTATCCCCCTCCTATCCCCCTTCTATCCCCCTCCTATCCCCTTCTATACCCCTCCTATCCCCCTTCTACCCCCCTCCTATCCTCTCCTAACCCCCTCTATCCCCCTTCTATCCCTCTTCTATCCCCCTTCTATCCCCCTTCTAACCCCCTCCTAACCTCCTCCTATCCCCTCCTATCCCCCTCCTATCCCCCTCCTATCCGCTCCTAACCCCCTCCTAGCCCCCTCCTATCCCCTTCTATCCACCTCCCATCCCCCTTCTATCCACCTCCTATCCCCTTCTATCCCCCTCCTATCCCCCTTCTATCCCCTTCTATCCCCCTTCTATCCCTCTCCTATCCCCCTCCTATCCCCCTCCTATCGCCCTCCTATCCCATTCTATCCCCCTCCTATCCCCCTTCTATCCCCATCCTATCCCAATTCCTCCCCCTTCTATCCCCCTCCTATCCCCTTCCATCCCCTTCTATCCCCCTTCTATCCCCATCCTATCCCCTTCCTATCCCCCTCCTATCCCCCTTCTATCCCCCTTCTATCCCCCTTCTATCCCCCTCCTATCCCCTTCTATCCCCCTCCTATCCCCCTTCTATCCCCCTCCTATCCCCCTTCTATTTCCCTCCTATCCCACTCGTATGCACCTCCTAGCCCCCTCCTATCCCCTTCTATCCACCTCCCATCCCCCTTCTATCCACCTCCTATCCCCTTCTATCCCCCTCCTATCCCCCTCCTATCCCCCTCCTATCCCCCTCCTATCCCCCTTCTATCCCTCTCCTATTCCCCTCCTAGCCCCCTCCTATCCCCCTCCTATCCCCCTCCTATCCTCCTCCTATCCCCCTCCTATCCCCCTCCTATCCCCCTCCTATCCCCTTCTATCCCCCTCCTAGCCCCCTCCTAGCCCCCTCCTATCCCCCTTCTATCCCTCTCCTATCCCCCTTCTAGCCCCCTCCTATCCCCCTCATATCCTATGGTTTACACCATATTTAAGAGATAATGACAAATGTTGTTGGTGGATTAAATACGTTTGCTATATTTAGTGGTTTATATGAAATCACTAAAATATTATTTTTATGTGTCCGCTCTGGGTTTTTAAATTATTGAGAAGCAGGGTATTTCCATGTAAATGTGGACAAGGTATTGAAAAATTTCTCGTTTCTTTTCAACCTTCAACTATATCCAAACTAATGTTTAATTGAAGAAACATCACGATTTAGTGTCAAAATTAAGATTGGACATTGCAATTCGTTATTATCGCGTTTTTTAGTTAATGTCTGCACATCAGAGGAAGTAAAAACGGCATAAAAATAAAACGGTACTTCTGCGAGGAAAGTTATGATTCTGGTGGTGACAGTAATAGTTGTGATGATAATATACCATCTGTATTTAAACCATAAATAATTTCAATCGCGATATAATAGACTTAGTTAAACAATTATTAAATTTTGATCTAGTTTTGGTTCCTGTGCATAAAAGCCAGAAATAGTTCTTTATTTTTCTTGTATTTTGACCCAATTTTAATTTTTATACCTATGAACTTGAAAAGGCCCTCTGTATGGGTCTAAAAATCGATAGTAACGCGAGTTACCAATTTTTTTGTAACGCAAGTTACCACATAATTTTTGCATTTTTTTAAAAAATACCACTTAATATTGTTGTTTCTAATAAAGAAATACTTATTGATATCCTGCTGCCTTAATTTATGTCTAATGTAAAGAAATTTACCCATAAATTTCACAGAAACTTGCGAAAGAAATTTACGCTCTGAACATGTTCAAAAACGGTAACGCGATTTACCAGCACTATTCACTATTTTACTGGTTAAATATTAAGTTATCACTGAAAATTTCAACTAATATGCAACAAGAACAAAGCATTTTGTTTATAAAGAATCCAATTTTATTAGTTAATCCAAAGGCTGAGCCTCAAAAGCTCCATTAAACTCTTAAAAAATGTTCTAATTGTATCGCGAGTTACCATGGAATTACCTAGCAGCAGATTTTCTTTTCGATTGTTATAAGAATTACTCCATGCCAAGTGTACCAGCTGAAAAATTTTTTTTTCCGATTTCGCTCAAATTTGGCAATATGGTAGATCCGATGTGCCAGAACAACAGTCCGGGAGGATTTGGTCCTAGAATCATTTGTTGTTAAAATACAGGGTGTTGAAGTTGGCGTTTTTAGTCATTTTCATGAAAAGGGTGTTTTTTTTCAAAAATTTATAGCTTACACTAATCAAATGCCGAGCTACATCAAAAATGCAAACAGAAGGCTATAGCAAACGAGATCAAGCTGCGCAAATGGGGATGGATTGGTCACACTCTCCGGAAACCACACAGCGAAGTTTGTCGCCAGGCCCTTGAGTGGAATCCGCAAGGCAGTAGAGGACGTGGTAGACCCAAAACCAACTGGAAAAGGTCGTTGGAAAAGGAAATCCAAGAATCGGGAAAATCGTGGCAAGAGATCAAAGTCATCGCAAGGGATCGTGACAAATGGAGAGATTTCATATTGGCCCTATGCTCCTCCTAGGAGTTAAAGGAGAATACATACATACATACATACAAAGTTTATAAATTGATAAATCTAAGTTACTGGCCCTATTAATTTTGAAGTGTTCTTTTTATACAAAAATACTTCTTGGTGAAAAAAATTTTTTCACCCAAAATTTTTACACTTAAAAATACTTTTGAATTTTTTTAAAAAAACCCCTCTTCGATTTTTTTTAAAAGTACCTTAAATTCAAGCAAAATTTATAAGCTTTATCTTTTTTTATTCAAGAGGAAAGCATCTTACGAAAAAAGTATACTAGGCCAAAAATGCTTAGAATCGTCCAAGCAACACGTGAGTTTTTTTTGGATTTTTTTTGGGAACTTTTTTTTTTGAATAACTTTTTAAATTTTTTTTTTTAAATTTTTGCAAAAATTACTCAAAAAAAAACAATTTTTTTTTTATTGTAACTTTCCAAAAAATTCCAAAAAAAATTTCACACTTATTTCCTTGATGATTCTAAGCATTTTATGCCTAGTACACTTTTTTCGTTAGATGCTTTCCACTTGAGTAAAAAAAGATTTATGCTTTCCGCGGGCGTTCAAAAGCCAAAAACTCCCATTTAGCGTCCGAATCCCATCTTGAGTCATACATCATTTTAAAGTTTATAAATTATGCTTTAATTTAAAGTACTTTTAAGGGGGGTTTTTTTAAAAAAAATTCAAAAGTATTTTTAAGTGTAAAAAATTTAGGTGAAAAAAAATTTTTTTCAACAAGAAATATTTTTGTATAAAAAGAACACTTCAAAATTAATAGGGCCAGTAACTTAGATTTATCAATTTACAAACTTTAGTGTAAGCTATAAATTTTTGAAAAAACACCCTTTTCATGAAAATGACTAAAAATGCCAACTTCAACACCCAGTATTTTGAAAACAAATGGTACTAGCTGAGCTGGTACACTTGGCATGGAGTGCTTTATAACGCTTTTATGAGTTTGTTGAATCAAGCAATTTAACTATGGCGATAATTTTTTCCTTGAATTTCATGTTTTATAACGTTACTCCATTAGGAGTACACCATTTAACGGAAATATTGCAAACGGTCATAGCAAATTATTTGAAAATTTTCATTGTGAGCTATCCTATGTTGAGATAGGATAGTTTACAATTCATTTTTATACCCTACACCCAGGGTATATTCACTTTGTTCTTCCGTTTGTAACGCAGAGTAGGAGACGTGGTAGATATGGAAAAGTATATATATTCTTGAACAGCGTCACCTCCTGAGTCGATATAGCCATGACCGTCTTTCTGGCTGTGCGTGGAAATACATTTTTTGGGAAAACTGAGCAACATAATTCAACGAAATTCGGTATTCTGTCTTCGTCGACAAAGTTATTTCGAGGGATTGAAAATGAGCAAAATCGGTTGACGGACACGCCTACCACCTTTACAAAAAATATATTCAAAATACATTTTTAGAAGTATTTTTCACGACAATACAACCAAAATACACATAAATACTACGAATTGCAAGCGCAAGCTCTGAGAAAAAGCTGAGTGAATTCGGATAAGAGGGCGTGACACTTCCCATATAAGCAAACGCTTCAAAACGCTATACTGAAGGCGTTTTTTGAGGCAATCGGACTAAATTTGACTCAGATAGTAAAAACTATAAATACAAGTTCTCAAAAAAAACTGGGTGAAGTTGAACGAGGAGGCGTGGTACCTCCCATATAAGCAAAAGTTTCAAAATGCTATGCTGATAAAGTTTTTTGAGATAATCCAACTAAATTTCACCCAAATACTAAGGACTATAAATGCACGCTCTGAGCTAAAACTATGTAGACAAGCTCGGACTAGAGGGTGTGGAATATCCCATATAAGAAAAAGTTTCAAAACGCTATACTGAAAAAGTACACCCTTACTTGTTTATCATTTGATTTAATGTTTTGCAACTGACTGCGACTGAGGGCAAAAGTGAATATGATTGAAAAGGGTCGAAAATTTGGAAACCCATCGGGGGTGTTTTGGACCCATTTTATAAAAAAAATTTTTCTTCACCAATCGATATTGAAAGGTTGAAAGAAAATTTTGAAAATTGTCAAAGGTGTTCCCGACCCATCGTAGCAGTTTTAATCCCGTTGCACAGTGGGGCAGATTCTCTCAATACCTGGCGATAATTCAAAAAATTAAATGTTATTTCAGAATATCCTTTTATATTGGTTAAGTACAATATTAACCAACGTACTATTTGCCATTTTTCAAATGACTTGTAACAAACCCATATCATCACTACAGCACGCCAAACTTTAACTTTGTAGACTGAAATAATTTTTATAAGTTATTTCCATATCAATCAAAGCAGTTTTTTGCTAAAGTTTATTAACATTTAATATTATTTGACCATGGAGCTTTCATCTTCAGGTATGTAACCGTATATAAACATGTTTTTTTCCTTAAAAATGTTTACACATTTAGGTAGGCAAGTTAAATAAAATGGAGAAGAAAAATTTTACGAAATTAAATATATAATAGATAATTTAATTGGGGTCCAAGCCTTTCCAAGCGTTAGTAATGATTCAAAAATATTCCGTTAAGTATTGCCTTCTAGAAGCGACATGAAAATTTTGCTACTTTTTGCTACTTTAAAATTTACATCGATTTTTAGAACGTAACCTAAAATAAAATATTTTTTCTTGCATTGTCGACATTATTCAAAATTTCTAATTTTGTTTTACAAATGGCCTCTAACTTATTATTTGTCACGAGACAAGAACTTATAAACATTATGTATAGTTCTGGACAGGATAATTTTGAACACCAATTCGGTTTTTTGTTAAAACAGATGGAAAAGAGTTTTTAAGATTTGGCTTGTATGGGAGGTGCCACGCCCTCTTGTTCAAATTCGACCAAATTTTGTTGAAAGCTTAAGTGATCCATCCTTAGTATGTATATGTAATTTGGTTGCAGTGCGTAGCTCCGTTTATTTGATGCCACATATGAGAGCTCCTTGCCCCACTGTGCGTTGTATAGAACATTTTATTACACCATTCGATGGGAAGAGGTTCCTCATCAATTGGAGTGATCCATTTTTTTTTTTTTTTGAAAGAGAATATCAGAACTCATTTGAGAGGTCGGGGACACCCTTGATTTGCCTTTTACTATCGATTGGTACTGTAAATTTATTTAGAAAAATTGGTCCAAAACTCCTTGAAAGCTTACTTTGAGAAAATTTTGGTGACAAAAACTTTTTTTTTTGGACAGCCAAATAGTATTTTTTCTGTAACTTGGGCAGGTGATGTTCGATGTTCAAAAATTATGTATCGTTGTAAAGGGCTTAGCTAGGCCTACATTTCCTTATATCTTTTGGACGTCCAAGGTCTTATTCGATAACACGACCTGGTTTCTCCCTTTGAAAATATATTAACATTTTGGCAACAAAAAGCTCTATTAAGTTTACAAACAAAGAAGTTATAGCAGTTGAAAGTTTAAATGCAATTCCTACACTGCTCGTTATACCCTACACCCAGGGTATATTCACTTTGTCCTTCCGTTTGTAACGCAGAGAAGGAGGCGTGGCAGATATAGAAAAGTATATATATTCTTGATCAGCGTCACCTCCTGAGTCGATATAGCCATGTCCGTCTGTCTGGCTGGCTGGCTGGGTGGCTAGCTGTGTGTTGAAATACACTTTTTGGGAAAACTGAGCAAGATAATTCAATGAAATTTGGTACACTTCCTTCGTCGTCAAAGTTAGTTCGGAGGATTGAAAATGAGCGAAATCGGTCAACGGACACGCCTACCCCCCATACAAAAAATATGTTCAAAGTGCAATTTAAGGAGTATTTTTCACGACAATGCCACCAAAATACGCATAAATACTAAAAATTGTAAGCGCAAACTCTGAGCAAACTGAGCGAATTCGGACAAGAGGGCGTGGCACCTCCCATATAAGCAAATGCTTACAAACGCTATACTGAAAGCGTTTTTTGAGATATTCGAACCAAATTTGACGCAGAGACTAAGAATCATAAATAAAAGCTCTCAACAAAAATTGGGTGAAATCGGACAAGGGGGCGTGGTACCTACCACATAAACAAAAGTTTCATGATGCTATACTGAAACAGTTTTTTGAGATAATCCAACCAAACTTCACTCAAATACTAAATACTATAAATGCACGCTCTAAGCTAAAACTAGACGAACTCTGACAAGAGGGCATGGCATCTCCTATATAAGCAATAGCTTCAAAACGCTATACTGAAAAAGTTTTTCACTCAGACACTAAAAACTATAAATGCAAGCTCTCAACAAAAACTGGGTGAACTCGGACAAGAAGGCGTAGCACCTCCCATATGAGCAAAATTTTAAAAATGCTGCAGTGTAGGGTATTTAATAATTGGCCAGGCCAAATTTTACACCCTTACTAGTTTAACTTGTAATGTTATACTATAATCAAAATGGATTGGTTTTCTTTTTTTTAATGTTTAATCAAGTTCATATACCCCCACCCCCAAATTTGCAATTACGTTGCAAAAAGACTTATGAACAAGGTTAAGGACAAGAAAGAGATTGTCCGAAAAACAATATTTATAAGAACGTCCCTTAAGTGTTTATCAATAATTGTATTCGAAGAGCTCCGAAAATTTGATGATCCTGGACCATCTCCAAATAGATACTTACAGAACCTCATCTCCGTACAAACCAGACAGCGCACAGTGTGAGATTTTGCCAATCTAGGACGTCAAAATGAAAAAAAAAAAAAAAAAAAACAATGCCACCGAAATGGTAAATACAAATTTTCAAGTTGATATCTTCATTACAACCAATTTTTTAAATTTTTTTTTACAAAAAAAAGGCACATTTGTATGGGAGGTGTAAGTAGATTTTGTCCGATTTTGTTCATCTGAACAAACCTCCGCATAAAGAATTTAAATTTATACAAAATTTCAACTCGATATCTTTGAAACTACGGCTAAGATTGAATTTTGACGTCCTAGATTCGCAAAATCTCACTCTGTGCAGCGGTGAGGATATGTCACACGTTGTGCAAACCCTTAACGGAAGTCTGCATTGAAATGGAACTCTAAAGGTCAAACAAGAAATACATAAATCGGGAAAATGATGCTGTGTTTTGTATAGGCCTAATGTTCCAAAGAATACAATGGACACAAGAAGAAGATTAAAGAGATAGTTACCAATAAGTATCTACTTTAAATAAGAAGCAATCAAATGTTGCAAAATGATGGTCAATTTAAGGAACCGTTTTTTAAAGCTTAAGAAAAAGTATATATAATTTGACAATTTGTTAGCTTTTACCTAGAATTTTAATTCACAAGCTCTCGGGGTAAAATTTTGGTAGAAGATAAACCTTTAGCGCTCTTTAAAATAATAAACAGTTGGTAACCACACGAAAGCAACAGCTTTTCTCTTAACATCTTTGCGGAATGCAAACTTTTACTCATGAGCTTAATGAAAGCATAAGTAAAATCGTTTGGATTTAACAGAAAAGCTTCTGCATTATGTGGGAGAAAAGCTAAGCTTAAACAATAATGTTAAGGAATAGAGCTTTATGTAAGGTTTCAAGAAATTTTGACTGAAATAAAATTTTAGTTTTACAAGTTGCCGAGGGGCTCTGAATATCTTATCAGTAAAGCTTATAAAATTTCAATTGATGGTTTAACATTTTTTAATTAAATGATCGATTTAATGTTTGTTGAGGAAAACAAGTCTGCCCATGATAGATTAATATCAATGACAAGAGTGTGAAGGTTGTCAAAATCTTTTAAATGATTTTTTTTTTTTTTTTGAATATTGTCGTAATGATGACAGATCTGCTAAAAATAGTAGCTGTTTTTTTGCAATCAAATAAATTGGTATATCTTTGGGATACTTAAATATATTTTAACAAAACCGTTAAATAGCTGAGCCAGACATTTAAGCCATTTTAAATTTATTTATGTTGTAGATTTCACTAGCATCTAATATGTGAGTACTTATTGCAATTTTAAGTCGACCTTCATCATACTGAGTAATTTTGCTTTTTACAGCCCGATGATGATGCTTTATTTATATTTTTTATTTCTTCTTTTCAAATCAAATGTAGGTCGACATTTTTATTTATGTAGCTATTCCAAAATTTAATCGCTGTTATTAAGACCTAAAGCTTAAATTGTTTTCTTAGAAAACCAAATGCAGAAAAAAAGCCATGTTAACAATTTTTTTTGGTAAATCAAATCAGCCACAATGTTGTCGACACTCAAACACTTAACGATAAAGCTTGCGGCAACATGAAAAAAAGACACAGCATCCGTTTAACGCGTGTTATTTGCTTGTGCCACGCCACTCGCCACTTGTGTCGTTTCATAATGTTTGCGAATTGATTGTGGCTTTGGAAAAAAATTAGCCCTTTTACGAGTATTGTGATCAGCAATGTAGATAAAGGTATTTTTTCAACTCTTTTTGAACAGCGTTTCTGACGGGCTTTCAGCAGAAATGCGCTTTTAGTAGCGTTTCAAATTTAATTCATTTAATTTTATCGGTTTATCAATTATAGACCTATATAAACATACGCACACATACATATGTATATAATGATATTTATAATTGCAACTAATTTAAATTAAATTTTGTATGTTTTCGTATAATTGCTGTATCCAGTAATTATTTATTTAATTTTTTCCAATATCTTCTTGAGCGTACATGAGATTTGTTGTAATTTGTATTTTATTTATAAAAATATATCATAATTTAAGAAAACTTGGACGAATTCTTCAGCATGTTATGACAGAGTTAACAGAGAATCTTAAGTGAATCTTTGTTTGCAAGACAAAGCCATTCTTTAAAAAAAAAATATAGGGTAAGGGATGGAAATATGAACTACGCCGGTATTATGGACCACAAGGATATTTTCGATTACGTGCGTAGTTACAATATGGACTATATAGTTCATAAATATAACATTACACTTTTTTATACCCTACACCCAGGGCATATTCACTTTGTCCTTCCGTTTGTAAAGCAGAGAAGGAGGCGTGGCAGATATAGACAAGTATATATATTCTTGATCAGCGTCACCTCGTGAGTCGATATAGCCATGTCCGTCTGTCTGGCTGGCAGGCTGGCTGGCTGGCTGGCTGGCTGGCTGGGTGGCTGGCTGTGTGTTGAAATACACTTTTTAGGAAAACTGAGCACTGCCTCAGTCGTCAAAGATAGCTCGGGGGATTGAAAATGAGAGAAATCAGTCAACGGACACGCCTACCGCCTATACAAAAAATATATTCAAAATGCAATTTTAGCAGTATTTTTCACGACAATGCAACCAAAATACGCATAAATACTAAGAATTGTAAGCGCAAGCTCTGGACAAAAACTGGGTGAACTCGGACAAGAGAGCGTAGCACCATAATTTTACACCCTTACTAGTTTTATCTTCTTTTTGAGTATTTTCAGTTTTATAATTTTTTTTTACTTTATCCTGAAGAGATGTGCATGTGAAAATGAATCAAAATCAAGGTGAGTTGTTTCCTTTAATGGGTGAAATAAATTGTTTTGTTTTATGTATTTTGAGTTTTATTTAAAAAATAAAGATTAGTGATTCATATTTCCCTCCCTTACCCTTCTGATTTGAGTTTTCATCAAAGATGGACTTATTCTATTTTTTTTTTTTTGTTTCCACAGCTATGTAAAATTAAATTTATAGATTGCTGCTAGGCATTCTAAGAATTTTTGATGATAATTAAAAGGTTACAAGATGTATGTGCTATCTCAAGCTTCTTTCCGGAATATACATATGCAGTTATTTTTAAATTGCGAAGTGACGTCGTTATTTTCTTTGTGTGCGGTTTCCTTTTCAAGGTTATCGTGACTTTTGGGTTTTCTTTTCAAACGACCCTCTCGACATTGTTTCTACCACGACCGCTTCTTCATAATGGGCTTGACGACAAACTTAGGTGGTTTTTGCTTTCGATATTTTGGAGTAAGTGTGCTTTGATTGACACCCTTTTATGGAAAATTTTATGAGCTACAAAATTGTTCCCAACATTTTTTTACAGAAGTAACCGTTAGCGCGATATTTGCAAAAAAATGATTTTCGCAACCTACTCAGGCCACTCACATGCTTAGGCATGACGGACTTGTAGTAAACATATCCTAAGCTTTTTCCAAATTTAGCTCAGCTCTAAGTCTACTACGCACATAGGATACAAACAATTTTTTATCAATTTTCTTGATTTTATTTTAAGGTGAATTGAAGTTCCTTCTATGCACCTTTATACTCGTAATCTCTTCATGGAGCTGATGAGTTACAAAAATTCTTAATGCTTTAAAAACCATTAAATTAAAGCCAAAAACCGCCGATTGCTAATTTTGTCTATGCTTAATTGACTCACTCGATCAATTATCTGGGATTCCTTTAATTGATCAGTGGAGTCTATTAAGCGGGCTCCGTTTAATAGGCCTGTTTTTTTTGACGCGTATATACAATTGTGGTAATTTTCAAATTGCGATAGCTTATGAACGGTGAGTCATACGAAAAAAGTCCAAGGGTCTTTTTCATTGAGAACCACATCTTATTATTATTATTTCAAAGGCTCTAGATTGTACTGCGACCTAAAAGATCTTTTGTACAGCCTCTTTCCCTAATCAAAACAGTTCCAGACTATCTATAAATCTTGTTACTGCCATGGGATTAATTCTGCGTCTAAACGCAGCAAGTCATGCACATAGCACATGCTCTGCTGTTTCCAAGTCCTCTAAGCAGAGTCTACAGGAGTCATCGTCTACCAAACCCATCTTTTTTAGGTGATAATTAAGTTTACAGGGACCTGTCTTTATTTCACTGTACGTTTTTATATATTTTCTGCTGAGATTTAGAACAGCTTCAGCCTTAACTTGTTTTGGATCCATCAGCCTCTTCGCCTGTCGCATACCTTCTTTGGCTCTCCAGTGATTGGAGAGGCTTTCCTTTTCCCATTCGCGTATTAGGTTATTTTTAAAACTGTTGTTTACTCCGCAGAAGGGTTCTGGGCCTATGAAAGTATTGAGTGCGCCCCTCTTGGCCAAGCAGTCTGCCCTTTCGTTGCCTTCATGCCCCTCCTGCCCTGGTATCCAAACTAGAGTAACTTCATTCCTCATGGCTAGGGCTTGATGAAGTTCAAAACACTCCCAAACAAGCTTGGAGTGCATTGAAAAAGCCATTAGTGATTTTAGAGTTGCTTGGCTGTCCGAGTAAATGTATATGTCGGTGCCGGAAGTGCCCCTTCTTAGACATTCTCTAGCACACAATTCTAAAGCGTGGACCTCCGCCTGAAAAATAGAAGCTGTTTTTCCCATTGCAACTGCTTTCTGGAATCTTGGTCCCACAACTCCAGCTCCCGCGCTGCCATCTTCCATTTTGGACCCGTCAGTGAACCATACCTGTGAGCTCTGTTTTACATTTATGTCCTTCCTCTTCCATTCAGCGCGGTCATTTATTACCACTTTGAATATTCTAGAGAAAACAAATTTTTTACTTATCTTGTCGGAGACCGAACGGCATGGTGTGTCCCAGAATATATCCAGGATCTTGACATGCCCTGTTAGATTGCCTTCTTTAAGTTGTTGTAAATGAGGTAGTCTGAGGGCCGCTCAGGCTGCTTCTTTCTGAACCATAAGGTGAAGAGGGGTGAGACCTGTAAGCATGCCTAGAGCTACTGTCGGGCACGTTTTAGTGCCCTTGTAATACCCAAGCAGGCTATTCTGAAGATCCTGTTTAGTTCATTCTGAGCCCCTACTTGGTCTACTTTTGGCCACCATGCTAATAAAGCATAAGTGATCATTGGTACGGTGATAGTTTTATAGGACCATGCCATCATTTTTGGCCGTAGTCCCCATGTTTTACCATATAGCCTTTGACAAGCATATGTTATTCTTGAGGCTTTATTTATTATGTATGATAGATGACTATTCCAAGTTAGACTCTTATCTAGAATTACTCCTAGATATTTCATCTCCTCGGAAACCGTTAGTACCTTTCCCCCCAGACTTAAATATAGCTGCTGCTGCCCGGTGGAGGTTGATTTAGAGGCACTTAAGTTGCCTCCAACTGGTGGGGTTTGCATTATGTTAGGAATGGGATATTAGGTCAGGCTACAGTTTTGTCATCAAGACAGTTGATGACCAGCCAACCAGGCTTGAAACTGCAGCCAGCAAAATGGGGTCTCACAGGGCCATCCCGGTCGTCATAAACACCTTGTAGGATGCAGTTTTGCACCGCTACAATTTGTTCATGGGACCATATGCCCTGCGGAAAGTCGGCAGGCATAATGCCCACCTTCTTTGAAATGACCACCTCCGCTATGGTGCGCTTTGAGCTCTGAATTCCTGTGGGAATACTCTGCTCAGCCTCCTTCTCGGAAACGGCCACTGTTTCACCCTTGTCCTCCGCCAGGGTCGGCAAAGCGGGAGATCCCTTAGGCGCATCTGGTGGCAGGCTTTGCACCAAGGTGCTGTTCCTACCTCCAGATTCGCTTTGAGGAGCAAATCGCTTCACCGATCTGACAGGGGACGTCGGTGATGTGCTGTCTGAGCGACCGCGTTTGGGTGGCTGCGAAGCACGCTTAATGCCGGCCGTTGAACCCGGCCTTGATGCCAGAGCCCTTGCTGTTTCCAGCGATAGGTCACTGGCGATCAAGGTTTTGAGTCTCTTGCGCCCGGCACCAGACAGCTTCACCTTCGCCCTTGTTTGTGGCTCCTTGACCGGGGCCAAGGAGTTCGCGGTGTGCTCAGACTGGGGCGAACTTAGGAGCATATGCTTCTGGTCCGAGGAGATGGATGCGCCCTCACCCAAATCTTGAGTGAGTACCACATTCTCCCCCCCTGGACCACCAGTAACGGCACCTAGTACCCCTTCTGGCAAGACGTCGCAGTCCATAGAGTCACTAGCCGCGGAACCATGTGCTCCGTCAGCTAGTGAAAGGTTAGTAAGGCTATTTAAAGCCTCATTATGCACTTTTGTTGGTGTGCAGTCCATTGTTTTTTTATTTTGTGGAATGTCCATGAAATATATATAAGAGAAACATCCACATCTTATACAAATGATTTTAATCTTTTGTAAAAAAAACATAATTATTTAGAAGTTATTTAAAATAAAGTGATTTTTTGCCGTTTATCGGCGCTTAACCAGTTTTTATAGAATAATTCCTAAAAGATAAATTTTTTTAAAAGTAAAATGAAAAGTTTTTGTAGAGAACGTGATTCTTCATAAAAAAGTTCTTTAGAGTTTTATTGTGCGACTCCATGTTCATGCGTTATCGCAACTTAAAAATATCCACAATTGTATATACGCGTCAAAAGAAACACAGCTTATATATTTCGCACTTAATTGAATCGAAAACTTTGCATTTTTCATAAATTCAATTAAGAGGGGTCTACTGTATCAGGTTGATGATACATCCGCGCGATATAAGACAAAAAATTATGAACTTTAGGATTTTTATGAAAGATAGCTCATTCCCTTAGGACAGATTTTTTTCTAAAACGAGTTTACAGATGACTTAGTGCAAAATTGCAGCTCACTTTTTGGTTGTCTGGAAAAGTCGATAGATGTTATAAATATGTGAACAAAATCGGTAAATGAGATTTCTTTTGTTTAGTGGTCGAAAAAATGCAAACCCCGAAGCCGTAGCTGAAAAAATTCAACAAACAAATATGAAAAAAGTTATTTGCAGTAATGTGTTTTGCGATGTTGAATCAGGCTATGGTTTTTAAGATAACATAACCTAAACAAGCAAAAAATACCGTTTTTGCTATTTTTTTAAGAATATGGAACATTCATCCATAGTGTAACGTTTGAAGATGATGAGGCCTATAGGAAAGATTTACTAGGCAGAAAAAGCCGCCGCAAAGTAAATCTAAAGGGGCATAAGTTTGAATTAAAAACGCCAATTAATTTCGGCTGTTCAAACAGGATTGTCTTTATTTAGTTTAAACATTTTCTTTTATACTGTTTGCTTAACACTAAAAACAAATACAACTATCATAATACCTTAAAAATAGTAACAAATAATATTACAACTAAAAACAAATACAATTTTCCTAAATCCTAAATCTATGCAAAAAAAATGTATTCATTGCTTTCATCTCTCTTTCTCTTATTCTAAGCTTAGCTTGTGGAACTCAAGATCAACATGATCCACACTCAGTTCTATGTTTACACATTACCATTATTCCAACGCATGCGCTGTGACACTTGTTTTTGTTATTGCATTTAACTAATCAAATTTGTGCATTGCGCGACCTTGCAAGTGTCGTTGAACTTTCAAAATTTGCATCATTTCTTATGTGCGTGGATTCTACCAATTGTGTTTACAAGACAAGTACATATGTACATAATGTAATTATTACCCATTAGGGAAAGATGAGATGTGATGACATTATTTGATTACCCATTAGGGAAAAGATGAGAACAATGATTACATGTATACAAGTGGTGTAGATGTAAGTGTTATAACACTACACCCCTACCCTTTAAAGAAAAATTTATGAAGTTTATGAATAAATTTTGATAATTTTGAAAATTTGTGTACATTTAATTATAAAATAATAAAAATTTAAATTCAACCGAAATTTAGTTACTTTCTAACGATTAATTAAAGATAAAAAAAAATATAATTATTGATAAATTTAAATAATTATAAAGGTTTATTGATATTATTTTTTTTTCTTTTTTTTTTTTTTTTAGTAATTCATGAATCAAACTTTTTTTTTTTTTAAATAAGTTTTCTAAATTAATATACGCTTAAATAAAGTGTTTTTATGCTACTAGTTTTTTTTATATTATTTTCTATTCAAAGTAAAGCTTCATATTTTTTTAATAAGTTATTATGATATTCTTTATAACTTCCATTAATATCTAATACAGAATTTACTCCTCTTAATTCTACTATACGGTATGGACCGTGATATGGACTATCTAATTTTTTCCTATTTCCTACTTTAACTAAAACTAAATCTCCTACTCTTAAATACGATGGATTGCAATCCCTATCATAAAATTTTTTCCTCTTATTTTTAGCTACTTGAACTAATTCACTAGCTTTACTAATTGAAACTTGTAATCTAAATCTAAGTTCTTGAGCATAATCATCTAAATTATTAAATGGTGCTCTATTTTTTAAACTATCACTTGGTAGATGTGAAAGCTTTCCGAAAATTAATTCGTAAGGCGTATATCCTGTATCCACGTGAGGCGTGGTATTATACGCAAAGGTAAAATACGAAATCCATTCATTCCATTCATTATCATCGGCTACAGTTAACAAAAACTCATTGAGAACCCTGTGGTTCCTTTCTACTGTACCAACGCTTTCATGGTGATATGGAGTTGAAAACGTTTGTTTTATTTTTAAAATTTCACAAATATTTAGCATAAGTTCGTTTGCAAATTCCGTTCCTCTATCCGATTTAAGTACTTTGAAAAAACCATATTTTAAAATAAATTGTTCTACTAACGTTTTGGCTGTTGTTTTTGCATCTTTCGTTGGCATTGGATATGCTACAACAAATTTTGTTAAAAGACACTGCATGGTTAAAATATATCTGTAACCATTTGAAAGTCTTAAAGGACCTACTGTATCAATTTCAATTGTTTCAAAACCTGTACTTGGTGTATCGGTTATGACCATTTTCTCTTTTGTATGTCTAACTTGTTTGTTACATGCACATATCTTACATTCTTTTATATATTTCTTTATCATTTTATGCATATTTTTCCAAATATATCGCTGTTTCAATTTTAGCTCGGTTTTTCTGACGCCTAAGTGTCCCGAATGGATTGAATTATGATATTCATCAATAAGCTTGTATTTCATCAAATCATCTGTTATTCTTTTTGGGGCCTCGTAAAGTAAAATTTTCAAACTTCCTTTATTTTTAATTTGTAGCTCATTAAATATATTTTTAAAATTATTCACCGGTGTGTAACTAAATATCTCATCGTTACTATCAAGAGCTAACTCTTTTATTTTAAACTTCTCCATTTTCGATGATAGCTTCTCCAAAAGCGAACCTAAATTCGATGGATTATCACTACATCTAACAATTATTTCATCACGAACGCGTTCAATTATATCCTTCTTTCTATTTTTGTCGACTATAAATTTCAATTTATTTAAATTTTTGATGTCAGTTAAAGACGTGCAGTTCCAGATATGAAGTTGATCAGGCTCCTCTGAAAGTCTACAGTTCTCTTTACTGCATCTATCTGCCTCATTTCTTGCAGACATTCCTCTAGTTACTACCAATAAATTGTGTTCGTTAATTTCTTCTTCACCCCTCTTTGGCATCAATGTTTTAAGCATATCCGAGTCTATCTTTACCCTCGATAGGGCATCAGCGTTTGTATTCATTTTTCCTTTTTTATAAACTATTTCAAAATCATACTCCGACAGTTCAAGTCGTATTCTTGTTAGTTTCGACGATGGGTTTTTATGAGAAAATAGTGATACTAAAGGACGATGATCCGTGACCACTATAAATTTTCTTCCAAAAAGATAAGGTCTAAAAAATTGGATCCCCCAATGAATCGCTAAAAGTTCTTTCTCAATAATTGGTTTATTTATATCATGTTTTAGCAACGATTTGCTAGCATATGATATTGGTAAATCTTTGCCTATCTCTCCTTGTGACAACACCGCTCCTAATGCATAATTGGATGCATCGGTGGTCAATACAAATGTTTTGTTAAAATCTGGATATTGTAATATCGGTGGGTTAATCAATTTATCTTTTAGAGTTAAAAATGAACTCTCACATTCATCAGACCAAATAAATGGTTGATTTTTCTTTAAAAGATTGTTTAAACTTTTTGCTATTTTCGCAAAATCTGCAATAAATCTTCTGTAGTAATTGCAAAATGCTATAAATCTTCTTACTTCATCTGCATTTGTGGGGATAGGATATTTTTCAATCGTCGCGTATTTCGACGGATCAGGTTTAATACCGTTTTGCGTTATTAAATGCCCTAGGTAAACCGTTTCTGTCTTTAAAAAATTGCATTTACCAGCATTCAATTTTAAATTGTATCTTTGTAATCGTTCAAGGACTTTTTCTAAATTTGAATTATGGTGTTTCAGACTACAACCAAATATAATTATATCATCAACATATAAAAATGCACTCGAGTCTAAGCCGCTTAATGCAATAGTCAACATTCGTTGAAAACTATTAGAAGATATCGTTAAACCGAACGGTAATCTTTTAAATTGGTAATGACCATTTGACGTTGAAAACGCTGTTAGTGGTTTAGATCTATTGTTGAGACCAATCTGGTGGAATGAGCTCGTCATATCCAAAGTTGAAAAATACCTAGCTCTTCCTAACTTATCTAAAACATCTTCTAGCCTTGTTAATGGAAATTTATCTCTAACAATCTTTTTGTTTAACTGCCTAAAATCGACAACCAGTCGCCATTTTTTATCGCCTGTGTTTGACTTTTTGGGCACTACAAGCAATGGTGAATTATAAGGACTGACCGAATTTTCAATTATGTCGTTATCTAAAAGATCTTGCACTTGATTTTTTATTTCTTCAGATTGAGAATGTGGTAAACGGTAGTTTTTTATATAAACTGGTGCGTTATCTGTTGTTTTTATATCCTGGGTGTAAAAATTATTAACCGAAAGTGGTTCATCATCTAAATGGAACACATTCTGATATTTTTTAAATATCTCAATAAGAGAATTTCGCGCCTCGCTATCTTTAACATCAATCGATAAAATTTTTAAAAGTTTTTCGAATCTACTTTTATCTTGAGGAATATTTTCCTTGATTTTCATTATTTCATAGTCTTTCAACGGTTCTATATCTAGTTCTAAGCGCGATAAAGTTATCTCCGATTCTGTTGTGTTTAATAATTTAATATGGCAAATACCTTTATGGGGTACAATTGTATTACCTACAAAAATACCTTCACTAACCTCTTTATTTAAAATCAAACTATCTTCGCATATCTGTAAATTTATGGGATGTATTATTTCACTCCTTGGTGGTATAGTAATTTTTGAAATTTTACGCAATTTAGTTTCCATTGGTAAGACAATATCGTCTTTTCCCAAAACCAATGTCAAAGTATAAGTTTCGTAATTTATTTGGCAAAGATATTTAGACAAAAAGTCACGCCCTAAAATTCCATCTGTTTCAATTGGAAAATCGTCATTTACCAAATGAAAAGTGTGTTTCAAACTTTGCGATGTAAAGCAAAAATGTAAATCAGTTGTTCCTATTGAAAAAATTTCTTGATTTGTGATACCAGAAAGCTTACATTTTTTATCTGGAAAAATCTCAACGTCTGATAAAACACTTCCTAACTTGCACACTGAAATATCCGCTCCAGTGTCAACTAAAAATTTCAAGCTCAGCTTTGAATTTTTACATGTCAAGGTGACATAATTTGTTATATTATCCGATATTTGATAAATTTTTAATTTTGGCTCCCCGGAAGAGAATTTTGCTGGCTCTCCGGGCCTAATTCGTTTCCCTGGTCGTGGATTACGTTTATTTGCTTATTATTTCGATTATCTTGTTGGTTTTGGCTTTGCTGCTTATTTCCTCGATTACTTCTATTATAACCATTATTACGATTGTTATAATGATTTTTATTGTTGTTATCATTATTATTATTATTTCTGTTGAAATTACCATTCTGCTGGTTCTTAAATTTGCTGTTGTTCCAATTATTTTTAGAATTGTTAAAATTATTATTGTTTCTGTAGTTACTAAAACTGTTACTACCATTTTGACTCGACTGAACATTTCTGTTGTAATTTTTTTTATATTTACTATTCGAATTAAAATGCATAACCCTCGCTTGGTTGCTATTAGATTCATTTTCAAGCTCTAATGCTAAATCTACAGCTTCATTAAAAGATTTTGGCCTTGATGCAAATACTGTTTGCTTAAAGGAATCATTTAAGCCATTTTTAAAAACCGTAAGACTAAATTGTTCATTTAATTTAACTACCACTGCCTTTTCCGCTGCACTAGCATTTTGACCTAATTGACCTATTTGCAGCTTATTTAAGTCTCCTATTAAATTAAGTATTTTATCCTTATAACTAGTAACGCTCAAAGTGTTTTGAGTATAGTTGGAAAGAATACTTTGTAATTTCGGAATCGTTGTTTGGTTTTTATACGTATTGCTTAATACCGTACTTAGCTCTTCAAAAGTTTTTGGTATAGAGGTAACGCATGTTGCAGTACGAACATTTTGTGACAATTTTACATAAACCACAAAGTCTATCAAAGAACTTTTGCCTGTCGATGATAACGATTTATGCAGAATCTCTACAATTTTAAGAAAACTTTCTAGCTCTCTAAAGTTACCGCTAAACAAAGGAATTGCTTTCACAGCTGTTTCTAAATTAAATTCCGACATTTTGGTTTCGATTTCTGTCTTTTCTTCAAATATCTCACTTATATCTCCTAATCCTTCTTCAGAACTCTGGCTGCAAACCTCTAAACTTTCTTCTAAAGCCTCTTCTACTTGTTTATACAAATCTTCAAAATCCTTTATAATTTCTACCTCCTTTTCTAAGTTATCGCTCTTGCATAACTCAAAAAAACGTTGCCTAATTAATTTTATCTGGTATATTTTTCGTCTATACGTTCCTTCAGTATATCCCCTGTTTCTACCTTTCTTAAAATTTAAATAAATCTTAGCTAAATCGTTTTTGAACTCTTTTAAAGTTTCCATAAAAGAAATTATACAATGCAAAAAAAATAATTATATCTATAATAAAAAATAAAAATCCTTGTATAGCTTCCTCGTTCCGGACACCAAATCTGCTTCAGCTTCCGATGTACATTTCTTCTCAATTGACATACTTTTCACAGGATACCGACATTTCGCTTCGTCTCGCTCATCAATCTCGTTCAAAATTTCTTGAAATTTCAAACGTGTTTATTAATATATTTTTTTTTTTTACTTTGTTTTTTTTTTTCTTCTTGTTATTTTATATTTTTAATTTTTTTTATTTTTCTTAATGACTTTTTTCTTCTTTATTCATGTTCTTTCTTTATTTTGCTGTTAATTTTTATTTTTTTTCTAATTCATCTTCTTTTGTAAAAATTATTTTTTCTTTTTTTTTATATTTTCAATTCATTTTCTTTTTATTTTTACATTGTTCATTATTTTTTTTTTGTTTTATATTTTCTATTTTATTTTTTTTATTCTTTATTTTTTCAAAAATACAAAATTCTTAAAAATAATTTTTTTTAGTTTTTCTTGTAGAGCTGCTGCTCAACAACATGAATTTGTTGCCATAGTTCATTTGCTATGTCCCAGTGCGGTGGTGGGTCAGAATTCACCCTTCTTTTTAGCTCTGCTAATTTTCTTCTTAAAAAAACCTTTTTGCCGCCTCTCTTTTTTCGGCACACGGACGTGTCAACCTTTGGTATAACCGTGGCTCTATCCTCTTTCCTCCGCAACTCACGCCTTCTTAGCTCTTCTATTGTCAGAGCAACAGGACCTTCCTTAATTTTCTCCTCTTCCATAAAAATTATTTTTTTAAAAAACAAAAAAAAAACGCCTTCCTCAAAAACAAATTACTGATTTAAAGCCTAACAGGTTTGGAAAGGCAGGATCGCCATGTAACGTTTGAAGATGATGAGGCCTATAGGAAAGATTTACTAGGCAGAAAAAGCCGCCGCAAAGTAAATCTAAAGGGGCATAAGTTTGAATTAAAAACGCCAATTAATTTCGGCTGTTCAAACAGGATTGTCTTTATTTAGTTTAAACATTTTCTTTTATACTGTTTGCTTAACACTAAAAACAAATACAACTATCATAATACCTTAAAAATAGTAACAAATAATATTACAACTAAAAACAAATACAATTTTCCTAAATCCTAAATCTATGCAAAAAAAATGTATTCATTGCTTTCATCTCTCTTTCTCTTATTCTAAGCTTAGCTTGTGGAACTCAAGATCAACATGATCCACACTCAGTTCTATGTTTACACATTACCATTATTCCAACGCATGCGCTGTGACACTTGTTTTTGTTATTGCATTTAACTAATCAAATTTGTGCATTGCGCGACCTTGCAAGTGTCGTTGAACTTTCAAAATTTGCATCATTTCTTATGTGCGTGGATTCTACCAATTGTGTTTACAAGACAAGTACATATGTACATAATGTAATTATTACCCATTAGGGAAAGATGAGATGTGATGACATTATTTGATTACCCATTAGGGAAAAGATGAGAACAATGATTACATGTATACAAGTGGTGTAGATGTAAGTGTTATAACACTACAATAGAATCCGATACAGTAGCTGAAAGTTCTAATCTCTTTCTTTGAAACCTTATTTAAATTATGTCAAAAGCTTTATTTTTCTCCGAAATATTGTATACTTACAGCTTTAAAAACGGAATTTTTCAAAAATGGCACCACATTCGATTTTATGGAAATTGAGAAAATGTGTGGGTGGTTTGTATTCGAAATAAAATTTTTCTTTCGAGTTGTGATTTGCTTTTTCAAAAACGTATTCAATATTATCGATGTTATGAAAACTGCTGAATCTCCAGAAAAAATGGTAAAAGCAACTTCAACTTCATAACTCTTTATAAATTTAATCGCACGTGGTTGAACTATGACTTGCAGCTTCAAATCAGTTTTTGAATTTTGAAGCTCTAGGTAGATAAATGTAACTGTATATCCAGAACTTAGTTCCTGTGATGCTCCCATAGTAGTCGTATGCCCAAAATCATTTTCTATCATAAATGAAAGATAATGTAAGTATATTGAGCTACAGGTCAAAAAAAAACCCCTGACTTGTAGCTCAATATGATTACATTTAGGAACAGAAAGGTCATTAGGTATCAAAAAAAAAAAAAAAAAAAAATTAATATTTTGTCAAATTTAAATTCCCAACTATTTAAAAATACCGAGCAAGCTCTAAGTGATGAATTATGAAAATATTGTAAACAAAATGGGCCGTGGCACCTTGCAATATATGATTGGTTTGAGTTCTATATAAATATTTGCACTTTGCTGAACTCCATATATTGACTCTATATATTAATACGCAAGACAAAAAACTTGTCCACCTTTATTAACTATGTTAGAAATGGAGTACGATTTTAAATTATACACCATTAGAAAGGTATTTGTGTGCAAATGTGCATAAAGTTAAAATTATGTTAATGTTTTGACTTTAGTCATGGAAAATTAAATACAAGTTTTTCATTATTAACAACAACAAAATAAACGGTCACACAGAGCTGAAATAGTATAAAGTACAAAGAGAAAGCCAAAAAGCATAGCACTGACTTCATGTTTTTTGTTTTGTTTATACTTGGCCTGTGTCCAAGTGTCCAAAAAGTGCTAAAATTATTAAATATATTTGTGGTCGAAATTTGACAACTGGGCGATTCTAGTAAGTATATTTCAAAACGTAAAACTAACAGTAGAAGTGAAGTAACTTTTGGCAATATAATACCTAATGTATTTTATCGTGCTGTCGGTATACCTTTAACAAACATCATTTTATTGCAAATATACGTCTTTTATTTCTTAAATACAGATAATATTTGGTTGCATCGCACATTTTACAACTTTTGTGGTTGTTTTCTTTTTTTTTTTTCATTTAAAGCACCTACTAAAACATATTTTTTCAATTAACTAACGTAAGTATAACCGGTTCCCAGATGACCTTTCTCCAAAAAAACAAAAAACCAACAATGCTAATAAATGGTACACTACCCATGATACCATGATGGAGCGATCGGTTAATGAACATGTTTATTAAGACCCTTCTTAAACGAAAGCAACACCAAAACAATGGAGCTTCTTTGTAGTAACAAAATAATTACAGGTTGTTGCAACATCTCATGATGAACTTCAACGTAGATCATCATCAAAAACACCAAAAAAATTTCCAATTGTATGCAAAAGTCGCACAGGGAATGATAAATGATGGACGCTTATTCCATCTTCATTTCTTCAACTCAAAAAGAAAAAAAAAAAAAAAAAAAAAATTATTTGGAAGAGTAATTGAAAAAAGCCGGTGTTGCGCGGTCGTACTGAAACAAATTGGTTGCAATCGCGATAAGCGTTGCGCTGTAACAACAATAGCAGAACCAAAGTAAAAAACGTTGGTGGACCAAATTGAAGACGCCACAGCCATGAGTAATCAATCAATGCTGTAAAGAAGCAAATTAAAGAAGATGGAAATTTTAAATGTATGACTTTTAGGGAGGCTTTATAAAAAGTGATTGAATATGAGTATGTATGTCGTTTTTGAAAACTTTTTGTAATCAATTTTATGACGTAGGCCTAAAGGCTTAAGGTGTTTTGAAAAAATTAATAAACAATTTTCCCTTGGAAAAATACATTCTTTGTGATGGATTTTGAACTAGAGGATACATTTTCGAAATTTTTTTAACAGGTCAACTTTAAATTAATGTTTGAATAAATTAAATTGAATTGAAATTAATTAAATAATCCTACACTAAAAAAATATTAAATGAAAATCAAAACCACAATAGATTCTGTTGTGATTGAGTCTTGCCGAAGCAAATGGTTTAAATAAAATAAGCATGGAAAATATCTCTGCGCATGAGATGGTAAGCATTACGGAAAGATGAAAGGCTATTTCGCATTGTTAGATTTAAGTACGTACTAAATACTTCTGATACATCTGTAATTCTCTTTTTAGAAATAACAATTGTTCAGCTCTCGGAACTTCTACTTTAGAATAGTGATGAGCAAACCAAGACCATAGCAGTCTTATTTTTGCTCTTAGTTTTCATATTGAGTCTTGGTCTTAGCCTTGGTCTTAGTCTTGCGTATTATGTCCTGTTATCGGTCTTGGTATTAGTCTTAAAAAAATTTCTTAAGGTTGTTGAGTATTGCCAGACGTTAGATTTCGAATTGAGAGTGACACTCCTATTGACTACAATTTACCAAGGTTGAAAAGCATTCTTGGTCTTGATGTCATCGTGACCAAGACTAAGATCAAGACTATAGCAGTCTAGGCCTTGAAATTATATCAGCGTTTTGGTCTTGGTCTCGAAAAACCGAGACCAAGGCTCAGGATCAAGACTAATTTTACTCATCACTACTTTAGATCTGAAACTTTATAGATGAACATTGTCTATTGATTATTTCAGACGTTAACGGGATCTTATTACAGGAATGGGTAAATGGGTCATTTAAGAATAAAAAACCGCGAAGTTATATTAAATTGGATGGTGGAAATTGGAGAGGGGAGGAAGTGTATTCTTAACAGTTTTTTCAATATATCTAGCGAGCGAAGCAAGATTTCGATATTTTTTTAGAAAACTTTTGAAACACTGTTTTCATGAGAAGCTTTGGTTTAGAGTAAAAACCGTTTTTCCAACCGCATAAGTAAAATGTCGTTTTAGTTCCTTTTTGACGTGTTTTTTAAGACAACCCAGTGTGCCAAACGGACCCGTTTCGAAACCGTAACGTGTTCACGTTTTCGTCCTTTTTATCCGTTACCCGTTCTTGCACCGATACAAGTTTTCGTGAAATGGTTCGAATATCTGAAACGAAATGCATCACTTTTTGAATCAGTTTGCAGCCATGGCCTGTACGATAACATTTTATTTTTTTCAATTTATTTAATAACAAATATAAGTACAATAGGATCTAAGTTATTTTAAAACACAAAGTAATATAACAAAAAAGAGGAACAAGGAAGACAGAAATAAAGTAAAGGAAATAAAAATATGTATAGAGATGAGTAGTGATGAAAAATATATGATGGATCCCTGGAGTACCTCACTACAAACCATTTTAAATTGCGAGTACTGTTGCTTCACATTGATTGTTTGTACACGGTTCAATAAATAGCTACTTAGTGGGTAAATGCTGTTTTCACCGAAGTCATACAAACGTTGCCACTTCAGAACATATGGCAAAATAAGCTTGATAAATTTAAGCGAGACTCCGTCTATGTAAACTTTAATCAAAAAAATTTAATGAGTCTATAGTTATGGGCGTGGCAGTTTTTTGACACAGAATAAACTTTTTTTTTTTTTTAAAACACCCTAGTACAATCACCAACAACGCGGGTGATAGCGATAGTGATTGCGGTTAGTTGGTTATTGTAACGAATAAGCAAAAAGTTAACGAGATCAATGAAAGTACGAGTACTCAGCTGTAATGTAGTCAATCAGCAAATAATTGAAGCCAAACCGCATTGTTGGTACCGTAATAAATTGATATTGTATGGGCTAATTGATTGCAGAAATTGAAAAATGAACTATTATGTATTTAATAAAGTTTTTTTTCCAAATTAAAAGCAACTATATAAAACCAGAGGTCAGCCTTCGAGCAATAACCATAACCAAATAGCTGTTCACAGGAGTAACAACAAAGAAACAAGAACATGCGTGGATTTATTGTAAGGATGTTGAAAAGTGGATATATCAAAAATGCAAGGAGGAATAAACATAAAACAACTTCATTGCATTTTAGATTATCGAAGGTCAACTTTTTCTCCGAATTCTTCCAATATCTGAAGAGTTAAAAATAATTCGCGAAAAAGTTGATGAAGAAAAACAATCAGATATATATGTTAAGGAAAAAAAGTGGAGTTGTTTGGCTTAGAACAAAAAATATTATTTATTTATGTTTCCAAAACTGAAAAAATTTTTTTTAAGCCTCCAAAAACTCCCACGTTTTTCTTACCTTTTCAATTACTAAAAAACCTATCACTTTTAACTCCATAGATTCTGTGTCTTACCAGCATGACAATTGCAGCACCACAGGGCTACAACTACTCTGGAACACGTCAACCACACCCTCAATATGGATTACTTCCAGGTGCATCTCAACAAAAGGATTTACAAGCAGTAGTCGTAAACGAACCAACTTTTGCAGTCATTCAAAATCAAGTTGCTTCATACACACAAGCAACATCTCCATTATACCAGGCGCCGCAACCGCAAGCACGTTATTTAGCACCTGCAGTTATTGCAACCAGTGCCATACCAACCGTACCAGTTTATGAGGCGCCCTTTACAAACAATCAGCAACACTATCAGCAACAGCCAGAGGCCATAATTTCAAAACGCTTTTTCATTCATTCCGCACCAGAGGATGATGAAGAACAACGCCAGGAAAAAATTATTACCGTCGGTAGGGCACGCAAGAATTATAATGTTGTCTTTATTAAATCACCGGCCAAGTCGGCGAAACGTACTTCAATTAAAATTACACCAGCTGTTAATGAGGAAAAGACCGTAATTTATGTTTTGGCCAAAAAGCAGGATGCCTCAGATATTGATGCTCAGGTACTGGAGGCTGTGACCACAACCACTAAGCCAGAGGTCTTCTTTATAAAGTATAAGACACCTGAGGAGGCTGCACATGCACAGCAGACAATTCAATCGCAATACGATAGTCTTGGTGGTTCCACTCAGATTACAAATGAAGGTACAGCGTCTGTTTCTTCAGTTATTGGTGTCTTGGATGCTGCTAAACAAGCGGCAACCGCTACTGATGCTGCTCAAGTTGAACAGAATAATCAGATTCAGCAACAGTTTGTTCACGAGCAACAACCCGAACAGGAGGTTATCACTTCTGTGCAGCAAGTGCAAAGCCAGCCACAGGATTCAACAAATAATGGATATTTACCTCCATATCGTTACTATCACTATCGGTGATAAGACTGATCTTTGTTATCACATGTAGTTGCGGGTACTGTATTTTGTAATTAGTAACGGCAGTAAATTGTTTGTGATTTCTTATAATTTGTTTGTCATTATACATCTCTATATGTATTAGATTTTTCATTATAATAAAAAAGCTTTATACCTGTAAATACTTATGTCTGCATCCACAAATTCATCATGAAAGTAAAAGCAAAACAACGATTTCCATACAAAAACCAATTTTTTTTAACATCAATATCTCAAAATTTGAAAAACTGACTTAAAATCACTTGAATAGAGACGAAATATTAAGTATAGATTAGGGATGTCATTTCGGGATCCCGGCCTTTTTTCAGTCTCGAAAATCCCGGGATTGGTCTCGATGGATCCCGGGATTTTCTTAAATAATAAATTTTACCAATTAAGTGCTTTTTTAGTATACTCAAATTATAATTACAAACAAGTTATCCATATTGTCAAGTACCGTGCCTTAATGTTATTTTAAATAGAAGGAAATCTTTTTGTCCAGGTTATAACAGGAAGAGTCTTAAAGATCTTATTTTTTTAAATGTTCAGCCCATTTCAAAAATAACAATAAATTGTACGGCCGATATACAGCCCATGTTCAGCCCATTTGTTTTCTATACAAATTTTTCTTTGTACAGCCCTTGTACGGCCGCGTGTACAGCCTTTTGGGCTTTTTAGTTTTGTACAGACCACGTACGGCCTTAAAAAAGCCAAAAAGCCCACGTTCAGCCCATGTTCAGCCCATTATCATTTTTAACCGGGTTGAGAACTATTTTGCTGTTTCATAAAATAATATATAACAAAGCACCTATAGATTTGTATAACAAGCTACCTTTTTCACGATCAAATAGATATAATAACATTTTACCCACACGGCACCACGGCACTCATCTCTTATTTCTGAACGTCAGTTTCTTATTCACGCAATTAGACTTTGGAACTCCCTCCCTTCAGTAAGAGAGTTGTGTGTACCTTGGTCCGCTTTTCAGTTTTTTCAATGTGCTGGATTTTACAAAAAAGTTTCTTTAGTTTTTTGATTAAGTTATATTTCTTCAATGCTTGCAGCATCAAATGACGTGACAGTGATATTTCTATGTCTTACCATTGAGTAGAAATATTATTTTTTCCGTTTCAATCTCCAACGGTCAAAAATAAAAGCGAATGCATTTTATATATTTAATTAATTATGAAAGAACCATTTATTATGTAATCAAAAGTAACATTTTTTTGAATAAAAATAAAAAATTAATCATAAATAAAAATTATGGAACAAAAAAAATATATTTAGAAAAAAACAATTAATTAAGCAAACACTAGTTGTAAATAATATATAAATCACGTAAATAATAACAATAAGTACCTGGAGACCGATCCCTGCTCGGTCAACAATCTGATCTTATTATTTTAGTCGATGTTTTTATTCATAGCTATTTTTTGTTATGAAACTCGTACCTTTTCACCTCCAATGCTTTCAAAATGATAAATTAACCGATGAGAAAAATTATAAGAAAAAACTCGGAAAATATCGAATGGTATAGAAAAATATCAAGAACTCCAAATTTTTTAAGAGAAATAGAATGACTTAAAATAAATAAATGGGATACGCCACGCACCCAAAATATTTCGTCTCTAGTATGGGGGCTGAAATATCGTATCATCATGCCTCGGAAAGTTTATTCCATTTTTTTTTGTGCATGAGTTATTAACTGAAATTTTTTTTTGGAAAAAAGTGGGCGTGGCAATTGTTGAACAAAGCCCACTTTTCGTTATGCTTTAGATACTCGTGATCCAGATCCGCATACCAAATTTCATCAAAATATGTTGTACCATTTGCTTTAAATAGCATTTGAGTTGTTTTACTTGTATGGGAGGTTCCACGCCCACCTGCAATATTTTGCCCACTTTCAGCTCGTAGGTGCCTCATAAAAAGAAGATTCCCTACAGTTAAATTCAGAAAGATTGCTTTAGTAGTTTTCTTTTTATAGCGTATTAAATTTTTGTGGGCGGTGCCACGCCCTCCAACGAGTTTTCCTAATATAACAGCATATCACATATTAATACTTGTTTTCAGAAGAAAATATTCTACATTTTCATTAAAATTGTTGAATTCGTTTTCGAGTAATATTGAATTAAAATTTTCAATGGTTAAAAAAGGGGCGTGGCACTTCTTAGATACCGCCCACTTTTCGGTTATTACAAGGCATTGATAAGTAGTACCTACAAACCAAATTTAATTAAAATATCTTGTAACATTTGCGAGAAATAGCATTTAACTTATTTTGCTTGTATGGGAGAATGTTTGCTTTATTGGTTCTCTTTTTATACCGTTTTATATTTTTGTGGGCGGTGCCACACCCTTTAACGAATTTTCCCAATATAACGGCGCATCACATATGAATCCTTGTTTTCAGAGGTAATATCTCCTAAATTTTCATAAAAATTGTTGGAGTCATTTTCGAGTAATATTGAATCAAAATATTCAAGGGCTAAAAAGTGGACGTGGCACTTCTTCGATCCCGCCCACTTTTTGTCCGTTACGAGGTATTATTAACCCGTAACCGCTCACCAAATTTCGTCCAAATACCTTGTATGGTTTGTGAGTTACGACTAAATCAAATTTAAAATTTAGTGCAGTGCCACGCCCTCTGGTGAGCATTTACAAAGTTCAAACCTAGCTCATTCTTCATTGTTTGCTAATATCTAACACCATTCCAAGTTTCATTAAAATCGCTGTAGCCGTTTTCGAGAAAAAATATTGGCACAGAAATAAGTACAAACAAAAAAACAAAAAACCAAAAAAACATACAATTTTAGCTCCTATAAGAAGAGAAGATATTATATTGAAAGGCGATTATGGCTCCTTGGTTGCCCGTCGAAAAAGGATCGCTGGTCAATAAGCATAGGTCCAAGGTACACACAGACAGAAGTTTTTAAAATCTGTCAACTACCATAATATATATTAATGAAAATACATCTAAAACACACTTAAAGCTAAAACCAATAAATAATCAAAAACACTTTTTCCGTCACTTTGTACACACGCATATAGCTTGACAGTCTGAAGTCTACTAATATCAGTCAGCGATATGAGTGGAAAATTCCATAGAAGAACATCATCGTACACGTGCTGCTGTCCAGTGGCAACCGACACTTGGACCGAGGTACACTCGGACCAAGGTACACACATCTCCCCTACTCCAATTAATTGGTAACGCATCGCTATTTAAACGGAAGTTATTTACCTATTTAGAGCAAAACTAATGTGATAAAGTCAATACTTCTTGTGCATTTAAAATAATTTATTATTTAAACTTAATTAATTGTATTTATTTATTACTTAAAAAAAAATAAAAATATATATTAATATAATATTATTAAATTAAAAATTAATTTTAAAACAATCATGTCATTAGTATATTAGCAATAAGATCCTGATCTTATGCACTATTTTATCCATTTACTCAATAAATACAAATACAATACAAATACACTCAGGGTATATTCACTTTGTCTGTCTGTTTGTAACGCAGAGCAGGAGGCGTGGCAAATATAGAAAAGTATATATATTCTTGAACAGCGTCACCTTTGAAACTTCCTATTGTAACATCTTGGTAGGGACTATCAACGTTCTTCCACTGACTGACACTTTCTATTTTCATTTTGATAGCGATAAGGCTCATAATTTTGGGTGATTTGGTGTTTGAGCTATGTAAGAGAGGCATCATAACGGTAATCTGCAAAAACACAGGTTTCGCAAAAAAAAAGCGTTTATAACATTATTCGCGATCATGCTTCAATTGTATCAAAAACTTAAAATTTTTTAAAATAATCTTAATGTTCTTATATCAATAAAGCCTAAAATTTTACGAAATTTCTTCCGATTTTATTCCGAATAGAGTTAAAATATTAACAATTACATGTGCTATTAAATAAAAATATGAAACTAATTTATTTAAATAAATATATGGCATAAACAAAGTGTTTTATTTGATATGCAAAATTGTAAAAAGTTTGTATAAAATCTAAATTTTTCCTGCTATAACTCAGTCAATTTTGTTTAAATTATAATCGTCGATACACTTGATAGAAACGCCATTAACTTAACTTTAAAAACATAGAAAAACAAATTAGATCGGATTTGTCCTTTCCTAAATATTTTAATATACATGAAGCTACAACTTAAAAAATATAAATGTTCGAACGTCTCGAACCACCTAAGAAAAAAAAAAAAAAAAATATTGATTTTCATGTTCAGCGACCCCAAATTAGAAAATATGGTTTGCAAAATGTTAGTTTAGATTAGCATGGGAGATGACTAGTGATGAGCAAAATTAGTCTTGGTCTTGCATCTTGTTTTTGGTCTTGCTAATTTTACGAGACCAAGACCAAGACCAAGATGCTGATATTTTTGCAAGACCAAGACCAAGACTGCTATGGTCTTGGTCTTGGTCTTACACACGATAATTGTCAAGACCAAGACTGCTTTTCCATCTTGCTAATTTATAGTTAAAAGTTGTTTCACGTCCGCTTTGAAGATAAAATCATCTCTCGATTTGAATTTTGGCACCTTAAAAACCCAACTGCTTTGGAAAAATATGGTTTTGAATACTCAATATCTCTGAAAATTTTTTCAAGACCAAGACTGAGACCAAGACTTAATGAGCAAGATCAAGACCAAGACTCAATATCAAAACCAAGACCAAGACTCAATGTGCAAGAACAAGACCAAGACCAAGACGGCTATGGTCTTGGTCTTGGTTTGCTCATCACTAGAGATGACATATGTCATCATAACTTAGGCGGCAATTGGGCCCATTGCATACCCAGATTATGATTTCGTTGTCAACATATAAGAACCATTTCGAAATTTTAATAAGTTCCAAAATGTATTTGGGACTTTTTCGAGCGATTTTTTTGAGGGAGTCGAAGAGGTGACTACGTGTTTTGTTAGCGTCATACAGTTCATGGATTATGTTGTTAAGTACATTTAGAGTCAATGTTGACTCACATACAGCCAGAATTTCTGCTTCAAATACTCTGCAGTAGCAGATTAAAGCAAAAATCTCCTTGGAAAATACCCCAGCAGCTACACCAGACTCCATTTTCGAGCCCTCAGTGTACATTTCTTCGGAATTCAGAATCGGTGTCTAACCTTTCTTTCAGGTTATGTCACTTGAAAAGTGGTTTATAAAGTTAAAGTGGGTTTGATGAATTCAGTTCCATTGTCAATATCACAACCAGGGAATTGTGCAAAAATACTGCCGTGGCCATAAGTTTTTAACCTCTAAAAACCAGATTCTTTTAAACAGATAATACAGTGTTAACCGCACCGCTAACTTCTACGCCTGCCATTCTTTTTGTCAAAAAGGTTTGCTTGCTTAAGGCTTTCCACCAGAGAAGAAATCCGTAAGTCGGAATCGGTGTAATGATAGCATTATACATCCACAAAACTACTTTTGGCATGTGTAAAATGTTTTGAACACTAACCAATCATTTGTAATCTAGTGTAATAGAAGGATTCGATAATATAAGAAATAACATTTTTAGCATAAAAGATTGACAAATTTATCATGATAAATTGGCATTTTAGATAAACATTTTTACTGTCTAAAGGGCCGTCCACACGTACAATTTTACATCACGAATTACCTGCGCAAATCGGTTTTTACAGATAAGTCTGTAGGTGTGGACGGCAAAAGTCAAGTTTGCATAGTCCAAAAGTGTGGCCTGTGCTTCCTTTGAATTTCCAAAGTTTTTTTTGTGCAAACTAAGCTTGCGCAGGCAAGTTAGAACGTGTGGACGGCGCACAAGACATGCCTTCAATCTGTCGCTTAATTTGTATACCCCTCACCCAGGGCATATTCAATTTGTCCTTCCGTTTGTAACGCAGACAAGGAGGCGTGCCAGGTATGGAAAAGTATATATATTCTTGATCAGCGTCACCTCCTGAGACGATATAGCCATGTCCGTTTGTGTTTTTTGAGATAGTCGAACTAAATTTTAATCAGACACTAAGAATTATAAATGCAAGCTCTGAGCTAAAACTAGTCGAACACGGACAAGAGGGCGTGGCACCACCCATATAAGCAAAAGCTTCAAATCGCTATACTTAAAACGTTTTTTGAGATAATTCAACCGAATTTCACTCCGACACTTAGGACTATAAATGCAAGCTCTGAAAAAAAACGGGGTTAACTCGAACAAAAGGGCGTGGCACTAACCATACAAGCAAAATTTTCAAAATACTGCAGTGTAGGGAATTTAATGTTTGGCCACCCTTACTAGTCACTCTTCAAATGCATTTATATTGCATGTGATAGGTCTGTCATGAAAATTATGCGTTTTTATTAATCCAATTTGAAAAATATGCAAAAGAAAAAATAATTCAGATAAAAATAAAATTTTTTCTAGACGTCATGTTTCAATGAAAATGAAGAATACTGAAAACTGCACAGACTTGCCTGTGTCGTGTGGAAGCGATAAAAAAGTATGCGGCGCAAACTCTCTTGTTTGCACGAACTAGGTTTGCTCAGGTAAGACTGTGCGTGTGGACGGCCCTAAGAATTACTTTTTTGAATGCTACGCTAATATAAAGACTGCCCCAGAAAATTTTGACCCTTTTATTCCTTAAGATTATGATTTACCTGATGATCGTGCAGGCTATAATTTCTATATAACATGACGATTAAAAACATATATAACACTTGTCAAACAAACTTCAGACGATAAAGATATCTAGCAATCAAGAAAAAAAGAGCAAACTCATTATGTACACTTGCATCCAAAAACGAGAGTTAAAATATTCAGCCATAGCTAAAAAACAGGTGCATCAAAAATCACTGTCCAAAGGGTTATTTCGAATTATAGAAAGGGTCAACTTAATACGCGGAAAAAGAGTTTAGGTAGAAACCACAATTGGTGAAAAAAGTGAAGCGCCTTTTTAATCAGAATCCCAACACTTCAGAACGAGATATGGCTGCCAGAGCAGGAACCTCAAAATTTTCTATAAACAGACTAAAGAAAAAACTTAAGCTAAGAACCTACAGAGTTCAAAAAGTACCAAACCGTTCCGATGAAAAGCAGTTAGAGGCTCGAAAGTTATATGTCGGTTACCTGATTTTATTTGACTGCTGCATAATGGACGATGAAACATACGTTAAGGCAGATTTTAAACAGCTAACAAGACACGAATTTTACACCTGTTCGGACGAGGGGCAGAAACAGCAAATTTAAAGAGAAGAAAATTACAAAATTTCCCAAGCAGTATATGGTTTGGCAGGCCATATGCACCTGCGGTCTGAGGAGCATTTTTTTTTTGTAACACTGGGCACAATTAACTCAAAAATTTATATTGATGAATGCTCTGAAAAACTTTTTTGCCATTTATTCGTGAGCACGGAGGAGGTACTGTAATGTTCTGGCCTGATTTAGCAACCTCTCACTACTCTAGAGCCACCATAAAATGGTACAAAAGCAATAATGTAAATTTTGTTCCCAAAAATGCGAATCCACCTAACTGCCCACAGCTTCGACCTATTGAGAGATATTGGGCTCTAATGAAATTAGATCTTCAGAAGAGTAAAAGCACTGCAAAAAATTTAAAAGATTTCAAAAATAAGTGGCGAAGGTCGTACGGTACTGTCGACGAAACAACTGTACAATACTTAATGAAGGGTCTTAAGAAAAAAGTAAAATATTTTTATATAAAATAAATATTTGTTAATAGTGTAAGGTTATTTATGTTTGTTATACGTCTCACTAATAAATAAAAAAACAAAATTTAAAAAAAATTCATTACGTATTTTTTTGTTAATGAAAAACAAAGGGACAAATTTTTCCGGGGCAGTCCTTACTTAAATATTTTGCATGGCAACATAAGTATTTATCATGTGCGATTATCATATCGATACCTTAGAGCGCTATAGTCCTATCTCCATTTTTACAATTGTTGGGAAATGCAAAAAGAAGATTTCAAACAGTGGTTATTTAGGATTGGCTGCTATTTTGATATAACGAAATATGCAATATTTTTATCTTTAGTATATTTTAACATAATTTAATGTATCTAACCAATTTGATTATTTTCTAACGAAATCCCAGCCAATTTATAGTATGTCATTACTTTTGCCCTTATATAGAATTCCACTACTATTGAAAAAAACGACGTATTTAGTACATTTTTTTAATTTTTTCCACTAAAATGTCGTAAAAAGTCATGAAACGCGTGGAAAACACGAAAAAACGTTTTTTTTTTTTTTTTTTTTTTTTGAATTTTTTGAATTTTTGGTTCCGGCAAACAGGAGTGGAGCCTTGAGTGTAACCAAATTTGTTCACTAAAATGTCGCAAAAAGTCATGAAACGCGAAGAAAACGCGAAAAAACGAAGAATTTTTTTTAAAAATGTGACTTATTTGAATATTCAGTGGAGATAAGACAGTAGCGCTCTTGAAAAAATTACAGTTTGGAGATAGAATTTTTTTTTAATTTTCGAATATTTTGGTGTTTTAGTGGTATTTTGACATCACACAGTTTTCCACACGGTAAAGAAGTCCACAATGTTGCCATAACTGCAAAAATCTCAAAATCGCAAAAAGTGGAGATAGGACTATAGCGCTCTAAGGTATCGATATAAATAACATGAATCTTGGAAATGTTAAATGTTGTCGTGAACGATAGAGGAGTTTTGTGGAGACCACATGCTCCAAAAGAAACTAAACATCAGAAGAAGAAATGTTTAACTACAATAATTATTTTTGTTTTTTTGTTTGTGTTACATACATACACAAATTTTTTCTTATTTTAGTCTTTCAATTTAAAAATAATTTGTTGAAGACGCATATTTCGAAATCATAATGGTTTGCTTAATTTATTATTTTTCATTTGATATGCATGATACTTACTTATTATATCTTAACACATTTCAAAAATTTTTATTGAAGGAAAAACATGTCAAAAAGTAATTTGTGGCAGGTTGGCATCGTTACGCTTGATTGACTATGGCATGCCCCGGAGATAATTGGATAAGTTAACACGAATATAATTTCACCTGACAGACTGCATATATTGAAATATTTAAATAATTTCAACATTAAACTCACATGCTGTTCAAAATTGTGAATTTAGTGCCAGAATACATTTGGGTTGACTTGGTATGACATTCTCACAAAGAAAGTTTCGAAATTTCCCGAAAAAAGTGAAGTTTATGATTCGATTCCTATTAATATTCCTTAGAAGAAATTCCGGAGTACTGGTTATGCTCATCTATCCTAACTTTATTTTCAGCTGACCTACTTTTCATTGATTTTGCTATACGCAAGTATGGCGTAACTAATGTTTTATATGTATTGGATTCAGTTTTATTGAAAAGAGGAAATACGCTGTTGTTAAGCATATGATTAATTTTTAGGGGTATATGTACGAGTATGTAAAAATGAATATAAAACCAATAATCGTTTAATAATTACAAGTTATGTATAAAAATTAATAATTATTAGCCTGCCAATTTATTCAAGTTATCTCCTATTTGTACAGCTAATAAATAGGGGAATGTCGTCAGGATTGGGCCACTTTTTAACTTTCCTCTGTATCTTTTTTATATATTTGAATATTGCCAAATTTTTTGTCTTATTTAAAAGTTTGGACCCTTATCTGTAACATACCTTTAGGACAACTTGCTTCGATTTTGGAAAAAAAAGTTATTGACGAAACTAAAAAAAAAAAAGTAGTCAGGGTTGGGCCACCACCAAATATCGATGAAATATGTACTAAATAGTTTGTAATGAATATGTATGAAAATTTTTATTGTTTTTCATTTGATTATACAAAATTTTGATGAGAAATCTACATAATAACATTAATCTGAATCACAATTTGGGCATCTTAGTAACTTTTTGTGTGATTGACGCACTTTAAGTGCACGTCTCGCATGCGATTGAATTGTTTCGATTCAGTTTCGCGTGCATAGATTCCAAGCATGTAATGCAGAAGTCTTGATCCACATCTCCGTCGGAAGAGGATTTTTTTTGTGCTTTTTTCGATGGGCGACCTCGTTTAGCAGCTGTTGTGAGTTTGATTTTTTCGCATCCGATTTTGAACGTTTCTTAGGCGTTTTCTTGCTTTTTACATAACTCTTCGGGGTTCTCTGGGAAGGTTAAGACCGTGCTTTTTATCGGGCGGCACCCCCGATTAGATTTCACTGTGGGCGCGACCGCTTGCAGAGGCTCGATCAATGACAAAATCGTAGAAAGGGTGGACTTATGTCCTTTGTTCCGAAAAACCGATTGGGTAATGTTATTTTACTGATTCGAAATAAAAATTGATGCGACCCAACCCTGACTACACGAGTGGCCCAACCCTGACGACAAGCGTGTTTTTCGATCGTTCAATACTACATGCGAACAGGTAAAGGAATCGAACTTTCCCTTTGGGAATTTGTTAATGGTTCACCCCTTAATGGATATATATACTTTCTTTTGCGGTGGCATTGTTCTTTTCCAAGTTTTGAGTCGTTTTTCACTGCTTTTACAAAATTTTTGAACTATCGAAAACAACATGAATGCATAAAAATTTTTAATGACAATCCCGGTAACAAGCAATGCATAAAAAAGTTTTCTGGCATCGAGAACAATAATTCGACACTATAACACAGATCGCAGCTCGTGTTATATACGAGAAATAGCAGTGGCCCAACCCTGACAGCGGCCCAACCCTGACGACATTCCCCTACAAAAAACCTTAAGTGGAACATAAAATTGATACCGGTAAGTAGGTAGATTGTTTGAAACATATTCATTCTGTAATACTACTCATTTTATGTTCATCATTGTGATCAAACATTTGTGATAAGCCACCTTAAATGCCAATGCATAAATAAACAATTTAGACCAGTGGTTACTCAAATTGGTGATTAAAGTCGGTCTAAATTTAACTCAAGTATAACTCAAGGCATAAACAATGAACTTTAAGCCAAAAAAAATTATGCAAATATTTTGCTTAATTCAGTTAACAAATTGCTTGATTGATGATTGCATTCGGGCCGGAAGATTAATGTGATATTGCTGCATAAGGAGTACCTCGTATATCCGATATTCGGTTGACTTTTTTGAAATAAAAAAATTAACTGTAGGTACAGTGTGCAATCCGATGTTTGTTTATTCAGAATCTAAAAACAATATTCAACAACGCCTATTAGGGGCTGTCTATAAACTCCGTGGCGCTCCTAGGGGCGAGGGGGTGGTGTTCAAGGAAGCATCACGGTTGATGTGTTTTTTATTTTATAAGGCTGCCGTCACACAGGGGGAGTTCATTTTAGTGAATATTAGCGTCACGGAGTTTATGGACATCCCCTTTGTACTACAACTCAATTGAAACAAAAAGAGTTAGTGGCAACTAAAAACTAACCCTTTCAAAAAAATATCAATCGAAAGAGCAACAAAGGAGAAGACTACAGGTTACTTACTGTTGCGCACGGTGCTCTTGAACAGTCGATAGGTTTTTTGAATATGTGGAGAAAATCTGTGAATGGGATTTCATTTGTATTAGTTTAGTGGTCTGAAAAATGCAAACCCCGAAATCGTAGCTGATCATCCCCGCGAAATATCGCAAAAATACATATCCCATATAAAATAAAAAAAATTCAGAAAAAAAAAACGCAACAAACAAATATAAAAATAGCTATATTTAATGTATTTTGCAATGCTCAATCCGAATCCGGCCTTAGAATTGCTGTATCTTATACGGTTTTTGAGATATCTAAGCCTAAACAAGGAAAAAAGCCGACGCTATGTTTTATTGTTGTGTTTTGGAGCTATATAACAAGACGTATATCCGTAAATTCTGATGCAGAAATGGAAAGCTTTAATCAATCTTCTAAACCTAATTCAAATAATGTCGTTATCTTTATTTTTTTCGGAGATATCCTAACCTAAAAAGTTAAAAAAGTGCTAAAAACGTGTTTTGTCATTATTTCA
The DNA here is from genome assembly GCA_951812925.1 of Calliopum simillimum. NCBI lineage: Eukaryota > Metazoa > Arthropoda > Insecta > Diptera > Lauxaniidae > Calliopum > Calliopum simillimum. The sequence continues at coordinate 103,271,993 of OX638368.1, forward strand.
GTCTACGATATTTCAGAGAAAACTTAAGCTATTGACATAATTTATATGCGGTTTTAAAGAAAAAGATTGAATCTTTCAGATAATGTATCGAATTTTGTGTATGAATGTTCTATATTCTAGTTATAGAGCTTCAAAATATAGCAAAAACGGTATTTTTTCCTTGTTTAGGCTAAGATATCTCAAAAACCGTATAAGATATAGCAGTTTTAAGGCCGGACTTAGATTCAGAATTGCAAAATACATTAAATATAACTATTTTTATACTTGCTTGTTGCGTTTTTTTCCGATTTTTTTTTTTTTTTATATGGGATGTGTTTTTTTGCGATATTTCGCGGGGATGATCAGCTACGATTTCGGGGTTTGCATTTTCCAGACCACTAAACTAATACAAATGAAACCCCATTCACAGATTTTCTCCAGATAGCCAAAAAACCTATCTACTGTTCAAGATCACCGTGTGCGGAACATGCCCAATTTCATGGCGAAAAGTCACGAAAATCAGTTTTTTTGAAATAACTCGTAAACGGTTACTTCGGGTTTTATAGTCAAAAAAAATTTCCTATGAACCGGCGTTAAAGCTATTTTCGTTCAAGTTTATAGCTTAGGAGAAATCTTCTCTTAAAAATGCATTTTTCTATATCTGTGCCAAAGGTTTTCGCAAAACGGAATGAAAGCATTTTTATGAAACTTTGTTCATATCCTTGGAATGAAGAATGGAATAAGTTTCGGCTTTGTAGTTACCCACAGAAAGTCGTGGCACCGCTCTAAATTTAAAATTTAAGCTGTCATATCCTGATTATTATACAATATATATTGATGAAATTTGGTACACAGCTACTGACTACTAATGCCTTATGATAAAAAAAGTGGGCGGGATCGAAAGAGTGCTACGCTCACTTTTTTAGCAATTGAAAGTTTTGATATTCATGTTTTCAATATTACTCGAAAACGGCTTTGCAGTATTGCAGACTGCTATAGTATGGGTCTTGGTCTCGAAAAACTACCAAGATAACTATTTGGTCTTGGTAATCTTGGTTCCGCGCCTCTTTCGAACATAAAATCATCTCAAAATACGGAATTTAGCATTTTAAGAACCCAACTACCTTAGAATATTAGTTTAACAAATATTGCTTGCTCAACACTCTTTAAATATTTTTTCAAAACCAAGACCGAGACCAAGACTTAATGCCTAAGACCACGACTCAATATCAAAACCTGTATCAAGACTTAATGTGAAAGGCTGCTATGGTTAATTAAGCTTGAAATTATCCAAAAATAAAAATTTATTCAATTGTTTCCAACAGAAGCACAGACAGATCTGCTAAAATGACTGTCCGAAAAGTCAAATATAGGGTGGCCCTCATACAAAATATTTTTTGATCACTTATTCTTAAAGACCGCTTAATCGACCTCCTCCCTTCCCACGGCGCGTTACGTTATATGTGAACCGGCCCTTATCTGGGGAAACAGAATTTATAAAAATATTTTTTTTTATGAATGTGGTTCCCCCTTAAGGAGAGAAGAAACGGGGTAGATATGTTCAGAAAAAATATAAAGGGGAAAAATAATGGAAGAAGTTTTGATATATTATTCCTCTAAGGGCAACACTTGAGCAGCTATGGAGCTATTTGTCGATCACCCTCCAATTTCTTGAACTATGATCTCGATAAGACGCCACTTAACATCAACCAATCGACCCCATTTTTTGGGTCTTGTAATATTGGATCAAATCTCACTAAATAAGGGTCACATTTTCATAGAAAATACAGTGATTCCTAAGAACAATAATTCTAACTATTGTGATAGATTTAACAGAGGAAGTCGTTTCTATTCTGGTTTGTAGTTTTCATTAAACATTTATTTTAAATATAAGTATAATTTCAAAAGTGAGCTTTTAACATGGCTTTTAAAGAAGGAATTTGAGGTTATCTTTGGATCCTTAAATAAATTAAAGCTTAGAGTGCGAAAGCGTTATCTGAAATCCCTTTCTTAGATCTCTGCTTGGGTGCGCAAGCATCATCTGTTATCCCGTCCGAACCAGATATTGCGTTTTTAATAATTTTTTTGATTGAGTTTATAACATTCCAAATAGGGCTCCAGGAAATAACGCCATAGGAAATAACTCCAGAAAATTTTTTGGAAATAACGACAGAAATTTTAAAAGCCAAAAACTAATTAGGAAATAATGCCAGAATTTTTGGGAACAAAGCCATAGGAAATGATGCCAGAAATTTTTTGGAAATAATGCCAGAAAAATCTCCATACAAAATTCCGGCGTTATTTTCATTTCGTTTTGCCATCTCCATACAAAATTTCTGGAGTTATGCTTGATAATTAAAATCGGTTTGCATTTACAATTTGTACATTTTTTTTTAATTTTAAAATTTTTAATTTGTTACACAGTGTAATTATCTTTTGTTAATCTGAGGCTTTTTGCATAATCCTTGCGTCAAATTCATATTAATTAAAAATTTCACGCAAACGATTTCGTGCAAGTGTGAAGAAAATAAATTTCAACGCTTTGCGACTTTTGCCCCATGATTAATGACAGTTCTATGAGCAACTCTTCAAAAATGTCAAAGTGACGCCATATTGTCTAAATGCCTAACTATGATGTGCTATGTATGTGCGTTTGCAGGCAACATGGTCAGTATCATAATTAAATTATTTGTTTGTTTTTTCACTGTTAATAACTCAAAAAATTTTTTTTTTCAAAAGTTTCCTTTTTTTTAAATCTTTGGCTTACAATCTGACGTTACCTTGCCTTAGGGTAGTGTGGGTAGGTTCACAAATGTTGCGTTTATTTTATACAATTTAAGCTGAGCAAAAAAGCTGCTGTATTTGTCAAACTTAATCACTGTTATTAGCAGAATAAAAGATACACGCAGCATTTGTGTTATTTTACTTTTTACCTTGAGGTGTGTTCAACTTCTGTCTACCTGTATTTGATTTTACACCTTTCTTTGTATGGGCGTAATTTTACTTTCTTTGTATTATGTAGTAAGAAGCATTTGACGAGTGCTTTTAGCTTTGAATTTAACCTAAGCAACAAGCTCCTTAGTGTTAAAACTGCTCGTACACTTTGAGATTCAAGGTGATTAATTGTTAATAACACAGGTTTACAAAAAAAAAAAAAAAAAAAAAATGTCAAGGCGTTTTGACCAGACTATGTGTTCCCTAGGGACTTTGACGTCTTGAATCCGAATCCGGGGTCCGTTTTTTTTCAGAACGTCTAAGAAAAAAGATTTCAAGGTCATATGGAGGTAAAAATGTGGTTCATGTGTCGTTTAGTGAGAAATTCGCTAAGATTCTGAAACTAATTTTTTATCATTGAATTCTTAGTCTTTAAAAAGAATATGTGATCAAAAACGGTATCTTGAACCAAGTTTCGGAGATATAGCCATCGGCAGATCCGGATATATCTTCTATTAGTTCAGAACCCCTGGATGGATTTGAAAAATATTGGTGTTATATGAAAGATATTTTGACAACCTATATGTTATGCGCATACTTTCAATTGGATTCATAGTTTTGGAGATATGACTTTTTTTGAAATTTTGAGAAATTTTTCAATTACAACAACAAATACATCAACACCAACAACAATAAAATACCTTTCATATGACACCAATATTTTTTAAATCCATCCAGCGGTTCCCAACTTATAGCGGTTTTCATAGAAGATATATCCGGATCTTTCGATGGTTATGTCTCCGAGATAGGTCCGAGAGGCCCTTTTTGATCACATATTATTTTTAAGTACAAAGAATTCAATGATATAAAATTAGTTTCAGAATTTTTGCGAATTTATCGCTAAACGACACATGACCATTTTGACCTCCATATGACCTTGAAATCTTTTTTCTCAGACGTTCTGGAAAAAAACAGACCCCGGATTCAGATTCAAGACGTCAAAGTCCCTAGGGAACACATAGTCTGCTCAAAACGCCATGACATTTTTTTTTTGTAAACCTGTGTAATCTTTGATAAATTTTCACCATAATGAGTTTAAAATTTTGTAAAATTTTTTTTGAGAATTTATTTTTTTTAGTGTGTATTTGATTTTTCAATCCAACCGATTAGAATGGTTGAAATTGCATCAATTCAGAGTAACGGTCAAAATTTATTATGACCTTCAGCTACAGCAACTACAGCGTAGCCTTCGACAGTGTCACCCGAGAAAGCATCTGGCTTTAAATGCCCAAAATTTCTATCGCTTCTGATCCAAACACTTCAAAAGTGCTTGTCCCCATAGAAATTTAGAAGCACTTTCACAATGATTTTTTATAAGGCTGCAGTAAGAACAACATGGGTCCGAACCTAGCCCGGGTGATATTTTTTTCCTATTTTTATTTTTTTTTGCTTTATTTTTTTTTTTTATTAAAATAGATTATATTTAACCTTTTTTAAATTCACTTTCCTATTTTCCTTTTTCTTATTTATTTACTTTTGCTCAATTGAATTGAAACTGATTGCACAATGATTCATTCTATGTAACGCTGTATGAGCATTAGTATGTCAAATTCTGTTTGGACAACATTTGCATGGTGTAGCGGTCTAAAGAGTTGGTAAATGTAATTAAAATTAATCTGATTTTATCTATTATTCTGGTGCGGCCTGTGTTTTTATTTTTTTTTTAATTTTTTTGAAAAAACGCTTAACGCAGCATTACAAATAAGCGCTTCAAAAACCCTTTTTTGGTAAGGCTGCGGTAAGCTTTTTCTCGCTTACATCGTATGACATGCAATGTTAAAAAGAAAAAATAGTTGTTACGAAGCGGAAGCGCTTGTTCGTGAAAAAGATGTACTTCAGAAGGGTTTCTGAAGCACTTATTTTCCCCTTGGGTACATTGCATTGAACTACGGTTTATTGTCATTAAAATTTGCCACTCATTCAAGCAGAGGTACTAATTATCACCAAATCTCTTCCTTATCATTTTTGATGACATCCTAGAATAGCTTTAAATACGTCCGAAAGAGAAATCTGACAGGACTCTAACGAATAGTAAGGCTTCTACATTGAAATGTTAAGAAACATATGTATTTATAACGCTGCCAAGTCTACTGATTTTTCCAGGAGACTCCAGTTATGATATCTCAAAAACTGAACAAGAAAGCGCATTTCTGAGATCGGATTCGTCTTAAACATTAACAAATACATTTAGACTGATAATTTTAGTTTCTGTTTGATTTAGTTATTTATTTTAGTTTTATTAGAAGATCTATGAAAAAAAAAAAAAAAAACAGTGCCAAGGTAACGATTTTGCAAAGGATATCCATTTATTCAGGAGATTTTGGACTAATGATTTCATAACAAAAGTGATATACTACGTCATTCCATTAAGATATCTTAATTCAAAACCTTGAAAACTTTATAATGAAATTTGTTTTTAGGTCCAATTTGACTAAAGTATATTGTTTTTAGTAAGTAAGACTAAGACTCAAAAATTCATAAAAGGTACCTTCCAGCTCGTTGCGAAATATCTAGAAGGAAATTTTTTTTGTTGGTTCCAAAGCAATGATAACCAAATTCAATACAAGCGCATTTTGTCAATGCATAAAGCTCATTGAAAGCTTTTATATTTTGAATAAGCTGCAGGCAAGTGACGCAGATCCGCACAACTACTGACACAGTTGAACGCTTATCTGTGAGTGAAAGCTTTGTGCCCGTAGGCATAGGCTTTGGAAATCACTGTTCTAAAGTACTTTTTGTAATCAGCTGGATTTAGAAAAGTTGAGCGCATCTTGACATTTTAACACTTTTGGTTTTGGACCACTTTAATGTACATTGTTCACGTTTCCTTTATTTTTATACCCTGCGCCCAGGGTATATTTACTTTGTCCTTCCGTTTGTAATGCATAGAAGGAGGCGTCACAAGTATGAAAAAGTATATACATTCTTGATCAGCGTCAACTTGTGAGTTGATATAGCCATGTCCGTCTGGCTGGCTAGATTTCCGTCTGTGAAAATATTTTTCACGAGAAAACTAAGCAAAATAATTCAATGATATTTGGCACAATTTGGTGAAAATTAGCGAATTCGGCCAACGCCTACCGCCCATACAAAAAGTATATTCAAAATGAAATTATTCACGATAACGTAAAAATAAAAAAAGCATGTATACTAGGTATGATAAGTTCAAGCTCTAGGCAAAAACTAGCTTAAATCAAAAAAGGAGGGTGTAGAACCTCCCATATAAGCAAAAGTTTCAAAATGCTATACTGAAAGTGTTTTTAAAGGTAGTCAAACCAAATTTTACTCAGGTACTAAGGATAGTAAATGCCAATCAGAAAGTTGGTTAATTCGGACAACAAGTCGTGTCACCGCTCATGTACTCAAAGCTTTCAAAACGCTGTAATGCAAGCGTTATAGGGTAGACAGATGACAGCGAAAATCAGCATTAACAGTCTCAATCGGAATTTTTTTGAGTATAATACCCATCAGAATCCGCGTCAACTGCAACAATAATGCATGAAATCAAACTTGATTATTACTGAAATGAGCTACTTATTTCAATATGGTAACACTGTCGAATTGTAATAGATTGTAACAATTTGACAGAAACAAAACATCTAGTTGTCTCACTTTATTAAATTTATAAATGTCACTTCAGTAAAGAAATATATTCAACAAAAAAAAAAGCAAAATGTAGTAAGCAAAAGTGAGTTTTAAAATAAATAAAAATTTTTTTTAGGTAAAAACCAATTAAGTTTTTAAATTTTAAGACCGGAATCAAAAAATAGCGCACTAACTGGTTCGAGGACTATGAGCCGGTGCTGCCAAAAAAAAAAAAAAAAAACAAGTAAACAAACAAATCAGCTATTTATTTAATGCAGAAACTGTCAGTGTAAAATTTTCAATTGCATTTGTACGTTTATAATCCGGATTAAAGCTGTCGTCTGCCTACCCTATTATTTGAGATAGGTAATGCAACCGAATTTTGCATGATTACTGGGTATAGTCAACGCAACCTTTGAGAAAAAACTTAATTCGAACATGAAGGCCGCTATATACATAATCAAAATTTTCAAAATTCTGCATTGTAGGGTATATCATTTTTGGCCTGGTCAAACGTAACAAACTTTAACTAGTTTTATGAGCATTCAGGAAAATATTTGAATTACTTAAATAAAAAGTAGATTTTAGTGAGGATATTGTTTTTTGCGTATGGTAGATATGCAGGCCTGACGAGAAGGGGGGCGGGGGTAAGGGTGGGATTCCCCCCGGACCCGGAGTTTTTTGGAGGGCCCGGATTTAAGCAGAAAAAAAAACAAAAACAAGCTTGAGAAATGATAGAGGATACGGGCCCAACCAACGAACACGAAAAAGCAGTTGAGAAAAAGCTCGGGCCAGTACAATTATTTTTTTGTTCTTTTTTTTTTCAAACGAGAAAAAACAAAGATTACGCATTGTCTGCTCGTTTAAGCTTTTTGAACAAATCTAATAAGTTTTTTTGTTTGACTTAACTTACTCCATTTTCATTCTAAACACTTTACTTATACTTATGTACATTATTTTCCATATTTTTATTTAAGAACAGAATTTTTTCCAAGTTCGTGCTCCCAAACCTTCGTGTGATTTACGAGTCCTCACGGGCCTCTAAATTAAGGGCTTTTGTGAAAATCGATTTCAAAGCCCGAGCTCAACGGGCAGCTAAAATAATTTGCCTTTTTTCAGTATATTTTTCAAGCATTGATCGAAGACTGGCCGAAATCTTATTTTTTAACTTTTATGTATTTTATGAATATGCATATTTCATAAATCTCTTGGGCATCTTGTGGGTTAGTATCGAATAAAAAAATACTAGTACTGGAGGGGGCCCGGTATATAATTGCCCCCTGGCCCGGATTTTCTCTCCACGCCACTTTAGATATGAGTACCAAAAGTCATCGCAAAGAATTCTATTTGAGGTATTCGATGTATTTCGGCCCTATGCTGCCTACGTCCATTCGTACGTACTCTGCCAATTTAGCAATTAACAATTTCTTCATTTCCTTAGTTTTACACACAACCATTTAAATCCAAATGATAAAACTCAAAGTTGCAATTTATTTATAATTTCTGAAACATTCCGAATTACAGCTTCATTACGCCAAAATTATATTTTCATTGTCGGGAAAAAAATGCATATTTAAAAGTTAAATTAAAATTAGACGCTGCAGCGCTGGCCCTACAATTATATGTAATAATATTTAATTTTTCAGCAAAAGCGTATTAAAATTTTGTATCTAATGAAGAAGAAAAAAAATTTAATGAAGACATGCAGAGCGCAATTTGCGGCAATGCTACGCGCATGCGTCTTACAAAGTAAGTGAAGCTGGCGCGAATGACTGGGCGGCAAAAAGTCGGACGTAATTAATCGGCACAATCAGCTGATCTTCAACGATCGAACTATGCAACAGTTTGTTTTTTTTTTTTTTTTTGGGAATTTCTTAGATGCTGGTAGACACAAAGAGCGTTAAAGTCAAAGTTAGCCAAAAAAGGTAGGTATTCAAGAAGAAGAGAAGACAGAAAAATAATAAAACCAACAATAATAATAACAACAACAACTTGGTAATAATGACTTGTGGCTTCCAGTGATAAAAAAAAGAGTTACGGGTATATAAACAGAATGTGTCGGAGAAGATCTTCAGTACAACTAATTCATTCAACAAACTAACCAACCAGCCATTCCAACCAAACTATCAAATCAAGCATAGAAATGCGTGGATTCATTGTAAGAGCACGGCGGCACATTTTAAGGATTACACTTGATATTTGGAACTAAACATATTCTCTCTCTACAGGTTTTGTGTTTATCAGCTGTGGCTATTGCCGCACCACAAGGATATAACTATAATCCGGCATCAGGTGGACAGTCTATTGGCTTCGGCGGCAGTCAAGGCGTGCAACAATCAACAAGCTTTGTCGGCCAAGGTGTACAACAATCTTCAGGTGGTTTCAGCGGCGCCTCACATGGTGTACAACAGTCTGGTGGCTTCGTTGGGGGTGCAAATGGTGTACAACAATCTGTTGGCTTCGGTGGAGGAGCACATGGTGTACAACAAGCTGCCGGTGGTTTCTTTGGTGGACAAAGTGCTGCTGTGTCACATCAGGCACCAGCTCAACAACAAGCTGTTGTCACTAAGCGTTTCTTTATTCACTCTGCTCCCGAAGATGTCGAAGAGGACTATAAGGAGAAACACATTACTGTCGGTGTGCCAAGGAAAAATTACAATGTTGTATTCATCAAATCGCCATCCAAGTCCAACAAGAAGACTTCAATCAAGATTAGCCCAGCTACCAATGAAGAAAAGACTGTGATTTATGTTTTGAGCAAGAAGACCGATGCTTCCGATGTTCAAGCTGAAGTTTTGGAACACCAAGCTGTCACCACCAAACCTGAAGTATTCTTCATTAAGTACAAGACTAATGAGGAAGCGTCACATGCTCAGGAACAAATTCAGGCTCAATACGATTCATTGGGCGGTAGCAGTCAGATTACCGACGAAGGTGTTGCCCCTGTCACATCTGTTATTGGATCGTTAGGTGGTGGTGATGCTGGCGCTGATAACGGTAGCGGTGGTTTTATCGGTGGTGCTGCAAATGGTAATGGTGCACATAGTTCTGTCAGCTCATCAGCCAGTGGTTCACATACAAACTCAAACAATGCATACTTGCCACCAAATTTCTATTAAAATGAGGTAGTAGGTTGGTTTGTTGGAACTTTTCATGTTCCATAAAAATCCAATTTCTTGTTATTTGTTGTATATTGTTAATAATATTGCTATTAAAATTTGTAAAAAAAAATCCCACAAAAGTTTACAAAATATTCAGTGTTCTCGTGGTTAAAACTAATAGGCCACAGACAGCGTTTGAAGAAAGATTTTATGATTTAACACGTTTGTAGAAAATATTTTTTAAAAGTGTCGATTACTTAGTGTTTGTTGGAAGTTTTCAATTTAAAAAAATTATTCGGAGTACACAACATAAAAATAAATCAACATAATCAACAACATCTCTTATAAGTTATAACGGTCGTAGTTGTGGTAGTTGCCCAAAATATTTTGGGGTAAATCTTTCTGAAATATTTATTCTGATCTATGGGAAAATATGTAGAGCGTAGGGTTCTATTTATGTTTCGGGAACTAGCAACACTAATGTCAATAGCTAAAATATGGCAACACCATATTAAAGTTTGATATTTTTTAGCATAAACGTACTCACAACGTTTTAATGTACAAGTGCTATTTTTTTTGCTTACATTGAGTTAAGAAAATCAATTTGGCGAGCCTTTTTTGAGCGATTGATAAATTATGGGGTATCCAACAAGTACAAATGTTTTAACAACTGTTCATGCAAAATCGAATGTATTGAAGCGGAACTTATATTCAAGGATGTCTCTATCTCACAATGGGGGTTATCGTAAATCAAAATTCTCAAACTGCAATGGAGAATGCATGGTAGTCTGAGAAAAGTTCCCCTGGAATACTAATTTACGATAACCCCCAATATGTCTCATGACTATCTCGTATTATCAGTTCATGCACTGCATCGATATTTTGTGGCATAACAACCGATTTTGGACGACCTTCGCAGAATTCGTCGGTGACCGAAATTGAATTCACAATACCAGCGATTTACTGTTGTTTTTGATGGTGCTGTATCACCACACAAAGGACTGAGTTCATCGACACATTCTTGTTGAGATAATCCACGTCGAAAGTTGTGAAAAATATTCCAACGAAAACCTTCTCTTGAAATTTCCATTTTTTGGCCAAATTGATTTCTGAACTCACTGTAAACAAAACAAATAGCACTCAGAACGTTGTGAGTACATTTATGCTAAAAAGTGTCAAACTTTATTGTGCTGGCGCCAGATTTTAGCTATTGACATTAGTGTTGCCAGTTCCCGAAACATAAATAATATCCCTCGTATTTCGCTTTTTAATTTTTATGTGTTAAATGCAATAACTGTTGAAAAATAATTTTAACATCATAGACGGCCGATTTTAAGAGTTTGGAGGCCTTTTTTCAGAAAATACTCTTTCTAATTCAATCGATGTTGTGTATATGGACATAAGCGTGTTAAGATTATTTTCTACATAGATTAATTTTATAGTTTCTGGTTGTTTCAAAAATACTTATTTTCGTTGCAATATTGTTATTGCCATTAATGCATATGTATATTGGAAATTCTCAATTTAAAAAATTTATTCGGAGTACACAAAAGAATATAGTTTTAATAAATCATTATAATCAACGCTATTAAAAAAATATACGGGGTATGCTATTTGAGCCGTTTATTTTGGCCCAAGCCTATTACGAGGCAAAGTAATGTGATAATATGAATTAGCTGGCATTTTGTTCAGAACGAATAAAATTGAATTCTGTCTTTACAGAACGTAAACCACATTATGTGAAATTGATGGCGTTATGTTTAAAAAATAGTATCGCGTAAAAAATCGATTATTATGGCCCATAATGTAAATGACATTACTGTTGCCCCGAAATGAACTTAGGTCACTTTCAAAATAAACGGCTCATTTAACTGTATGTATACTATTTTTGCGATTTTGCACATTCATACATACATATAGTTACGGCGTAATTCGTATACACGATTTTACCCTTATGAAGCGTAATTTTAATTTATTAAGTATTCAAAAACTTGTATTCCATTGGATTGAGTTTTGAATAATCAAGGAAAAACTCCTACATATACAATAGACCGGATCGAAATTTAGTTTCATTCGAAAATGACTCAAAAGTTAGAGGGACTCTTAAAAACGATATCTGCATCATTTTTTTTTTTTTTCATTCTGAAAAAAACCAATGAAGCACTTTTGATTCTACTGAAGGCCTACTTCGGCTAAAAAAATATATTTTTTGGTCATAACTTTTTTTTTCATTAGCAAATGGATACCCAAGAGTGCTTTAGAAACAAAGATTATGTTTTTACAAAAATTTTGGCGTTGAAAAAATATTTTTTTTTTGGAGTATAGATAACATTCGGTTCCAAAAATCGATTTTTTTGCGTTTTTCAATAATCAGGACGGAAAATTGATTTTTTGCTCAAAAGCAAGGGAACTTACGAAAAAAGTGTATAAGGCAAAAAATGCTTGGAATTTTTCAAAAGATACATGTGCATTTTTTCAGAATTTTTTGAGCTATTTTATAATTTTTCAAAACTTGTTGAAAAAAAAAAAAAAAAAAAATTCTGAAAAAATTCACGCGTATTTTTTGGACATTTCTAAGCATTTTTTGCCTTACACACTTTTTTCGTAAGTTCCCTTGCTTTTGAGTAAAAAATCGTTTTTCCGTTTTCATTATTGAAAAACGTATAAAAATCGATTTTTGGAACGGAATATTATCTATAACCAAAAAAAAAAAAATCGATTTTTAAACGCCAAAATTTTTGTATGAACATAATCTTTATTTCTAAAGCACTCTTGGGTATCCATTTTCTAATAAAAAAAAAGTTATGACCAAAAAATATATTTTTTTAGCCAAGCGGCGATGTTTTTGCATCTGTTGGGATTTACCAGTCAAGTTCTATCGGAGATCATACGATTTCATCGCCATATTTGCTGCATCCACCGTTGCACGTATACCTTATGTTACCCTGCTTATGGGTGGGGCCATTTGGTCGAAAATTGCCAAAATCTGCAGCCCTGTAGAGATTTATTTAGAATAAATCTCGTCAGATAGAGATTTATCTTTGTATGGTAAATCATGTGATTGCCAACGAGTTTTAGAGCTGGGTCTCGAAACAGCTGTAAATCACCTCACAAATCTCCAGTGGAAATCTTATATACAGCTTTGTTATCGGTACCAAAAAATATTTTTAAATTATGTTTGTAATACACAAAATCAAAACTTAATGAATGCATTTCACAAAACGTGTACCTTTCGAAGAAATCCTTGAATCGTAAAAACTGTCAAAATCAATACAAATGCACACATTTGAGGAATGCTCGCAATGATTTTTTCATGACTTCCGAGAAGCATGAAAATGATATATGTCTTAATATAGACAGTATGATTTATCATTAATTAAATACAAAAGCGTTCAGCATCTTATGGAAAGAATGCCAAGCATTTTTTTTATTTTTTTATTTTAAATTTAAGAGCATTGCTTATTGCTTTAAATTTAAATGCATCAATTTTGTGATCACTTAAAGCATAAATTACTTACATTCTCTTAAAATGCCAACATAAAGCTTCAGTCAGTTATTAAAAAACACTAAAATTTTGTGCAACTTGTATCGTAAAAGATATCATAAATATATGATTGTTGATGTTTATTGCAAACTGAACATTTTTAAAATTGTTCAAGAAATAGGAGAATGTGTAAGTTGTATGTATTTGATAACTTTGTATTGTTTAGCTTTTTATTGTATAACACACATACATTATAAGATTATTATTATAATATAGCGTCAGTTTTAGATTATTCTAGAACGACAACTGGCAGTTAAGCACGCTTATTCATGTAAAATAATGCAAATAAGGTTTGTTAAATTGAAAATACAAAGAACAAATATTGCAAATCTAGGCATAATAGAAAAAAAAATATATGTATAGTTATTTTAATAGTCTGAAAGGTATTATTAGAAACTTATTTACTTAAACATAGGTTTATTTGACCGTTTCGCTTCTTTTCTAGCAAAAGGCACACTTTTTTGTCCAAAATTTAATTTTTACAAGTATTGCTATTGAGTTTATGTTGGTTGATGCAGTGTAATGGAAAATACTTCAATACAAACAAAAGTGTTTTATGTTTTGGGAAAAAGTAATTTTCCGTTCCCCAGCGATGTGTCAAAGTTGATGCATTTGCATTTTCGTCGTGATTTTAACTCCTTTTTTCAATCAATAAAAAATTCGGTGGTTTCATAAGAATTTCAATTTTATTTCAATTTTCAATTTATTTCAAATAAACACAGTACAATAAGACTTTGTCTTTTATAGTACTTCAGTAGGAGTTAACATTATAATTGGAATTAAACATAATAAATAGATAAGTTCTTAAATCAAGAATTACAATGAATGGCTAAAAATAATAAATTATAAATAATTAACTAAGCCACAAGCAGCTATATAAACAAATAGATATCTTAATTTTATTTTGAGAAAAATAAATAATTATAATAGATGCTTAAAGTTTTTCTTGTTTATTACACACTTTATATATCTTGGTAGAGAATTCCACAAACGAATAGCATTAACAAAAAACAATCTGGATGAGTTAAGGCACCTAAATGCAGGCAATATTATGTTCACATTTCGAGATGATTAGCAAAAACTAAGTTTTTCATACAGATAGTGCGGTGTTTTTGTATAAACAATATTGTGCAAAAACCAGTGCTGGATTAACCATTAGGCCAGACTAGGCCATGGCCTAGGGCCCCCGACGAGCAGGGGCCCCCACGAAAATCTAAGCGCTAAAATATTTAATCGGCTGATTAAAAGAACTAGCTCACAAAATTTGGCAAATTTAAGTCCAAGCATGCTTTGACAACAACAAATCAATAACAAAATTAGAATTCCCAATACTCGATCGCAACGAAAAAGGCTTCAACACACTTGAGTTAAGCTGCATGAAACTGTTGTTGTTGTTTTAAACGTCACAAAACCATTTGATGCTTGGCCGTTTTGCAAAACTCATTTGGTCGGTTTTCTTGATAAAAAAAGAACGTTTTTTCAATTAGTGACAAATCGAGATGTTGTTTTATGTGAAAAGTTTTTAAAAGATGAACGTCGTTGTAATATTTAAAAGAGATGTCGAAAGATTATTTTATAAATTACTAAACTGTTAATTTTGTAAAGTCAAAAAAAATATTTGTCAGAAAAAATACTATTTTGATTGTTTTATTGTGTTTACAACCTTCATATGATATCAATAAGCTGGTTAAGGGGTTTGAACACTGTAAACGTTTCAGGTGGTTTATATTTTATTAATTAAGAAAAATTTGTATAAGGACTGCGTTCGACAAAATTGTCCGACACATTTTATCCAATAACTTGTTTTCAAATTACTCAATTTAAAATTTTTTTTTCGCAGTAGGCTTTGAATTGAATGTACCAAAACTATGGTTTTCAAATTTGGTCCCTAGTCAGTCATATTTACTTCAAAATGGTAAACGAGCTTTAAGTTCGAAAGTCTATAATAAACATTTTTGAAGACCACCCGCGGTAAACTACTAATAGAATTGCTCGGAATAGCAAAATTAATGTGAAATTGGTATCAAGAGTTTTTAAAAAATTTAAGGAAGACTTGGATGTCTTTCGAAAGCCAGATTCCGCGAAAGAAAAAGGCATTCGCGACCAAAACAAAACGAAGAACTTCGTCACAATTTTAAAGAGAAATCCAACATTCATGCAGAAAACTGGCACAGAAGGTAAAGTGTTCTGAGTTTTTAGTTCGCAAGGCCAAAAAGGAGGTTTGTTTGAAGATGTTAAAGGTACAAAAAGTTTCTGACAGAAATGCTATGAAGAACACGAAAGCAAAAACAGCACGGCATAAAATTAAAAATTAATTTTTTCCCAAAATTTTGAATGCAGCATCATGGACGACGGAACGTATGTTTTAGCCAATTTTGCGCTGCTTCCTGGCCAAAAATTTTACACTGTAGACACGCGGGGGAATGTGGGCGAAAAGCTTAAGTCAAAAAAGCAGTCAAAATTTCCTCGTAAGTTTTTGGTTTGGCAAGCAAAATGCAGTTGTGGCAAAAGGAGCAACTCCTTTTTAACCACTGGAACATTAAACTCCGAATTCTATATTAAGGAATGCTTGGAAAAAAGACTTTAGCCTTTCCCACGAAAGCATGAAGTTTCCACTTTCCTTGGGCCAGACTTAGCATCTTGTCATTATAGTAAAATAGCCTTGCAGGGGTACTCAAGAAATAATGTGATTTTGGTGCCTCGTGAATTAAGTCATGCAAACTGTCCAGAAATCTGGTCAATTGAAAAATTCTGGGCTTTGGTCAAAAAGAAGATAAAGGCTACAAAAAAAGTTGCCAAGGATGCTACAAATTTTTGCATGTAGTACTAACTTCAATTAATACATATGCAAAGTTTTATATTTATATGTCAAGCGTATTTTTTTTAATTAATAAAATAAAAACCACCTGAAATTAAAACGTTTACAGTGTTCAAAATCCTTAAATTTTTTACAATTATTAAAAAAAGAGGGCCCCAAAATTTGAATGGCCTAGGGCCCCCATTTGTCTTAATTCGGCACTGGCAAAAACACACAGTTTCTGAAATCAAGGTAACTTTTAATTCTGAAGTTAAGTATTCTATTACTGAAAGATGAAATATGGTCAAACCTTCTAACATTATACACATAACGAGCTGAGTTATTGTAAGCAACTTGTAGTTTGTGGAGTGAGCGCGAATCTAACTTGCTATAAACTACTTCCGAATAAGTTATCATCGGAACTATAAGCTGTATGACTAGACGCCTTCTAATTTCAACAGGTACAAATGATGACGTCATTCTAAGGTTTCGCAATGTACAGTATAAAGTAATTAAAATAATTTGTTTTTTCTAAAATAAAAATAAATAAAATTGATGATGTTATGTTTGAGGCAATTTAGGTCAAAATATTAAAACATATTTTGGTTTTCTGTGGAAAAATCTAATATTCAAATTAGACCCCTGACTTTTAATATTTTTTTTAAATGTTGAACTTCGTGTAAGCTTTTAAAATTTCGTTGGAATTTGTTAGTCCAAAGAAACCCGAAACTAGTAAGACGTTGTTATTGTTAATGTTATTTAGAAATATAGACACCCGATTTTGCCCGTTTTTTTTTTAATGAATTTTTTTGTCAGGTAACTTCTTCCGTAATTTCGATTTATTCGAAATCTGGTTGCAAAAGACAGACAAAAAAGAAAACGAAGAAGCTCTTTTTCAATTCCTTATTAGAAAATACTGAAGATACTACTAATCCAAGTAACTTGGGTAAAAGTGTGCATAATTTTTGCACTAGGGTTTTTCGAAAAATAGAGATATTTGCGGTTAATACTTATACGAAAAATTAGTACGTTATTTTACTTTTGAGGTTAGTTGTAGACTGCTCAAAATTTTTTTTATTTTTTTTTGCATAATTCATTACTGAGTACCACTTTTTACCTTCAAAACAAGTTCTTAAAATGTTTCATACAATACTTTCTTCAAAAGTTATTGAAGACTCAAGATGATATCATGCAATAAAAAGTCGTGTCGTTTTACCCGTTTTATGGGATTTCAAGATGACATCTTAAATCAGTCATAACTTTTGAATGAATTATTGTATGGCATCTTTTAATTGCTCATTTTGAAGAAACAGAATAGAACTACGAGATACATTTAGAAAAAAAAAAAATAATAAAAATTGTTTGGAGTTTGCATCTAATCTCAAATATAGCCATAATGACCATTTTTCATGAGTTTGACCTCAAATATCTCCAAATCCTGAAGTGGTGGGTCAATTCTGACCGCGGATTCGGATTCTACGCATAAAGTTACTTCGGAAATTCTTGGCAACAAAAACTTATTGGCATGTGTTATTAATTTAGAAATTTTATAACGTACCATTTTTAACCCGGTAGTACAAGGGTTAAGATTTTTTTGAGAATTGTTCTTTTTGTCTAAAGTCAACATAAAAACTTAATTCGAAGTTGGTCACCATGATAATATGGACGTTATGAGTTTTGGCCAAGAAAATGTCCTTTTTGACCTATAGTGCCATGTATATAATTTACAGAAAATCTAACTTTAACAAATCATTTGTGGCTATAACTGAAAATATAACTAAAAAATCTTAATCTTTACCTAATGCCAAAGCAGGATTCCGGCGAAACCGATCATGCGTGGATCAAATCAACACCCTCAGAATAATTGTCGAACAATCATGCGAGTGGCGTGCTGCACTTCAGCTTGTCTTCGTAGACTATAGCACTGCCTTCGACAGTGTCTGCCGAGAAAACATCTGGGTTTCACTGCAACGAAGAGGTATTGCCGTAAAGGCCATAAACATAGTACGTGCACAATATGAAGGCTTTAAATGAAGTGTGTTACACAACGGGATATTGTCACCGACATTCACCACTAATTCAGGAGTACGGCAGGGGTGTCTACTATCCCCATCACTCTTCCTTATCGTTCTTGATGATATCCTAGATAAAGCTCATAATAAGGCCAAAAGGGGTATCCGATGGAACTTTACCGAACATCTGGAAGATCTCGACTACGCTGACGACATCTGCCTCTTATCGTCCAAACATTCAGATATGCAAAGCAAAATTGAAGACCTTGTCTTGGAATCACAAAAGGCCGGCCTAAAAATCAACGTATCCAAGACTAAAAGCATGAAGTTAAACGCAAACAGGGATGATATCACGTTTAGAGCTGGCAGTGATGACATCGAAAACATTGGTAGCTTCACGTATTTAGGCAGCATTATCTCCATGGATGGTGGACCAAAAGAGGATATCAACTCAAGAATAGCAAAAGCAAAAGGCGCGTTTGCTTAACTGAACAAAATATGGTCTTCTTCCGTTATATCCACCAAAACGAAAGTGCGCATTTTTGATTCGAATGTGAAATCGTTTTTGTTATATGGGTGCGAAACATGGCTTGTTACTGAACAACTAACGAACAAGCTGCAAGTATTCGTCAACAAATGCTTAAGGCGTATACTAAAGATTTGGTGGCCTCGCACTATATCAAATGCCGAGCTACATTAAAAATTCAATCAGAGGGCTATAGCAAACGAGGTCAAGCTGCGCAAATGGGGATGGATTGGTCACACTCTTCGAAAACCACACAGTGAAGTTTGTCGCCAGGCTCTTGAGTGGAATCCACAAGGCAGTAGAGTACGTGGTAGACCCAAAACTAACTGGAAAAGGTCGCTGGAAAAGGAAATCCAAGAATCGGCAAAGTCATGGCAAGAGATCAAAGTCATCGCATGCGATCGCAACGAATGGAGATAGGGGTTAAAGGAGAATACAATACAATACAATACAAATGCCAAAACGAGCCATTGTGCGGCGAATGAGCCGCAGGTAGCCAAAATTAATTTTTGTGATAAACATTTTTAATGTAGAATGTATTTTGTCAAAGTTTTAAAGTTATTATTTTTAAACACAAGAATAAGCAACAAATTAAATAAAATATGGAAAAAACAAGTAAGTGCTTAATAATTAAATCGGCAAATGTTAAAAGGGCTGAAGTCAATACAAGGAAACTTTCGAGGAACTGAAAAAAAATGGTCCTATTCGTATATTTTTGTGTTGATTGGAGAATTTTCTGTCTTAAAATTTAGAAAATATCCTTATGGTCCAAACAAACTTATTTTTATTTATTTTTCATTCTCATGTGGGAGTTAATAGCGTTGCAACACAGCTGACTTCCGCCCTCATACTTAAACTTATTTTATATTGCTTGCAGCGTTTAACTTCCTGGGAAAAGTACAGAAACTTGAACAGGTCCTTCATATATTAGTCTTAAAACATTTTTTAGCTAAATAGACTACCTGATGTACTCTTAAGTACAGTAGTAAAATTACAAAATAAGAAATTTCATTTTCTTATTTCTGAAGAACCACAGGTGGTTCTAAGCTGAAACTTGGAGGATTTATAGACTACACTTAAAGCCGCTTTTTGGACAAAAAATTAAAAAATAAAAATTAGGTCCAAAATGATCACTTCACTATATTTTTGATATAATTTTTCCAACGACGAAATCAATTTACTTTCTTCACCAGTAATTAGCTAAGGTCTCTAGCTTTCCATTGATACTTACATATCGAGCCCTAACCGCCAAAAATACTTAACCGACAAAAAGTAAATTTTACAGGAGAAGGTTTCTTTTTAAATATCTGTGCATATACTAAAGCTATTACAGTGAAATATAATATGTAAGCTATATTTTGTGTTAGACATGTGATGCAACTAGTGTCATTCACTTTTTACAGTTATGAAATTTGTAGAGAAGACGCGTATGGACACGAGTTATTGGTTTTCATCAAAAAACGAAAATCCGAAATCGTGTCGGTTAAGCCTTTTTGGCGGTAAGTGCTCGATATAGGTTTTCACAATATTCATTTGGTCAAAAGTTATTAGTCGAAAAAAAAAGGGGCCCACACCCGATACTCTTCTCCTACTATTTACATTTTGCTATGTCAATAGCAAGGAACAATAATAATATAGTTCAGATAAAAAGTTTGAAATTTGTTGTGCAGTGTATTGGCGAAATTATAAGCATTTAAAAAAAGTATGTATTTTTTTTCAATTTGAAAAAAATTAGATAAAAACAAATTGAAAAAAATCTAGAGACTGTTCTCAACTAGGAGATAATACAAGAAAAAAAAGTTTCCAAAAATCAGAGATGCTCGTAATTCCCCCATTTTTTGAAAAAAAATTTCCAATTGGATGCAATAACTTATATCTCAATATTTGTCTAAACTTTGATCTTCTTTCTTTGACAGCAAACAAACAAAAGTCTGCAATAATTTTTTTTTTTTTGTTTTAAGTTACTGACCTTCTAACATTTGGCTAAATATGTATTGCAAGTGTTATCTGAATCTAAACATTTTAGCAAATTCGCATTTCAACACCAAAGTTTGGTGTTTTTTCGTAGATTTCACTTTTTGGTTGTTTCTTTCAATTCACAAACTGTTAACATCATTCAAATAAAAACAAAAAAACTAAGCAATTTTTGGCAAACTTCATTTATTTCATTTCATTTGTGCTTAAAAAAAAACTCCCCAAAAATTAATGTTGATCATGGTATTTATTTTTGTAACAAATGTACGATGAATCTTAAGCCTCAGCATATGCACCATCTGCGAGTGTGTAGTTTTTTTCTTTATAATTTCTTGTGAAAGGTGAACTGGTACAATAGTTTTTTCAGTTATTTTTTTTATTTTTTTTTTTTGTAATTTTTATTTTTCACCAAAAATCGTGTTACTCTTTGGTGTACGCTTTTGTAATTTAATTAATTTTAACTATTGTATTATCATTTGGATTTTGTTTGTTTATCTTGATATGATGAGTTGGACAATTTATAATGATTAGTTTCCACAGTTGGGCGTGATGGGTTGCGTTATGACACCGTTACAACTGAGAGTATGTATTGAAATAAAAAGTCAGTCCCCCACACATATTCAAAGATATGTACATGTGCTGCAACTGACCCAATATAATAATTTTTTTTAGTTTTTGATAAATGAATAAAAGGAACACACGTATGTCAAGTAATAATCGTGTATACTTATGTAAAAAAAAGGTTTGATATATTAGCGTTTTATCATTTGCCTACAACAGTTTTTTTTATTTGATTGATTATAGAGTTCTTCAACATCATTTTGGTCGTTATGAGCGTCTATTAGTAATACCATCACCAGATTTCGAAGCAATTTTACACTATTGGACATTCAACCAGATTGATTAGAGCCCGTTATATAGAGAATATTGCTGCAGTAATTTCGGTATATAGGTGATTCTCAGATAACTGTACTTTTTGTGTCCTCTGGCGATTTCACCTATACAGTAGGCTTTTTTTTCACAAAAAATTACGCTATAAGTTAGAAACTATATTTTTCTAATTGAGCGGATCAATTTTACCACCAAATAGTTATTGGTCTACTTTGAAAGTTTGCAAATACATATACCCCAAATGTCACAAACGTGGCATGTCCTACCCCTACTTTTTATACACAAAACGATGAAAAACGACCAAAAAACGGAAATAGAACAGAAAACAAGTTACTACACATATTAAGTAAATACTTAAGGCTACAATATTCTGAGCTCATCTGCAGTTTTAAGTTATTTTTAGAGGGCACAATTTCGAATTGAAAACTGTCCCCTAGTTTTGGAAAAAAAAAAATTTCTTCAAAGCATTATGCTACTACTGCATGGTACTACTGTTTCAGTCAATAGATTGCAATACATATGCATTAGTTCTGATCACTATCCATCAACCAAAGGTCATCATGTCAAGACGAGTCCAAAAAGAAATCTGTTTGCGTTTTATAGGGCAGTTAATAAACAAAAGCAGTTTTTTTTTTAAAATTATGGTCACAAACGTGGCACTCGGCACTCCCTGGTAGTACATTTTATTTTATGCATGAAACAATTTTTTTGTAGGATTTGCAGACATGACTCCAAATTCTTTCGGAAAAATCTTGAACTCAAAGGCGTGCTTTACAATGAGCGATAAACTAC
The DNA here is from genome assembly GCA_951812925.1 of Calliopum simillimum. NCBI lineage: Eukaryota > Metazoa > Arthropoda > Insecta > Diptera > Lauxaniidae > Calliopum > Calliopum simillimum. The sequence goes on from OX638368.1 coordinate 103,294,188, forward strand.
AAAAATGTCACAAACGTGGCGCATCAAAAATGTCACAAACGTGGCACTTTTTATCAGTCTGCAAAAAACATATTTCGATATAAAGTTTGAGTATACAGATGTTAAGTTGAAGGCTATTAATTATATTTTTAATACAAAAATTTTTCTGCACCATCAGAATCCTGAGTTATCCTTGCTCAAAAGTGAAAAAATCACTGTTTTGACATCTACTTAAAGCTATAGAACAAAAACAACAACAAGTAAAATTAATTTTTGTCAAGGGATTCAGACAGCCAAGTTTATTGTCAACAAGACATAATTTACCGTTTTTCAATTGCATTCCCAGCTTTCGAGTTATAAGCGTTTAAAATAAGGACATCTTTCGATAACATACAAAAGATTTTTCGAGACCCAAAAGTTACAAAAAATCAAGTTTTATTATTTTTATCAATAACACATTTAATTACAAAAATTTCGTGACCTTGCAGATTATAATCGCATAAAAAATGACAGTTCTATGCTAGATTTAGTGAATGACCCTACTAAACTATTGCTTTGCAAATTAACAGAATCAAAATTTCATCTGTTCATTCACTAAATCTATAATAGAGCCTTATTTTTTCATCCGATTTTAGTCTGCAAGGGCTTAAATTTTTTGTGATAAATAATATTTTTGATAAAAATAATAAAACTTACCATTTTTGTTAGTTTTTCGGTCCAGAAAATCCTTTGCGTGTTATTGAGAGGTATCCTTTTTTTAAAGGCTTATAACTTGGAAACTAGGAATCCAATTGAAAAACCGTGAGATTATGTGTTGTTGATAATAAATTCGGTTGTCTGAATCCATTGACAAAAATTAATTTTACTTGTTGCTATTTTTATTAAGTAGATGTCAAAACTGTGATTTTTTCACTTTTGAGCAAGGATAACTAAGGATACTGATGTAATAGAAAAAAATCAAGATCAGATTCGTAATTAGGAGATCCTAATCCACCATAAACGGCTATAAAAACAGAGAACATGAAACCATTGTTGATCTTTAGGGCGATAGGGTTTAAAAAAAATGGACCCCTAGAGACATGACACTGTTGCAAAATTAGTCTTGAACTGTAAATTTGTCATTATATGCAATATATCTCTCATCAAAACGCTTCAAAACCATTATTTTTCCATACAGTGGCTAAAATGCCACAAACGTGGCAATTTGGTCACAAACGTGGCAGCAAAATTTCTTAATTTCGACCTCAAAGCCGTAAATTCACACTTGTAGTTGATCTACTTAAAAGGTGAGTTTTAAAAGTGTGTTTACACAAGATAGCAATTACTGTGTTTAGCGCCGAAGCTCATTTCTGGTTGAACGGCTACGTTAACAAGCCAAATTGCCATATTTGGGCCAATGAACAACCAGAAGCAATCCAAGAGCTTCCAATGTATTTCGATAAATGTACTGTTTTGGTTGGTTTATCGGCAGCAGGCATCATCGGACCGTATTTCTTCAAAAAATGCGAATGAAAAGTTCGAGTGTATGGGATGCGCCACTCCCTCTAATCAGAAAAAATCAAGTTTCTTACCAGAGCTTGAATTTCCTATTCTTTGTGCCTGAGTGAAATTTAATAGTATAGTATTTTGAAATTTTGCATTATGTGTAGGTACCACGCCCTCTTGTCCGAGTTCACCTAGTTTTTTTTTTTCTCAGGGCTTGTACCTACTAGAGTGATTATCAAAAATATCCAAAAAAAAAAACATAAAAAAAAAACATCCAATAAAAACATCCAAAAAACGGTTAAAAATAAAAATCCAAATAAAAAATCATCGATTGTATTATTTTGAATGAAAATGAATGTTGAACATTTTTTTATTGGATATTTTTTTATTAGATATTTTTATTTTTAGATGTTGTTTTTAATGTTTTTCATTGGGTGTTTTTATTTTCAGATGTTTATCTTAAATTTTTTTTTTTTATGTTTATTTTTGGATATTTTTGAGTGGAATCACCTACTAGCCTTAGTGCTTATATGTAATTAAGTTGTGTTATCGCAAATAGTGCTAAAAATGTTGAGTTTTGAATATTTTTCTGCATGAGCGGTAGGCGTGTCCGTTAACCGATTTTTCTTATTTTCAATCCCACGAACTAACTTTGACTATGGAGCAGTGACCCAAATTTCATTGAATTATCTTGTTTCAATTTCCCGTGAAAAATATTTCCAGGTGACGGTAATCAAAAATATACAGGATGTATCGCATAAGGTTATGAAGCTTCTGGAAGGTGATAGAGGAAGCCTAGGCTAACAAAAAGTTGCACCCGAGGGGGGATGTGAAATGTACCCCTGAGGAGTTACAGGGTTAAAACTTATTTGCTGATATTAGAAAAATTTTCAGGGTCACCCTAGCGTTTTAGAGAAAATTTTTTATAAAACACTTTTAGCTAATTGTTCAAGCTTTTTAAGACTATATTTGGTTTACAGGGCTTAAAATGATTTGCAAAGTTCTAGATCTTTAAAACCTATATTTTATTTATTTTTTGACTTTGGCGGCCATTTGAGTAAGAAAAAGGTTCTATTAACATACGTTTTCATAATATTTTTGAAATTTTCGTTAAATTTCCTTTAAGCGATCAACTTTTTTTTTTATTTAGTAATTTTAGCTTGATAAACAACTGTGATAAATTTCAAGTTCGCGGGAATTTTTTCCTTTTAGATATTTAATTTTACTCTGGTTTAGGTACTGATGCCCTCTGATATGCAAAAACAATACCTAACTGATAATTTAAATTATTGATTAGATCCAAATTCATACATTTAACAAATGTCAATGCTAGTTGCATAAATGTCAACGAACTGTCAAGGCATAAACTGAATAGAAAATTTATAATATTACAGAGACAAAACCAATTACGCTGACAATCAAATGCATTGACAACCCGGTAATTAAAACAACAAGAAAACATATTTAAAAACAAATATGATTAGGTGGCTATAACAAAAGTGCGTAAGGAAAGTGCTGTATGAAATCATATAAATTGATGCAATTCGAATGCCCGTAGACAAAAAGAGTTAAGAGTCAGTGAGTAAAGCAGCAATGGAAGATTTATTCGAGATACAACGAAAATGTCTGAACGTAATGGGGCATAAGTTGGCATTAAAGCCGCAATTGGAAAATCACCAAAAACAATGGACACTGGTGCATTTGTTTGCCTTGTTACTAGTGGCATCAGCACAATTACCAATGATTTATTTTTGTATCTATGAAATAGATGATTTGTCACTTGCTACAGCTGGATTAAGTATCATCTGTACGAATGTGTTATCGATTATAAAACTTTTCACTTTTTTACTATACAAACATAAATTTGTCAAACTTATGAGAAAACTTACCGATATGTATGAAAATTGTAAGTGACATGTACTTAGTACGCATTTAGTATGGTCTCTCGAATATCAAAATAATGTAGTAATTTAATGGTTGTCTATTTGATACATAGTATACGAACCCTACAGCAGGCATGTGGTGGGAATTGCTAACAAAACATCTAAAAGATGGGTCAAAGTCTACTATTACTCATTGCTATGTACGGGCTTGTATTTTATGATAGCGCCATTATTAAAAATTAGTTGGAATAAGTTAATGAATCAGCCATTGGTATATGAGCTACCAATGCCAATGAGGTATACAAATTATATTTCTTTTGCTTTTGCAATATTTGAGATTATGCTGCCCATTTAAATGTTTAGCTGCCCACACAACTTTTTTTTATTTTATTCTTGCTTAGAAAAGCTTAATTTTTGCATCAGCTTAATATCTTCCAGCTTTTTCATTGCAGATTTCCATTCGAATTTGAATCAACACCTGGTTATGAACTGGCTTTTATCTATACGGGATGCGTTACATTTAGCGTTGTCATGTACTCAGCGGCTGTTGATGGTTTGTTTATAGCATTCACCATAAATCTGCGTGGACATTTCGAGGCCCTTCAGCACATTATCGTTAACAATACTTTCAAGCATGATAATCAACTGCAACATGATATTTCATACATTGTACAGTATCATCAGTTGTTATTGCGTTTATCTCAGCGTGTTTGTCACATTTACAGTCCAATAGTTTTTGGCCAATTTTTAATGACTTCACTAGAAGTTTGTGTTATTGTGTATCAGTTAGTGACGGTAAGTACCATTTTAATAAAAATTATCTTTAATAAAAATTTGTGTTCATTAATACAAGTTTCCAAAGTGCCCACTATTCATATTAATGTTTGAGTATGTATTTTTAATACTCTTAATTACCCATAATTCATGCAAGATTTGAATTAAGTAAACAGAAATTTTTTTTTTTTCAAATATATTTTTTTATTATTGAAACATAATACGGTGTATTTCTGCGAATTTAATTAGCTATAAAAACAAATTTGTATCTTCACCTCAATACTACGACGATATAAAGAACATAGGACTGGGTTATGTTGTATAAATGCTTCCAAATAAGCTTGCAAACGAAGCGCTGTGCAAAAATAGTATAAAATCGATGACCCACAACAGCAGCGCGATGTGTAACAGGGGAAAAACCAAACAATTAGAATTTTAAAATGTGTGACATTTTTCTTTTTGCTGTGATTCTCATCAAATTTATGCTAAAGATTGAATATACTATGCTAGAAAAGTTCTTTTGGATGTCGGCAATGATTCTGATGAGGAATTGACCTATGGTGGGTCCCGAAACCAGTGATGTAAGCCAGCCTTCCAATAAATTTGCTTTTTTCTTTACTGCATTTTGCCTTATTTTGTGATTTTATTGCTGGCAAATTCAAATCTTGCGTGAATTATGAGACACCCTTTACATTTCTTAAAATCTTTAAAAAGACACATTCCACCCAAAATGGTAAAAAATATGTGAAGGAAAAAGTCGATGCCACAATGCTGCATTTAAGCCAAAGGTTATTTTAGCATACCCTTCGTTTTTTAAAAACTGTTTTAAAATATCTTCAACAAACATATTTGACAAACTTGAGAATTGAAAAATAATAGGATCTCTTTTTTTTTGTAATTCATCGTCGCCGGGAAAGAATAAAAATGTTCATCGACCCCCATTAATTTTAACTCTCAAATATTTCTTTCAACTTTCTTCCCCCTCTTTTCCACTCCTTAAGTAAGATCTTTTACAAAATTTTGATAAATATATCAAAAAATTTTTGATTGCTTGAAGAGGAAAAAAAATGTTTACTCACTACCAGTAATTTTTCCTACCCAACATTTCTTTTAACCATACTTACAACTCTCTTTTTTCCAACCCTTAAGGGGCATTCCATACAAAATGTATGTTTCTGTCTAAATTTAGCACGTAAACCCCCTTAAAGAGTGGAAAAATAGGGGTAGTATGTTAGAAAAAATCTTGGAGAGCAAAAATTAATGGGGGTCAGTAAATATTTTTTCCCTCTCCCTTTAATGAGGAATTTTGATGTGCTTTTTCACTTACTTTTTTGTTTTTTAAAATATTGAAAAAAAAAAAAAAAAAATTGATTCCATCGTTTGTCCATTCTTGAAATAGTCCTAAAATTTGTCAAATACATTGAAGATTTTTTCGAAATGTTTTTAAAGCTAGTAACGGTGTAAACTTTGGTCTAGTCAAACATTAAATACCCTACACTGTAGTATTTTGAAAATTTTGCTCATATTGGAGGTGCGCCCTTTGTCCGAGTTCACTCAGTTTTTGTTGAGAGCTTGCATTTATAGTTCTAAGTGTGTAAATAAAATTAAGTTTGACTATCTCAAAAAAAACTTTCAGTATAGCGTTTTGAAACATTTGCTTATATGGGAGGTGCCACGCTCTCCTGTCGGAATTCGCCCAGTTTTTTCTCAGAGCTTGCGCTTACAATTCGTAGTATTTATGTGTTTTTTTTATTGCATTGTCGTGAAAAATGCTCCTAAAGTTGCATTTTGAATATATTTTTTGTATGGGCGGTTGGCGGTGACCGATTTTGTTCATTTTCAATCCCACGAGCTAACTTTGACGACGGAGGCAGTGTACCAGATTTCATTGAATTATAGCCAGCCAGCCATACAGACAGACGGACATGGCTTTATCGACTCAGGAAGTGACGCTGATCAAGAATATATATACTTTTTTATATTTGCCACACCTCTATCTCAGCGTTACAAACGCTGAGTGTAGGGTATAAAAAACGAAGAGTAAAAAAAAATTGTTATAAATAACAATTTAGTTTTAAAAGTGAAAATTTTATAAAACAATTATTTTTTATAAAAAATACATTATTTCGCCGACTATTGGCGAAGCAAAGGGTTTTTCAAGAAATTAATTAATTAATTTTACATTTAATGTAGTTTTTGCTGCTCTATCAGTTTTTTAAATAATTATATCTCTTGAACGGCTCGGTTAAATCTTAACTAGTACTATAAGAAGAAAATGTTTCAAAACAATCGGAGATCCAGTTACGTATATAATGCCCCATATACAAATATTCTTGCGTAGCTTCAACACCAGAGCCACGTCCGTCTGACTGACCGTTTGTCTGTAAAAGTTATTTTTACGGGAAACTAAGTACGATAATTCGATGTAATTTTGTACTCTGTCTCCGTCGCAAAATATTAGCTCCAGGGATTAACATCGAAATCGGAATGAATATCGTCCATATTTTCAAAAAAATAAATAAATAAAAACCCAATATTAAAAGAATTATTTACTATAAAGTAACCAAAACAGAACAAAGATCTGAATGAAATATTGGTTGATTACTTAAGCTAGGTTTCTGAAGACGATGTCGTAGAATAACTTAAAAATAAAAAAACCATACTGGGATTTTGTCCAACATTTCGTTAAATTTGATAATAAAAATAAATTGAAGACTAATAGTAAGTATTTAGATATATTCCAGAAAAGTTTATTTTTAATACACATATCATAATGGGCATAATAACTGATTTACATACATCACATATTCATTTGTTTAACAAACTGTTATCTAAATAAGTAGGTTAGGTAGAGCTCCCTTTAAAAACCAATTCCAAGCCTAGACTGCTATGAGTGTTTTTAGCAATGGAGTAAACTTTTCTAATGTTATGAATGTTATGTTTCTAACTTTGTATTATAGCACATGGATAAGTACATATATTTACTTATTTATGCCTCATTTTTATGCTCGATTATGATACAGCTCTTTATTTATTGCTATGGTGGGGAAATAATACGAAATGAGGTGAGTCCAGTAAATATTATTTATAAATACCTATGTACTTGATCTAGGATAATCTTTATCATGCAGAGCCATATGATTGGTATCGCTGTACAAACTTCTCGTTGGTACAAGTTGTCACCACGTTTTCGTCGTATGATGATGTTAATTATACAACGCTCACAGCGTGAGGTTATTATTCGGTCGGCATTTTATGAAGCTTCTTTGGCTAACTATATGATGGTAATTTCTCGAATTCTTTTTTATTGAATTAAACCGAATAATGAATATGCATTTCTTTCTTTAGATTTTAAAAGCTGCAATGTCTTATATAGCATTGATACAGTCTATTGAGTGAATTTTATAAATTAAAGTGAAATTTCAAAATATTTATTCATATTTTCTTCTGACTGGAAGTCGTAGTGACAAAATATTAAACATAAAAGGAATAAAAAATCATCTCAGATGAAAATGTTTAGAATTCATTTATTTTCAGATATATTTCAAATTGTGCAAGAAATTTTTTTTAAACTTTCGGCGAATTCGAAAATTTCATCGATTGGCAGAAACTTTTAATTTTTAAGTTTTATTATACTTAAAAAAGAACTTGCATTTTTAAGGTTGCCACATGGTTGTGGAAGAAATATGATTCAAGCAAAACTAGCAAAAAACCGGGTGGCAACACCGAAAGTTTTTGTACAAATTTAAAAAAGTTTATCTGAGCGTTTCTGATACCAAATATTTCAAATTAATTAAAAAGTAAGAATTAAACAAGATTTTCAATAATAACACTGTTCGAAAATTTCGAACTTTTTGTAAAACACATGAGAAAATCCAAACTCGTTAAAATCAATTACATCCCTGACGCGCTTACCTTAAGTTTTAAGAATTTTTCGTCTTGGTAACTCTTAGTGAAATTTTTTGTAGGATATTTTTGCAAAATTCTTTAGCCCATTGTGACTCAGTTTTAGAAAAGGGGTCAAAGACTGATAAAAAGAGGATAAAATAGGTTAATCTGTTCTAGGAAAATGATCCTTGTTTGGTTTCGTTATGATCTTGTGAGAACGAGTTTTGTCCAATATGTACAGTGGGGTGAAATTTGGAAAATATTGATTGCTAGAAGTGCTTACTGATTTTAACAATTTTTTGCTTTCGGGATAAAATTTTGCTTTTTTAGTGTTCAGCAACTAGTAGTGAAATTGTACAATATACCAAATATTTCTGTAGTACATACTGACTCAATACCTTTTTCAGGAAAAGGCAAAAATGACCCACATGTGGGGGTTGTACAGTGTTAAAATTTTCTACAAAAATATTCCCAATTCGCAATATTTTGCATAAGTTTGCTCAACACATGATACACCTCTGATGTAAGGATCATATAATTAAATTCATCGATTTAACACAAGAATGCGGTATTTTTGTTTTTTTCATATACAGTGGATAAAATACCACGAGACACGGGTATTTTTTTTAACGTCTACTTTTTAGAATTTTTTGGATCTTCTAATGTGTTTTTTTTTGTATCGAACAGTGTAACCAGGTGGTATTTTTAAAAAGTTTATTTTAGCATTTTAAGACTGAATTTTTTTTAACTAAGAAAAAAGCCATTTGAGCAAAATAATCAAAATAGGTGGCAGCCCTGAAAGACGAATTCATAATCGGCATTTGCAGTGATTTTCATAGAATTACCCCTTCCCCCGTAGAAGCGTAGCGAGCATTATGGAAAGACTCTAGTCATAAAAAGGAAAATTTGTTCAAAAAGTTTAATGAATTAACCCATTAACAACAATCTCTCGTAAGAGAACCAATTGAGGGGAGAATGACAAAATGTTGCAAAACCAGTAATAACGCAATGAAAATAGCAATTATTTTTAGAAAAAACTTAAACTGATGGATAGAAACTCTAATTGTTTATTGATTTAATTATCTAAAGATAAAAAAACATGTATAGTAATATAAAAAAAACTTACTAACACTCTCTATCGAAAAATCAAAACTGACTAAGCTGAAAAAGAACTGAGTCCCCTCTTTCTCTTCATTTTCAGTTCTCTTTTTACTTAATATTTACAAAATTTACAGTTACAGGGACAATGACTTTTTAACACTTTATGATATATTTTCATAGTATATAGAATTAGTTTTTTTAAGCATTTCGTATAGAAGCACTCTGTAAATTGGGATATATTGTCCCAGCCGGGTCGAAAGGGTTAAAGTAATTTTTTTAAATAGGTAAAATATCAAATTTTGAAATTTATGCATAGTTTTGAGCCCCGGGACATTGAGTGATACATTTTTCGAAGAATCACCCTTCACCCTTACTTTTAAATATAACTTTGGATTTTACAGGGATGCTATTCTTTCCATGATCGCTGCACCAACGGTCTCATCGCATCGTATCACTTAATGGGAAACGGAAGTGCGTTGAGAGAACTGACGGGCTTTCAACAAAGAAAGAAAATTCAAAATTTTAGCGTTCACGTTTTTTCTATCACTTATGAAAGTTTTTGTTAGGTATGGAGCAGGGATGATATTTGTAGTGGAATCGTACTTTTTTTGGTACTGTTGACTTTACAAAGTACTGATGTACTTTCGACTCGAAAAAGTCCTTTCGTGATTTTTTGTGTTACTTATGTCGTTTTCCATTGGGCAAAAAAGAGGAATGTTTTTTTTTGATCTAGATCAAAGTCTATTACAATTTGCGTTCCATTGGGAAATCTAGAGCAAAATTTTTTGATCTCAGATCAATTTTTTCAAATCTAGATTTTTTCTCAGATATCATTTGCTCGCACTCACACTATTACAAGCATGTAGGGCAAGTGCCAGCATCATTTGACAATTAGAAAATATTTTTTTTAATTTATTAAACAGTAAACAAAATTATTTTTTGATTGTTGTAATGAAAAAAAAAAAAAAAAAAAAAAACGGATTATTGACTTTAAATCAAACTATGCAGATGACACAGGATATTCTAGGAAGTTCGGAGAAGGCTGCGTATGGCGCTCAACAAGAACTCGGTTGGAAGACAACTTATGGAGGAAGCGAAACATAATTTTGAACTGCTACGCCAATCAATTGGAGGCAAATGTTAATGCTTCGCCGAATCGTATATTTCATATTTCTGATTGTGCTCTTTAAAAAGAAAGCATATAATAAAGCATAGCTAAAAATTGTAAAGAAGTCGTTTCCCTCTTTTCGAATAATTGCGTTTGTTTTTAAAAACTCGAAGGTCAAATACTTTGACGAAGCAATACACCACTACAACCTTGTTTGTTACCACAAATTTCAAAACATTTGTACCCGTCATCCGCCCCAGCAAAAACATAAAACTTGTTCTGTTTTCGTGTTCCATTCAGCAAGAAAAATTTTTGATCTGAAAGCAAATTCTATATTTCCCAATGGAAAGCGACATTAGTATGTGATCTTGTTATAGCATTTCGCAAAATACTACACTGGCGGAGTGCATTTTCTCAATAGCTAAAAATCTGTACTACTCCATTGTAATTGATGAAAGTACGAACATCAGTACAGTTAAAAACTTAGCAATTGAGGTTTTTTCTTTAACGAATTTTTCGTCTTTGGACAAAGTTGAGTTAAGTCAAAAATAACATGCGAAAACTAAAACCAATAAAAAGAAATAAGAACATTCGTTTTTAGCTAACTTTTTGATGCTGAATTTAAATTCATTAACAAAATTGCTCTATCGCTACAGAATTTTGAGATATCCTAACCTAAAATTTAACAAAATGTAAGATATTTCGTGATTTTTCCTGCTTTTGAGGTTATGTAACAAGACAGTGTAATACTTTGTCATTAAAATAAAAAGTACTCAAAGTACTATTGGCTTTTTTAAAAAAAAGTACCATTGAAGAAGTTCGAATATCATGCCTGGTATGGAGATTTTTTTTTAAGCGACTATTACAAAAATTCCAAAAGTTGAGTACTTAATATGTAGCAAAAAAGCTACCAAAGATTGGCTTCGTTTCTTTTTCTCGTGCAAGCAGCTTCCAATACTTCACGTTAGGAAAGCTTTTGGCGTGCACAAACGCACTTACACATTTTAACATGTACACGTGCAATATCCGTAAGTTCGGTTAAATGATTGGAGCTTTCATATTATGCTGATTTCGCTACCAATCAGGAGATGGCGTACAGTGGACCAAAAGTGTGTTTTTTATATCAAATTTTGTTTGCCCGCTTGGAGACGCATTTCAAAATGCTTTCAATGATGTGTGACTAAAGCTAATTGAACAAGGAAATATAAGCCACCGCCTTTTACTTTAAAAAATTCTTTTTGGACTCCGTTCTGGAGGCTCAAACCCGAAAAATCGAAGGGGGAAAATGTACAAAGCTCCATAGTATAAGACCCCTTCAGCCGATTTTAAACTTTTTTTTTGATGGGCCTAGTAAGGTTCTGTATTTATTTATATTTTCAAGAACAGCTCCGATTTTGATGATTTTTTTTTTTATTTAAAATCAGAAACATTTTTCAGCGCAGTCGGAATTAGATAATTTTTTAAACAATATTTAATAAACTTACATTTTCATAAAAAAAAAATTGAAAAAAAAAAAATACAACAAACAAAAATCAAAATAGTCACATTATATATATTTGACGATTCTAAATCCGAGTTTGGCATTAGAGATGCTGTATCTTGTATGGTTTCTGAGATATCTTCTCTTTTTATGGGGTCTTAAATTGTGTATATAAAAACTGTTACCATGTTTTTCTCAAGAACGGCTATAGCGATTTTAATGAAACTTTGGGAAGTGATGCGCATAAGCATATACTAAAGAATGAAATAGACTTTGACTTAGTATATACTTATGAAGAGGCGTGGCACCGCCCCAAACTTTTGATTTGATTTGGTCATATCTTTTGAACCGTATAAGATATTTTGATGAAAATTGGTACACAACTACTGACTACACTGTTCGACACAAAAAAAAAAACACATTAGAAAATCAAAAAAATTCTTAAAGAAGACGTTAAAAAAAAATACCCGTGTCTCGTGGTTTTTCTCCAGCACGTCACATTTTTTTAAATCGATTTTTGAAGTTTTTTTATCCACTGTACATGAAAAAAGCAAAAATACCGCATTCTTGTGTTAAATCGATTAATTTAAATATATGATCCTTATATTTGAGGTGTATCTTATGTTCAGCAAACTTATGCGGGATATTACAGGGAGTATTTTTGTACAAAATTTTAACCCTGTAAAACCCCCACATGTGGGTCATTTTTGCCCTTATCTTAAAAAGGTACAAAAATGATACCTAAAACAGGGGAATATTGAGTCAGTATGTACTACAGAAATATTTGCTATACAATTTCACTAATAGTTGCTGAACACTAAAAAAGCAAAATTTCATCCCGAAAGCAAAAAAAATCGTTAAAATCAGTAAGCATTTCTAACAATCACGATTTTCCAAATTTTACCCCTCTGTAAAACTCTAAAACTACATTTTAGACAAAACTCGTTCTCACAAAATCATAACGAAATCATACAAGGATCATTTTTGATGTGTTATCAACCCATTATATCCTGTTTTTATGGGTCTTTTTGACTGCTTTTTCTTAAACTGAGCCACAATGGGTTAAAGAACTTTGCAAAAATATCCTACAAAAATTTCACTTAGAGTCACTGAAGACGAAAAATTCTTAAAACTTAATGTTAGCGCGTCAGGGATGTAATTAATATGCAATGTGAAAGGTTCTAATTGATTTTAACGATTTTTTTGGTTTCGGGCTAAAATTTCGACCTTTACGTGTTTAAAAGCTAGTAGTGTAATTTTATAGCAAATATTTCTGTTATACAATATTCTCAATATGACTCAATATTCTCCTGTTTTAGGTGTCATTTTTATACTTTTTTAAGAAAAGGGCAATAATTACCCACATATGGGGGTTATACAGGGCTAAAATTTTTTACAAAAATATTCCCCGCAATATCTTGCATAAGTTTGCTGAACTCAAGATATATCTCAGATGTAAGGATCTTATAGTTAAATTCATAGATTTAACACAAGAATGCGGTATTTTTGTTTTTTTTATGTACAGTGGATAAAAAAACTTCAAAAATTGATTAAAACAAATGTGACGTGCTGGAGAAAAACCACGAGAAGCGGGTATTTTTTTTAACGTCTATTTTAAGAATTTTTTGGATTTTCTAATGTGTTTTACAAAAAGTTCGAAATTGTCGCACAGTGCTATCAATGCGTTTTAATAGGCAAATATTGGGCGAAATCGGATTAAGTGCCATGCCACTGAAAATTTTGATTTTCATCAAAATCTGTTCTCGAGTAATATTAAAAACAAAATATCAAATTGTTCAATAGTTTAAAAGTGGGCGTATCACTTTTTCGATTTTGCCCAATTTTCGCCCATTATAAGATAGTAAGTAGTTGTGTACCAATTTTCATCAAAATATCTTATACGGTTCAAAAGATGTGACCAAATCAAATTAAAAGTTTACTAAGTCATACTCTATCTCATTATTTAGCATGTACTAATGCGCATCATTTTTCAAAGTTTCATTAAAATTGCTATAGCCGTTCTTGAGAAAAACATAGCAACAGTTTGTATTTACAAAATTTTAGGCTCCATAAAAAGTGAAGATATCTCAGAAACCATACAAGATACAGCGATTATAATACCAGATTCGGATTTAGAATCGCCAAATACAAATGACTATTTTGATTTTTGTTTGTTGTATTTTTTTACAATTTTTTTTATGAAAACATAAGTTTCTTAAATATTGTTTAAAAATTATATAATTCCGACCGCGCTCCAAAATGTTACTGATTTTAAATAAAAAACAAACAAAATTTCAAAAAAAAAAAATCATCAAAATCGTAGCTGTTCTTGAGGACTTCCGTCTAAAAAGCTTTATTAACTCCACTAGAAGCGGGCAAAAAATTTTGATATAAAAAACACACTTTTGGTCCACTTCGCGACGGTGTCCAGTTAAAAGTGGACGGCCGGCAACGCCATTTATCCTATATGATCCAATGAACATTTTTCAGAAAGTTTTGAGGATATGCGCAAATACTTAAAAGAAACCGATTTTTGAGATTATCTAAAATGAAATTTTTTGTGAAAATCGAAATCTACTACATACATATTGACATAATTATTCGTAGTGCATGTTATTAAATTTTTGGGCAGACCAAAGATAACACTCTTGCAAGTTCAATTCAATTCAATACAATAGCGTTTCAATTTAAATATTGAAAATTCTCATGTTAATTATTTGACATTGTATCAGCATCAATTGTTATTTTGACTTTTAGGGGTCATAAAAATAAATCTCACTGACCGAAAGTGAAATGCAAAATGCAATGCAATTCTTTCAATAACAAATATTGAATAAAAGATTAAATTAATCAATTTCTGCTGATAACATTAAAATAATAAATACCAATTGAATTGAGAATTATTGAACATTACACGTCCAGCTGTTGTAAGTGAAATAATAAACTCGTTGCAAAATGTCACAAAATAAAAGTGAGTACTTATAATTTTGGATAATTGGATAATGAATATTATAATCCTTTGGTTTTATTTTTTAAATTAATTTTCAGCACTTACAATCGGTCTTTTTCAATTGCCAGTTTGTTTAGTTGTAGCAAAAAATGTGAGCAATGCTGTCGATGCCATTGTCAAAGCTAAAACTGAAAATCCAAAATTGCAATTGGCAATATTGCCGGAAAGTTTCAATGCACCGTATGGTAATGAGTATTTTGAAAAATATGCTGAAAAAGTACCAGCGGGTTACACCTGCAAAGCTCTATCACAATTAGCAAAAAGGATGGGTATTTATATAATAGCTGGTACAATCATAGAACGCGTCGAGCCGGATAAGTTGTACAATACATGTACCATTTGGTCACCTGCAGGCGAAATGATTGGTAAATACCGTAAGGTAAGTAATACCCTGTTTCGAAATTATTTTTTTAGGTATTTTGATACTTAAATGAGTTTTTAAACTCGATAAAGGGCACAAGAAGTATTTTGTCGAATAGGCAGAAGAAGTATGAGCAAAGATGTTGTGTATTTTTACTATAACGGGTGAAGTTATGATCACACTGATCGTGTAGGATAGGACAGATTATTAAAACAAAATCACGACAAAAATTGAAAATGAGGCGGTGATACTAGTGGCTTTTGTGATTCAAAAATCCTTTTTCTAGTTATGGTAATATCTCCACATATTTTTTTTTTTTTTTAAATATAACAAGCAAAAATAAAAATAACCTTTTCAATGTGTTTTGCGATGTTTAATTTGAATTCGTTTTTAGAATGGCTTTATCTTGTATAGTTTTTGAGATATCCTAACCAAAAAAAAACAAAAAAAAAAGGTTTTTTGTATTTCTTGAAGCTACTTATATAGCTAGAAAACATATCCTCCACCCGTAAAGTCAGATACAGTACTTGAAAGTTCTAATATTTTTCTTTAAAACCTTTATTATTCTCGAAGATATCGTAGACTGAAATATTGAAACAACATATTTTAGACCTGTTTTTTGCACTTGTCTCCGAGAAAAATATGGATATTGATATAATTTCAATAAGGTTTTAAAGAAGAAAGTTAGAACTTTTATCCAGTTAATCAGATTTTATGGATGAACCATACAGTGCACTATAGGTCAAAAGGTACACTTTTTAAATTTTGCAACTTAAATTTTTACAAGTGTTGCTACTGAGTTTTTGTTGATGCAGTGTAACGGAGAGTATTTCAATACAATCAAAAATGTGTTTTGTTTTGGGGAAAAATAATTTTCCGCTTCTTCAAAGTTGATGCATTTGCATTTTACTCAAAAAAGTCCTGATTTTAGGTCTTTTTTTCAATTAGTAAAAAGTAATTTAAGTAATTTGTTTTCTTTCTAAAATAAAAATTTTTCAAATTGATAATGTTATGTATGTATAATGCAATGTAGTTCAAAACATTTGAATGTATTTTGGTTTTCTGTGGATAAATCTAAAATTCAAATTAGTACTCTGACTTTTGGTATTTTTTTAAAATTTTGAACTTTGTGTAAGCTTTTAAAATTCTGTTGGAATTTGTTAGTCCTAAGAAAGCCAAAACTAATAAGACGGGGCTATTGTTAATGTTATTTCAATTCTGACCTCGAATTCGGATTCAACGCATAAAGTTACTTCGGAAATGTTTGATAACAAAACCTTGCTGGTATGTGTTATTAATTTAGAGAATTTATTTTGTGCCATTTTTGACCCGATAGTCCGAGGGTTAAGATTTTTTTCAGAATTGTCCTTCTAGTCTAGAGTCAACATAAGAACTACATTTGCAGTCGATATCCATGATAATATGGACGTTATGAAATTTGGCCAAAAAAGTGTGCCTTTTGACCTATTGTGCAGTGTTCCAACTAAGTATGTCTTCGTACAGCAGCTGTTTCAAACAAAAGTGACAAAAAACAATAAAGTGGGGCAAAAAAAACTTACAAGTATTTACCAGGCGTAATTTTAAAAAATTTTAGTCAAAACTCATCAAATTGCCACTTGCCTTGCTACGTATGTGAATCACATGTGAACGTGTATCACTCTTTGTTAAAAACCGTTATTTTTAAAGGAAAATTTTCAGCAAAAAAGAACAAAAATGCAAACAAAACTTCAAGTGTGCGAAGACTTTATTGGAGTCAGATAGGCGTCTTTGTTTTATTTTAAGTCAATATATATGCAAAAAAAATTAAAGTAAATAATTTTTCGTATCTAAATTAAACATAAATATTTACTTAATAAATCTGCATTAAAACTTTTTCAAATTTTTTGCCCCACTTTATTGTTTTTTGTCTCTTAAGTTTGAAACAGCTGCTGTACGAAGACATAATGGGAACACTGCATGTTGTGTAGTTATATAGCTTCAAAAAATACCAAAACACAGTTTTTTGGTTAAAATATCTCAAAAACTGTACTGACGTAAAGTTTGCAGCTATGGCAGCCTTGTTGGCTTCTTTACAGAGTGGAAAACTGTGGGATGTCTAAATACTACTTAAATACCAAAATATTCAAAAATTAAAAAATCTCTTATACTTTACTATTTCAAGAGCGCAAATGATCTTTTTCTCAACTTTTTACTGTGTTTAAGTAAGTTTTTTTTATACTGTGCCAGACGGTTCAAATTTCCGCTTTTTTATCCAAATTCCAAAAAAAAAAAACGATTCCCTTTTTTTTGTGAATCTCTTCCGCAAACGGATCAGTAACGGATCCGCAACGGGTAAAAAAGCGAAGATATGAACCGTCTGGCACACTGGGTCGAATCTTTTCGCCTCAAATTTTGACCGAAAGTACTTAGTTATCATCATTCCTCCTATAGATTTCACTCAATTTACCTTACTTTAAGTGAATACGCTATAATAAATTTCAGAAAGATTACTTCAGAAGTACTTTAAGTACAACGTAAGTATATAAGTTTCGTGACCAATACCAGGCCTTTTTTCGAGTTTTCCGAACATAAAGATATACTACACATATCCTTGCTACCAGAAGTAATACCTGCTAAAGCCATTAGCGTTTAAAGATATCAATATGTATTTCTTTTACAGATATTCTTTTGCGATTTGTTTCTTTTAACTATTTTGAAAATTTTTCGTTAGATAAAATCGGACGACAACCAAAGAAGAAAATGATTTTCAAAACTTAAAAAATCGGTTATTTTTCATATTATATTATATTTATTAACATAATTGATGTTTAAAATTTCTCTTTAATTTTTATCCCAAACCAAACCACAGATTCATTTGTTTCAAATTGATATACCTGTGGAAAATCTGGGTGGCGTACGTTTCAATGAAGCAACCACATTATGTCCTGGCAATGATCTCACCATTGTGGATATTGAAAATCATAAAATTGGCATTGGTATTTGTCATGACAAGCGTTTTGATGAATTGGCACGAGTTTATCGCAATCGAGGTAAGCAAACGCCGCGTTGACAGCATGCGGCGGCGTCAATTATCAAACGTAATTATGACACCTACGCTCCGTGGGTCGTTATTATTATATAATTTAGTTCATTATAATACATATACGTAAATATACAGGCTGCGATATGCTCGTCTACCCATCAGCATTTTGCATATGCCAGGGTCCAATGCATTGGGAGCTGTTGCAACGTTCGCGTGCCAATGACAATCAATTGTTTGTGGTGACATGCGCACCGGCTCGTGACAATATGTCCGGATATGTGGCCTATGGACACTCAATGATTGTTGATCCTTGGGGACATGTGCAACGTGAGGCAGGCGAGTGTTATGATGTGATTATCGAAGATATTGGTAAGTGTGGTGTTGGTGTGATTGGCTATAATGGGTGGTAGTATGTGGGCGAACTTGTGAATTCTGAATAATTTAATGTGCTTGTTAATATTTATAATTTTGGTAATAATTCTTATTTAATTTTTTTATTTTTTGCTTTATTCATTGATTTAACCGGTTCGTATTTGCACAGATTTTGGTTTGGTCGATGAAGTGCGTAAACAAATTCCATTATTTCCACAACGACGCACCGATATTTATTGCACAAAAATGATAAAACAATAAAATTGCAATGATAATCATCGAAAATCGTCCTAGTAATTGGAACCGTCGATAATGTGGTAAAATTAATATTAAATTTATGTAAATAAAATTAAAATCAAATTTTCTGTGTTGTTTTATTCATTATTTCTGGAGTAACTTACATAATGAATTGAGCTTAAAAGTGGGAAAATTTTTTTAAGTGACATTTCTACGTCGCACAGTGGATGGACATGTTTGTATGGTATGGTGAGCATTAATTAAAATTACAGAGTTATGCTTTTGAAATTTTTCGAATGCTTTTTATAGGTTATAACAACAAAAATGGTTATCATTTTTCATTAATTTAACAAGTTTATTTAAGCTTTTTAATTTAAAGTATGGATTAAGCAAAACAGGTGGCAAACTTTAAAGTTTATGTACTATAGATAGGGTCGAAATTAAGATTAATCCCTAAACCGACTCAGAAGTTAGAACGACTCTTAAAAACGATATCTGCATCATTTTTTTTTTCGCTCCGAGAAAAATCAATGGAGCACTTTTGATTCTTCTGAACACACATTTTGTCTAAAAAAATATGTTTTTTGTCATAATTATTTTTCATTACAAAATGTATACCCGAGGGTGCTTTAGAAATAAAGACTTAAAATTTTTTTTTTTTTAAGTTATATATTTTTTTTTGGGGTATGGACAATATTCGCTTCCCAAAATCTTTTTTTTTACGTTTTTCAATTATGCGACCGGAAAAATGATTTTTTACTCAAAAGGCATCTAACGAAAAAGTGTTTCGGACAAAAAATGCTAAGAATTGTCCAAAAAATACGTGTGACTTTTTTCAGAATTTTTTGAGTTCATCTCGTGCTTTGACCTGAGTGGAGGAGCTGCATCTACATTATCGTCAAAGTAGTCAGAAGCTGGAACCTTTTTCAGATGACTCAAATTACGTTTGAATACTTTGCCATTTCTACAAACTACAACATAATTTTTTTTCCGATTTATCACTTTGTATTCGACTTAGCCAAAAGTCGTTGTCAGTTAATTCGGGAATATTACATTTTGCTCTAGCATTTTTTGACCATCATGGATGTCGCTTTGCTTGGCCGTACGATTTTTATGTCCTCTTACCCTTCCTTTTGCTTATTTTATTATGTCAAAGTCTCTAGCTTCTTCATCCAACGCGTCTTCGTTCGCTCTTGTGGTTGTAGTCTTGTAGTTCGCTCCCTGAGCATTTGCAATTTGGACACGTTTAAGAATCGAGCAATTCATATTTTCTACTTCTCCATTTGCTTGAGGCAATACCGTTTTACATGCAATACTTTTTAGTTTCATAATTCACAAACTGTCGCAGTGATGGATTTTGGATATAGTAGTCTATAAAATATTTCTTTTGGAATTGTAACTAATACATTTGACGTATCTTTAAAATCATGATATCTTGAGCAACAATCGATCAAGACAAAGACATACTCATGTTTTGCCAGAGGCTTCAATTGCCAGGTATTGCCAAGGCACAAATGTAATAACCGCTGAAAATCTATAATCAAAGTTAAAAACTAAACTTATTTTAATAGTTATTTGCTTTTATACTCCCAGGTGCTCCCCACATTTAACTATTTTCACATTGAAAATTCAACTGAAAATAATTTGAAAAAAATATATTTTATTTGAAGACGTCAGGTAGCGTGAAAATTTACAATCCATCCACTTTTCCAATTTTTGAAAAACCATTATGTTTGACATAAAATCGATAGAAAACAAACCGTTTTTTATAAATTAAAACAATAAATTTTCTGGCAACATACTATGTTAATTCATTTGAGTTCAAACGAGGTAACTTCTATTGAGCATTTTATCCAGCAGTTGATAATATGAAAAGTTCCATACAGCATTTTTGCTCACCGTGTTACAAAACCCAAAGAAAATTTAAAACTTTTATCGGTTTTTTTTCATCTCTAAGTATTTAAAATCCATAGTACTTTCATTTTGAGGATTATCGTGAATCAATATTCCCAGAGAATTTTTCTCCGACTTCCGTGCATTCTATAAAGCAGTTTGAGTAAAATTCCCCGAGAATTTTTATTCACGATAACCCCCCGTTTTCTCAATATATGTGCGCTACTTGTTCAAGCATTTGTGATTCTCTCTCCGGAGATCCGCGGATGTACAAAAATCGGTATACAGACAGATGTGACAATAGAAGTGTTGAACTCAATTTGACATATGTGACGCGTCGTGATAAAAGGGACCTTATCTTGCCAGAGTAAAATGTTCAGTGCCTACAGGACACAACATGAATCAAGGGCAAAATTTCATGTTTTGAGATTTTGACACCAAATGCGTACTAGGGTGCAGCAAAACTCAAAAAAAAAAAAATGAGTGCATCAAAAATTATCATAGATTAAGATCTAAAAGCAAAGACTGCATACTTAGTTTTGGTCAAAACCCCCGAAAAGATCGCCCGCCCGGGGCTTGAATGAAGGTCTAAACGACAAAAATCATTGTTTTTTCACAGTTTTTTTAACATATCTCAAAAACAACGAAACTATTGGTAGTAATTCATCACAAATCTTTGAAAGGGATTAATTTTCTACATTTTTTGTTTCTTCCTCATTGCTCTAGAATGAAGTTTACCCTATGGAAGTCCCGGAAGAAGTGTAAAATTTTTGTTTAAAAAAACGGTTTTTTTCCTATAACTCAATATACAAGACACTTACAAACACTTTAGACCTCAATAAATGTAGGAAATCTGTTTTCCTATAGTTTTGCTTTCAAATCTTTATTCTAAAAGTAAACGGTTCCCCGCTAGAGGCTGGAATTTGTTAAAAATAATTGTGTACCATGAAAAAGCGACCTTTTTATGTTTTTGTTTTAAAATATGCCCAAAATTTTAATTGGAAACTAATGGAGAAATTAAGGACTTTCAAACATAGTCTTCAAAATAGAAATCGGATTAAAATTGCGTGAGATATGACAATTCTTACATACTTCGTATTTTTTGTAAAGGTGTGATTTTGGGTATTTTTGTTTCACAGTGTATTTTGCATCCAAAACTTAAAACTTTTTTATGTGTACTACATTACATCAAAGAGTGATAAACGGTGCACTTTTCAAGACCAAGAACGTCAAAATTAGTTAGTGGTTTCCTTGCGAATTTCAGCCTGAGAGTTCCGATATTTTTCAATTTTTGTCAAAAACACCTTTTTTTGAATATGAGAGAGTGTATACCCTAAAAACCGTAAAAAATATGCACAGTTATATTCGCAAAACTATAGGACATATAATTTGCTATATTTTGTTCCTGAAAATCTTGTTTCTTCAGCTAACAATTTGTGCACTAGAGGCCGATTTTTGTGATAAAAAACCGAATTTTTGAAATTTTTATTTTGCAGCGACCTTTTAATTTTTTCTTTACAAATTTTCTCAAAATTTTGGTAAGAAACTGAAGAAGAAGTCATAAGCTTTGAAACGTGATCTTTAGAATAGAAATCGGTTAAAATTTTCGCGAGATATCACAGTTTTTATATACTCTGTGATACAAAAAAATAACTGAAAATCATATCCTTGCAATAAAAAAATACTCTAATATCTCCCTCTTATAACTCTTATATCTTGCGTAAGTTTTAGCCTATTTCTATTTGGAAGACTACGTTCAAAAGCTCTTAACTTGTTCTTTAGGTTTTTACTAAAATTTTGGGTAAATTTTGAAAATACAATGTAAAAATGTTGCTTTAAAGCAAAAAATTCGATTTTTTTTTTACAAAAAACGGCCTCTAGTGCACAAACTATTAGCTGTAGAAACAAGATTTTCAGGAACAAAATATAGCAAATTGTATGTCCTACAGTTTTTTTAATATAACTGTGCACATCTTGTACGGGTTTTAGGGTATACACTCTCTCATATTCAAAAAAAGGCGTTTTTGACAAAAATTGAAAAATATCTCAGGCTGAAATTCGCAAGGAAAAAACAAAACTTATTTTGACGTTCTTGGTCTTGAAAAGTGCACCGTTTATCACTCTTTGACGTAATGTAGTACACATAAAAAAGTTTTAAGTTTTGGATGCAAAATACACTGTGAAACAAAAATACCCAAAATCACACCTTTACATAAAATACGAAGTATGTAAGAATTGTCATATCTCGCGCAATTTTAATCCGATTTCTATTTGAGGACTATGTTTGAAAGTCCTTAATTTCTCCATTAGTTTCCAATTAAAATTTTGGGCATATTTTAAAACAAAAACTTAAAAAGGTCGCTTTTTCATGGTACACAATTATTTTTAACAAATTTCAGCCTCTAGCGGGGAACCCTTTACTTTTAGAATAAAGATCTGAAAGCAAAACTATAGGAAAACAGATTTCCTACATTTATTGAGGTCTAAAGTGTTTGTGTGTGTCTTGTATATTGAGTTATAGAGAAAAAACCGTTTTTTTAAACAAAAATTTTACACTTCTTCCGGGACTTCCATAGGGTAAACTTCACTGTAGAGCAATGAGAAAAAAACAAAAAATGTAGAAAATTAATCCCTTTCAAAGATTTGTGATGAATTACTACCAATAGTTTCGTTGTTTTTGAGATATGTTAAAAAAACTGTGAAAAAACAATGATTTTTGTCGTTTAGACCTTCATTCAAGCACCGGGCGGGCGATCTTTTCGGGGGTTTTGACCAAAACTAGGTATGCAGTCTTTGTTGTAAGGCCTGTTCCTAAGATAATCTCTGATGCAACCTGCAATTTTCGCATTATTTCGAAAAGTGCTGCACCCTAATGCGTACATATCTCAAGATCAATCAACAAGTGAAATAATTTTAAATTCAGCCGCTAGATGGCATAAAAATTCTTTCCAAACTGTATATACGTATAATATACTATTGCCAAATTTTACCTTAATTATCTCAAAACAATCATTTTTGAACTAGTATAAAATTTTAAACACTATAACTACGCCAATTTAAGATATTTTTGAGCGATTTTTTCAGCGTTCTCTTCAGAATTTCATTCTTTATCCAATAGTTTAAAAACTCAAATTTGACTTCTGGCAAGATAAGGTCCATTTTGTCACACGTCACATATGAAGTAAGTAAGCAACAACGGCTCAAACAAATAACAGTTGTTTCCATGGTCAGAAATTGAAACAAATTTACACGCAACTACATACACACGCCACGGTTAAACGGAGGCAACAGAAAGAAAATAAAATATTTATTGATAAAACAAAATGAAAATATACAAACAAACAAAAAAAAAAAAAAAAAAAAAAAATGGAGTAAACATCAAGAGCGGAATCAGCTACTAAAGACCTCGCTAAGCTAATGTGAAAATGCAGAAGTCACTGTATTGGCAACAAATTGGCCAATAACTGTAAAATAAAACAACTCAGATAAAAAGAAAACGAAAAATAAAACAACATCCACTGAAACAGAAATGCAGCAGGATAACAACAAAAATAGCGAATCAACTTCAAGGATAGAGAAATGGGAAGGCAACGATGCCACTGATGACGTTGGCAATTGCGTAGGGGTACCACAGACTGAAATACAGCAGCAGGACAATTTTAATGCGAAAATTATTAAGCAAACTGTGAACAGTGTTACCATTGATTGGAATTTAATTCAACATGCAGATGTGTATAAGATTGAAATATACAACAAAAAACATGGCGGTTGGACGGAAGTGGCATGGTGAGTTTAATAAACGTAAGAATTTTATCTGGATGGTATTTGTTTGGTTAACATGATTTTTTTTTTTTTTTTTTTGAATTTGCTTCGATATTTTTAATTGAAGAGAAAGCATTGACGACATTATTATTTTTACTGAGGCTTGGTTAAGCAAAAATATACTTAGTTCGGAGTTGTTTGACCATAGTTTCAATGTTTTTAGAGGATATGAGGATGATTTCTCCTCTGTTGGTGGAGGTGTTCTTATAGCTATCAAAAATTATTTGACTAGTTCATTGTTCGAAGTACTTACCTTATGTGTCTCACTTGGAGATTATCTGCGTTAAATTTTTGCTTAGAAAATCCTGTTTATACATTTTAAACGCTTATATACCTCCTGGTAGTAGTACTGAAGTATATGATAATCTCTCACAGGCAGTAGATACTGTCGTCAATGAACTTAATGATAACGATGAAATTTTATTGTTGGGTGATTTTAATTTGCCTGGCCTTTAATGGATTTTTTCTGAGGATGACACATATTTGTATGCGTCGAATCCCACAACTCGACAACAACATATATTTGTTGATGAAATTTTAACCAATTTACAACAATTTAGTTGTATAACAAACTCTCAAGGGCGACAACTTGACTTGGTTTTAGCAACTGACACTAACAAAATTGTAGTTAACAATGCTCTCCATTCCCTACCTGTGGTGAATGCCTATCATCCTCCTTTGAGTATTTTATTTCAAATTGACAATAAAAACTTTCATGACTCTACTTTACCAATTAAAATTTATGAATATTATTTTAAAAAAGCTGACTTTGTGAAGTTAAACTCTATTTTAGAAAACAAGCTCAGCAATATGCTGAATTTTTTTGATGACAATTCTCTAGATGCTTGAGTAAATATTTTTATAGTGAATTATCTTCAGTAATATTATTGTCAGTACCACGTATTATATAAAAACTTGATAATTCATCATACCCATGGTATTCGAAAGAGTTGAGAAATTTACGTAATTGTCGTAATAGAGCATGGGAAAAATACATCACCAGGCAAAATCAAAATGACCTTGATTATATGAATAAACTGAAGTTGAATATATTACAGGACCCCAAGAACTTCTTGGGTTTTATCAATTCTAAAGAGAAATCGGACGGTTTTCCACCTGAATTCAAGGCATCAGAAGGGTATACAAATAACCCTAAAATTACTGGCGAGTTGTTTGCCAACTTGTTTAAAAAATCATTTTCAACAGATCTATTTTCTCCAGATGAAAATTATTTTGATTTCATGGACAACGATCCAACTGTTTCCATCATTGAGTTTTCAATTTCACCAGAGCTTACAATGAAACATATTGTATCTGTTGAAGATAGTTCTTGTCCAGGGCCTGATGGCATATCTGCTACAGTACTTGTTAATTGTAGCTCAATCCTGAGCCAGTTGCTTAGTTTCTTATTTAATAAATCTTTAACTGATTTTTATTTTCCTAAACAATGGAAAGAGTCTTTTATAAGTCCTATATTTTAAAATGGCTGTAAAAGTGATGTATCTAATTCTAAGCCCATAGCTAAGTTATCGACAATTCCTAAACTATTTGAAAATATTATTTTATATGATCAAGTCAAGGTCTATTGCAGTGAAATAATTTCAACACGTCAGCATGGATTTGTCAATGGCAGATTTACAGTCTCGAACCTTCTTGATTTTTCTTCTTTTGCCTTGAGTTCACTTGACTCTGGCTGCTAAGTTGACTGTATCTACACAGATTTCAGTAAAGCATTTGACAAGTCACCACATAGTTTAACCCTCAGCGTACAATCCTCCAAAAACTTCCGTAGCGTACAATTGGGGTGAGGTTGGACTTCGATCGCGTATAACTTTTGTTTTTCAGAGTCGATTTATATTTTTTATTCTGTAGGGAATTTGATCAGGAAAAGAATGAGCTATGCTTTATACCTGCCTTCTAAAAATGTTCGTGTGTTTTTGGTCAAAAACTGAATACACTTTCACATGTTTTCCCTCGAAAAAATGGGGTTATCCTAACCCCATTGTACGCTGAGGGTTAATTATTTTTAAATAAAAAAAGTTTGGATTTCCTTCCACCTTTATCGGCTGGGTTGAATCTTATTTATCAGAACCTTCTTATCAAGTCAGATTTCGCAAAATCTTATCTTCTCCATTTACGGCGATTTCTGGTGTACCACAAGGTAGTCAACTAGGACCGTTACTTTTTATCTTAGCTATAAATGATGTAACCCATATAATCAAAAACTCTAATCTTCTAGTTTATGCAGATGATATGAAAATTTTCAAGTCCGTAACGGAGAAAAACGACACTCATCAGCTTCAGTCTGACTTGAAATCCTTTGAAATTTGGTGCTTTAAAAATAACTTGCATCTTAATCCTGATAAATGCCAAACAATTACATTTGCTAGGAAGAAAAACAACATAAAGTATGATTATGTATTAAGAGACAAAGACATTTGTCGTGTTGATTTTGTTAAAGATTTAGGTGTTTATTTTGATGATAAAATAACATTTAATGAACACAGTAATCAAGTATGTAAGAAAGCAGCTTCTCTGCTTGGTTTTATTAAAAGATGGGCCAAAGGATTAAATAATTCATTAATAGCGGTAACTTTATATAATACGATCGTGCGTCCTCACTTGGAGTATGCTAGTCAAGTTTGGTCACCATTTTATAACGTTCCAAAGAATCCAAAAGAATTTTATTCGATTTGCTCTGAATGGCCTTAATTGGGTTGATTCTTCAAACCTTCCTTCCTATAAGGATCGTTTGAAGCTACTTAAATTGCAGTCTCTAAGGGCACGCAGAGATAGTGCAGCTATGCTATATTTGCACCAACTTGTCACTGGGTCCCTTGCTGCTCCAGAGCTCTTAAACAATATTTTTTCAATATAAATCGGAGAAGCGATCGTAATTCTCCGCAATTATTTTATCTACCGGTTAGCAGAACTAATTATATGTTTTCAGCTCCTTTAAATCGCATGACAACCCTTGTCAATAATTATGAATTTTATAATGTTAACTTGTCAAAAGGTCAACTCTAACTCAGATTGAAAAATAACTTTAGTTAACTATCTTTGTCATCACTTGTTACGATATTTTTGGTCATATTTTGCGTTATGCATGTTTTTTGTAAGTGTTTTGTCCGAGGCAAACAGCATGCTGGGTTAAATTTTTTCAAACATCCCATCTTTGATTTGTATGAATATTTATATGCAGGTGTATGAAAATTCTTTTACATGTTTATGTTCATATAAGCTAAAAGAGTATGTTGTGAGTGTGTGATAAAGCTACTCACATGTGAGTGTTATACTTCTTCAAATATGCTTCAAAACAGCGATTTTTGCACTTTCAGGTATTGCACGACCTTGATGATTCTGAATTTACTTACAAAACTAAGGCCGCAGAAATAAAACAAATTTTTGTCGCCCTGTGTAATATTCGCGACCCAAAATCGATTTCTTTAAGTTTTTCAATTAAAAAACAAGGCATCTAACGAAAAAGTGTTTTTGGCAAAAATGTTTAGAATTGTGTGAATTTTTTCAGAATTTTTTTAGATATTTTATAATTTTTCAAAACTTGATCAAAAAAAAAAAAAAAAAACAATATTCACACCTATCCTTTGAAGCATTCTAAGCATTTTACGTCGTATGAAATTTTTTCGTAGATGCATTGGTTTTCAGTAAACCTACCTTAACAGCTGAAACTCTCAATTTGATAAATTTGTGGAAAATTACAAAATACATATCTCAAAAAATTCACACGCATCTTTTGGACAATTCTAAGCATTTTACGCCTTATAATTTTTTTTTTTTGTTTGATGCCTTGCTTTTGAGCAAAAAATCGTTTTTTCGACTGCGTAATTAAAAAAAGTAAAAAATCGATTTTTGATGCGGTTATTATCTATACCCCCAAAAAAATTTATAATTTTTAAACTCCAAAACTTTTGTAAAAATATAGTCTTTATTTTTAAAGTACCCGTGAGTTGGCCATTTCGTAATGAAAAATACCAAAAAACATTTTTTTTAGCCAAATGGGACCTTCAGTAGAATCAAAAGTTCTCCATCGGTCTTTTTCAGAATGAAGAAAAAAAAAAAAAAAAAATTATGCTGATATCGTTCCTTAGGGCCCTTCTAACTTTTGAGTCGGTTTTGTTTTTGCCATTTAACCTGTATCTTATCTCGACTTCTTATGTCGATTTAAGTTGTTTTGTGAAAAGCATTTGTAAAAGTTTTTGTTGTTGCAGATGCTTAAATTTTTTTGGTCAAATGCAATTCGAAATAAAACATCGAGATAGGTTGATTTTATATCTCTATGACTTTTAGTTGCAGAGATATGGCGATTTTGCCAAAAGAAGCGTATTAAAGTTTTATGTTTACTAGAGTTCGCCTTGTGGCCGAAATTCGACCATTTCGATTTGACTATAAAATAAAGCAAAATCTTTTTATACCCTTCCTTGGTCGACAAGACAAAAAGCTTTTAATATTCTTCCTTAGGGTTAGGGTTATCTGCATCGGTGCAACAGCTAAGTTGCAATATCGTGCTTTCCATTTAGAGGCGTGTAACTCCTTCTAAAGAGCAAATAGTTTTTGATATCTTTTGGTCCCGTTCATTTTATGCCCATGCCAAAATTCATAAAAATCAATCATGCTATCGTCCCTTAGTGCTAACCCTATATCTATACCAAATTTCATAAAAATCGTAAGCAGTAGTTTAGCCGTGAGAGCGTTTTTTCCATTTAGGATGTGGTACCGTCCACTGAAAAACATAATGGATATATTATCGTTCCTTAGTGCTAACCCTATCTCCACACCAAATTTCGCTAAAATCGATACAGCGGTTTAGACGTGAGAGCGTTTTTTCCATTTAGGGGCGTGGCAGCGCCCACTTTAAAAACAAATATAGTCCTATGCACTGCTCCTCTCTCTACAACCTTTCCAACAAAACAAAAATCAATCAAATCGGTTGAGATTTAGGTATAGAAATAGGGATTGAACCGATTTCGTTTGCCTATTTATATATAGATGATTAAGATCCTGGAAAATTGTCTTCTTTCGAGTTAGGTTGTTATGTCAAAAGTTCACTGACATGCATTTTTTTTTTAAATAATACCTCGTTCACTGTAAAGTTACAAAAATTGCATAAGTTATGGCGTTTAGAAATCGTAAAATGAAAAACTCAAGGTGTAGATATCAAAGTTCAAAGTTTGTAAATGTTTCTCTAAAGTTGGGGTTTCATAAGACTACTTTAGTTGATGTTTGTAATTTGATATTCGGTCTCAAATCAATTGTAGAACGTTCAGAACACGTTTAAGCACTTAATTCCACCTTAAACTCAAAACCAGTAAAATTGGCCATATTTCTTTTTTTAGTTGTACTGCGAAATTTCGTCAATGGAGATAAGGTCCCTTTTCCTCTGGACGATCAGATTGTAGATGTGTGGATTGTAGATATATGCAACATTGCAATTTGTACTTCTTTTTTGTTTTTTTTATTAAATTCTTAAATTGAATGCACTTCTCTTTCAAGGACGAGTGTGAATCCAGCTACGATTGAAAATTTGGCAGAAAGTTTCGCATACAGATTTCGTATAAAGGCGTTGAATTTCTCTGAGAATTTACAAATTTATGTAGAGCTACAAATATCTGTGGATTTTGTGGTAAGTTCTAAGTATGAAAATTAAATTTAAATTACTATAGAAACATCTTTGTTTAATCCGCTTTTAATTGGCGGTAGGGCTCAACGATGTCACCACTGCCTACTACGCTGTGCTTGTATCGTGCAACCAAGAAAGGACAACAATTTATGGTGAAGCGTCTGCTGCGACGTCGTCCGAGCTTAATCACTTATTCGGCACCGAATGGTTATCTGCCGCTGGCGAATGCCATCATTTTTGGTGAGGTTTGCATTATTGATATTCTGCTAACTGCTGGCGCAAGTGTACACATTGGCAATACATGGAATAAGCGCACTCCATTGCATGTTAGTATTTGTCATGCACTCGATGGATATACATAAATGTTAAATGTATATTTCTGAGTGTGCTTTACTATATCTGTGGCAATCAGGAATATCCGTTTACATTAATCAGTTTGTTTTTTTAAATTCCAAGAGAAAGTTTTTTTTAAGTTTCGAATTGCTATCTGAAATCAGAGCATTGAGTCTAAGGCGCAACTCTAATGCCAATGTTAGATACATGGAGTACTTTAATTTATGTTATTAAATAATGAGCAGATTAAATCTGAATTAATTATGATAAACAAAAAACTATGCATGCATTAAGGGTCTGCACAAAACCTTTTGTTTGATTTTCAAGACATTTCGTTCCAAACATATCGGTCAAAGATACGTTATATCTTTTTCCCGATTTTTTTATCAAATACTTCAGTTAACTGTCCCTTCCAAATGTCTTGACAGTACTTGGATATGAAAAAAAAAAGACCACACTGCACTGACCTATCTTATTTGATTTGCTTTAGTTCAGTTCAATTTAGTTCATATACTGAAATGCTATTTTATAATGGTAACAGTTTCTGCTCTCTTCTTTGTGCCTCTTTTATGCTTACTTTTTTTCTCTCTCACGAAAATGTGTGAAAGCAACTAAAATCGAGAATCTGTAAGTGTTACCATAACATAAATTTTAGTAGTTTTTTTACTCGCTCGTTTTACATTGACCTGATGTATTTATTTGTTTAAAATACAGTACACTGAAGTATTTGTTGGGATCGGGAATCTGTTAGCTCTAATGAAATGCTTCAGGGAAGATCCATATCAAACCAACCAAGGAGTCAACCCTCACCATCTCCGAATTTCTTGAAAGTTGGCTTAGTTGTTGAGTATCATCAAACTAATGCTCGTGCAAAATTTTGGATTAAAAATCGAAGTGGTTCTCAAAATACAGGGTCCTAAAGTTCGAAAAAAGTATCAAAAAAATGTTAAAGTGACTCACATTAAAAAGCCGTAACTTGGCAAACAATTAACATATTTCTTAAAGAGAAACACCGCATCAAAAACAATTATATAGGCTTCATAATGTTTAAAAAAAATTTATATTTTTGTCAAAGTCAAAGGTCATGTTTTTAGCATCAAAAAGTTCCAAATCAAAAATCTCAAAAAGTGACATTTTAAAATTTTTTAAAAAAATATATGCCAAAGACCAATTAATCCTCTATACTTACTGTAAATTTGGTGGTGAAGCTCTTGCTAGTTTTGGAATTATAAATAAAACTAGCTGTTTAACCCGGCGTTACACGGGTTTTAATAAAAAGCCAGATTGCACTAAAAAGCTAAGAACGAAAACTTTTTTTTATTTTTTAAAAAAATGAGCCATAAACAGATTCTCCGATATATTTATTTTATCGGTAAAATTCCAAAAGTATCGCAAAATATTAATATGTATATACATTGAAGAAATCGGTAAGAGTCCAAGTTTATGGAAAAACGTCCAAAATATCGGTTAGTGTCCAAAAGTACCGAAATTCACAGAAGAAATCGGTAAAAGCCCAAATGTATCGAAACACATCTAAAATATCGGCAAAAGTCTAAAAGTATAGAAGAACATCTTATGTGTAGGTAAAAGTCCAAATATAACAAAAAACATCCAAAATATCGGTAAAAGTTCAAAAGTTTCGAGAAATATTGAAAAACATCTAAAATATCGGTAAAGGTCCAAAAATGTCGAAAAACATCCTACATATCGGTAAAAGCCCAAAATTATTGGAAAACATTGAAGGGATCGGTGCAAGTCCAAATACATATATCGAAAAATATTCAATATATCGAAAAGGGTCCAAAAATTTCGAAAAATATTGAAACACAACGAAGAAATCGGTAAAGTCCAAGTTTATAGAAAAACGTCCCAAATATCGGTTAAAGTCCAAAAATGTCGAAAAATATCCTATATATCGGTAAAAGTCCGAAAGTTTTGAAAAATATTGAAACACATCGAAGAAATCGGCAAAGGTCTAAGTTTATCGAAAAACATCCAAAATATCGGTAAAATTACAAAAAAGAAATCGAAAAACATCCTATATATCGGTAAAAGCCCAAAAGTTTTGAAAAATTTTGAAACACATTGAAGAAATCGTTAAAAGTCAAAATTAAAACATCCAATATATCGAAACAAAATCAAAAGTTTCGACAAATAGTGAAATATGTACATCGAAGAAATCGGTCAAAGTCCAAGTGTTTCGAAAAACATCCAAAATATCGAAAAAAGTCAAAAAGAATTGAAAAATATTGAAAAACATGTAAAACATCGTTAAAAGTCCAAAAATATTGAAAATATTGAGTTGGCATCATTGACGAAATCACTCTAATTTTTGCTCTCATCAACAACACAACATCAAGAATAAAAAAAAAGAACAATAAATGAAAGAGACGGAAAACACAACAACAACACATAACTCATGGCGCAGCAAGCTATGGCGACTGAAATGCAAACGATCATTTTTATGCATTGAATTTTTTTTCATCATCTTCATACTAAAAAAAAAAGGTTTATCTTATAAAAACCCAAAAAATAAGTATACAATCCTGTTCCTTACTACACGTAGAACATTTTAATATAAAATTATTAAAATCGGTTTGGTATATTTTGCACCAAATTGTTACATAGGGTTTTCATATAAGCAATTTTATATAAATAGTATAGATAAGACAAAAATATTTAAAAAAAACCATATTTATTTATAGATTTTTTCAATAAAAAATTCGAAACGTGAAGTAAATGATATACGGCTTGAATTTAAAAAAGTTTACTGAAGGAGAGTTTTAAATTAGAAACATACAGAGATTGCTATGAAAAATGAATATGTGATTCCAAAACTCCTGACTGTTACCTTGCACGAGCATTAGTTTGATG
Source organism: Calliopum simillimum (assembly GCA_951812925.1). Classification (NCBI taxonomy): domain Eukaryota; kingdom Metazoa; phylum Arthropoda; class Insecta; order Diptera; family Lauxaniidae; genus Calliopum; species Calliopum simillimum. The sequence continues at coordinate 103,327,448 of OX638368.1, forward strand.
ATACTCAACAACAATACCAACTTTCAAAGATGGTAAGGGTTGAAAATCAAAACTTTTTGGTTGATTTGATATAGATCTTCCCTTCAATGTCAAAATGAAATCAGTATAAAGTAAAGAACAGATTCCTGAAGTTTTTGGAACAAATACTTCAGTTCAGTGTAAAATGTGCGCATTAAAAAAAGTGCACTGTGTCTGAAGATGTCTAATGCAGGTCCATAGTATGCATACTTGTACTCCTGGGATCAGTTCTTGTTTTACTTTCGATTCTGATTGGAAGTGAAATTTCTTGTTTATCCCGCAGATTAGAGAACCACCCTGAATCCGCTACTTAGTCGGTGCGTAACGCGTTGTGCACTATGGAAATAAGAAAGTTATAACGATACGGCCGGAGTAAATAAGGTTTTTATTTAAGCTCAAGCTGGGCGTATGATAATCAATTTAAAAGGTTTAAGTCACCGAATCGCGTAATGTTAGCATGCGACTTCAGCATTATGGCTATGATCATAATGGTAGATTCAATTGCTTTTCCAATATACAGACGTGCTAGTCTTTGCATTTTATTACAGGAATATCTGGTAAGCACTACAAAAGATTTTAACTATAGGACAGGATGGTACACTCTAAAAAAAAAAAAAAAATTGTTTGCCACAAATGATATAGATGGAACTACTAATAATAATTCGAAAATTGGTTATAGGTAATAAACATTCTTATTGTTTGTGACAAATAATAATAATAATAATAATAATAATAATAATAATAATAATAATAATAATAATAATAATAATAATAATAATAATAATAATAATAATAATAATAATAATAATAATAATAATAATAATAATAATAATAATAATAATAATAATAATAATAATAATAATAATAATAATAATAATAATAATAATAATAATAATAATAATAATAATAATAATAATAATAATAATAATAATAATAATAATAATAATAATAATAATAATAATAATAATAATAATAAAAAAAAAAAATAATTAAACTGATCGCATTAGGATTCGAACCGGGGTCCATCCATGTCATAGATAGAAACAAGTCTTTTTCAAATGATAACACAGGGCAGCACTGATTTTGCAGCATATGGTTTCGGAGTTGTTTTCGAGTAATCATAATCTACTGATTATGAATATGTTATCAGCTTCATCGATTTGACTCTAGTTCTCCAGATATCTTCGCAAAAATAGCTGTTTTGAGGCATATTCAAAGTAGTACAATACTTGCAGTAAGCAGTGTAATTAATTTTTGTTGATGACATCAAAGAGCCATAATCTTCCTCATTAAATTTTACCTTTCAACTTTTCCAATTAGATCCTTACTTTCCGAGTTAAATAATGGTATTTGAACTCCAAACAAACAAAACAGCTATTTTTGCTTTTTACAAGGATATTTGGAAAACTAGAGTCAATTCAGACAAACAAATTATACCGTAAGTATCGGATGATCTAAGTGAATTTGAATTTACTCAAAAAACTAAGAACGCAAAAAAAAAAAAAAAATTCGGTCCTTTGTAAGAAGTTGAAATACCATTACTTCAATGTATGATAACTCGGAAATTATATAAAGCTCTTATTGGAAAACTTGAAAGGTAAGGTTTAATGAGAAAGGCTGTGACTCTTTGATGTCATTACACTGCTTGTTTCCTATGGCCATTCCTAACAAACAAAAAAAGTCACTTTTACTGCTATTCAATTGAAATTCAGTTCAAATCAAATAATAAGTATTTGTTTTAAATATTCGGTATAGTGGTCGCAAATGCTTCTCAAACAACCTTTTTTCTGAGTATATGGTACCTCATATGAAAGCTAAAAATATCAATACAAATCCTATTCTACGCAAGCCATTTAAGCAACTTATTTTTAAAGATTTGTTGACAAATGTATAAGCCCTGAATCAAAAGTAGATGGGGTTGACCAAACATTACCGCTTTACCACTGGGTTGGACAAAACACAGTACTTAATTATGATTTACATTACTTTTCTGTCAACAAGCATGCATCAAAAGGCTTGTTGGGATGTGCTTACTGTTCAGTGTTTTTGTAAACACCAACAAAATAACAAAATGGACTAGAATGCATAAAATAAAATCCAAAAGTTTTGGCGGAGTTCTATGCTGAAGGTCAAATAAAGTATACTTGAAAGTACTTCTAAATGTCGGCAAATGCATCTGATGAGGTCGGTTTCTTTTATGCATTTTGGCTTGTTTTTGGAATTTTGTTGATGTTTACAAAAACACTGAGCATTAAGCTCGATCAAATAAGTCATCTGATACATGCCTGTTGGTAGCAAAAATAATGTAAAACTCAGCTAAACTCAAATACTCGCATTAAAACCCGGGCGAAGGAGGTCCATTTGGTTGCGTGAAGGTTAAAACATCATGAACAGAATCACGCATGAAATTAATTTATTAATATACTCCCGCTTGTGCTTATGTATTGCTTATGCTACTGCTTCTACTTCCGTTTCCGTTCCACACAGCTTGCATTCTATTATGGTCGACTTCCGGTTGCACGCATGCTACTCAATAAGAAGGCCGATTTCGAGGCTAGGGACTGCAACGACATGACTGCGTGCCATTTTGCGGTGGACGCTAATCAAGCGGAAATTTTAAAATTCGCGCTAGAGAACGGTGCCAATATGGAGGCAAGCGATGCTTGTGGCTGGACTCTGCTTTTGCGTGCAGGTAAGCATGGTCTTCAAAGTCCTTGCACTAGCTAATGTTTACTGCGTGCGTGTTTGTTTTATTAATTTTGTATGCGTGGTGTTGTGTTTTTGTTCTTTTTTGATTTGCAGTTGTGATGCAATCGGATTTGGGCATTTTAAAACTTTTGATTATGCATGGCGCCAATACGAAGGCACTGGATAAATTGGGTCAGAGCAGTGTTGACTTGGCGCGACTATTTCGAAATGAAGAGGCTACAAAATACTTTGGAAAATCGCTACGAATGCGGGATGTCTAGCTAAGGTGGTAAAGTTGAATTCCATGTCGGAAATAATCTAAAAACTTAAAGAATCTTTTTTTTTTTACAGCTTTAAGAACAACATATGAGTGTTGTAGATGTTACATCTTTATTGCTTTCAACACTTATTGAACTTATAAGAGCATATTATAATTAAATACAATCCGCCATTCGTTCTGTCTGATACCCACACGAATAGACACTGAAAAAGTCCTGATTTTGTCTGAGACCCAAAAAGAAAACATTTTCCGCCAACTCTTTGCCAAAATCGCAAAAATTCTGCGCATACAATGTGAAAAACAATCGCTTGTTATCCAAATGATATGCTTTCAATATATGATTTTCCTGGTCAAATTTCTCCTGATTAGCACTTGTATACATTATCCATTCTCTGAAATCTTGCCAGGCATTTTGAAAACTTTTCAAGTACACCACAGCCATGATGACTGCTTCATCGATGACATTAACAAATTGTGGCAATTTCAGACATTCGACCATTTGCGCAAAACGTTTCGGATCACGCTGTATTTCCCGCGCTGTATTATTAAATAACGTCATCCAGAGGTGTACATTGAGCGTTGGGAAATAGTAAGACATCGGTTTATGTCGACTCTGGAAAACAAATAGCGACCAATCTAACATTGTACGTTGCACACCCATTTCATAAGTGGAATTACGTTTGCGATATAACTCCAAATTGCGCAAGTTATGTTTATAACTTTCACGATATATCTTAAGATCGGCATATTCCTGATCTAAATCGCCAGAACGGAAATACAGTTGTGGGTTACGAAATTTGTCCATCAGCGAAATAAGTTTCAAACGAATAGGATTACGTTGAAAATTTTCAGTATTTTCTGCTTTGTCCAAAAACTTTTTGAGTATTTCAAGAAAATTTCGATGTTCATGTGCGCTTACATCAATATGCTTCTTTGTGATTATATAGCCAAAGAGCGGCTTAAAGTAAACAAAGGTTTCTAAATAGCAATCATCAATGGACTTTAATGAATTGCATGAGACAAAAAAATCGACCATCTTCCTTTTGGCCTCAAATTGTTCAGGTTCATTTTGCAATTCTGTTGAAAGTTGTATCAGCTCAGATGATTCGGGTTGATTTCCTAGTAGATAATGAAATATATAGTAAAATTAAAATTCATGAAATACCAAATAAAGTTTATGTTACTTAACAGACTTATTTATATCGATGCACCCAACGTAAAAGTTGATAACTCAAGTAACCAACTTTTTACGGGACAATGATTTTCGAAATCTGCGCATAAGGTTTTGTGTCAAGTTTTGGTAACTTTAGCTTGAAATTCGAAGGGTTGGGCGCAATTTTTTAAGTTACAACCTATATAAGTATATTTTAGTGAGGTCTCCATGCAAAAACTTGGCAACTTATGTTGATAACTTATGCACGGGACAAAAATGACAAATTGCGTTGGTAACTTAACTTACGAAGTTATTAGTTAATTTTTCTTTAAAAATCATTACTTCTAAGTCCTACATACCAACGTTATGTCCGTAAAATATTTTTAAATGGTAGTTGGCAAGTTAAGTGACCAACTTTTCTCATGGAAGATTTGCTTGCTGGAACAGAACATAAATTGGTAACTAGAGTAAAAATAATAATAATAATTATCATAACTAAAAACTACGATTTTCGAATGGTATACGCCCGTTTCTCCGACTCTGTTATTCCGACGGCATATTTTCTGAACGACAAAAATTCCGATCGCCAAAATTTCCGACTACATTTTTCCGATGACCAATCTTCCGTGTCCGTTTTTCCGATTCCATTTTTTCTGACCGGACATTTTTCCGATTAAATTCTTTCCGACCGGGTTTACAACAATCATACTGCAATCCTGAAAATGAAATTTTACGCACGCATATGCATATGATTTTAGCTTTGTCTTATGTCCCTCTTAGTGATGTAAGTCGAGTTTTCCACATTTTAGAAGAAACAGTTACAGAAGAAATTCTTCCTGTCCTCGATTATTTTGGTGAAATATACGTCATTGGTAAACCGGCTCGAGGCAGGAGAAGAGCGCTTGCTCCACGATATGACCCTAAACTGTGGAACCAATTTAATGCTGCTCTGGAAAATTCGCACAAGACGAACAACTTAAGTGAGGGGTGGCATAATAGATTTCGCATCGTTGTAGGAAAACATCACCCAGATCTATATTCCGCACTCATCGAATTACAAAAAGAGCAGGCAGACACCGAAATAATGGTAACTGAACTGTCTCTTGGGCGAAGAGTAAAAGCAGCACCCAAACAAAAGTGGATCGACCTTCATAATAGACTGCTAAAAATTGCAGAGGATTATGAAATGTACAAAAGAAGAGGAGAGGAAATTCAGTATTTGCGTTCCATTGCTGCGAATCTGTCCATATAACATGTCACACAACTGTTCCGACGACCAATAAAAACTCAGACATTAACACGTGTACCATAATTTATTGAAATTGTTAGCGGAAGTTGTCCTTTCGGAAAATTGGCAGTCGGAAAAATGGATTCGGATATGTGTTTTTCGGAATTTCGGGCTGTCGGAATATTGGTTGATCGGAAAATTGGTTTCGGAGAATTGACCGTGAATCTTTTCGAATTACCAACTTTTACGTTGGACATACCGATATGTATGAACATTCCGTTTTTCTGACTAAGAACATATCTCAAGTGTTTTGTACTTCTTAATACTGCGTTTCCACCGGAGATTTAGCTATGATGCGATCTGTTAATCTCGTTGTTAAATTCTACCAGTTTTCACCATCCGAATTTGATTTATTAATGACAGTATACTTATATCATAGGGGGGAAAATGAAAGTTGTTTTTCCTTTTCTGCTTGATATTTATCATCCATTTGCATTGTTTTTATTGACATTTAATGCCAGTTGTCAAAGATAAAGGGTACCATTTGGTCAAAAACAGATAAAATCGGTAGCCTTGCTGAAATCTATACGCAGACTCAAAATAAATCTCGTCAGAAATAGATTAATGGTGAATCTCATGATTTACGCGGATATTTAGAAGTAAATCTCGAAAGAGCCGTAAACCGCTTCATAAACCTCCGGTGGAAACGTAGTACAATTTATCGTGACTCTTGCGCAAAATAATCAAGCTTAATATGATGCAAAGCATTTTTTGAAACTGTTAAGCAAAAACTAGAGTAAAATAAGTAGATTTTAGCGCCCTCAGTGAATGTGGTGGAAGGACAGAAGCTGATAATATCAGGCAACCCATTTCAACCGAACGCAACGAGAAGCTTAATTTAGTGTGTGATTGAAGGCAAAGATAACAAATATCGTGGAAGCATTTGTCCTGCCTTTTTTACTATGTTAGTAATCGAGCACGACTTTGAATTATACACCATTAGAAAGGTATTTTTGTGTAAATGTACACAAAGTTAAAATTATTTTAATATTTTGACTTTAAGCCAAGTAAAGTTAACTACAATATTAACAACAAAAAAATGCACGGTCACAAAGAGCTGAAAAAAGGATAAAGCACAAAAATAAAGACAAAAAACATAGCACCGACTTAATGATGACTTAGGGATGATAAATGAGCTTTTCTATTTCGTACCAAATAGCAAAAAAAAGTACTTTAAGTGTCCAAAAAGTACAAAAATTATTTAATACATTTGTGGTCGAATTTCGACCACTTGGCGATTCTAGTATTAATTAAAATGTTAAATCAGCTATTTTAAGCAATTTTAAAAGTGTTCCAATATTTATGATCGAAAATTTGTTAGAGAGGAATTGAGGAGAAATTTTTGAAAAGGGCTTATTTCCAAAACGAGCCAAGTGTAATGTCATAATATTAATTGACTGATATTTTGTTAGAAACTAATAAAATTGGTCTCTGTTTTCACGAGAAGTTTTCTTAGTGGTAATGTGGCGCATAATGTGTATGACATTACTTTTTTGTTTTGGAAATAGGCTCTTTTGAAAAATAACTTCTCAATTACAGAGTGAATAGAGTGCTAAAAAATATAATATTTCATTAGATGGCGGTTTAAAAATCATTTAATGCCTTAAATTAAAATTTGAATGCATTTTATTAAATCTTAAGCATTTTTCGTCTTTGGTGACCCCTAGTGATGTTTTTTGTAGAATATTTTTGGTAGTTTACTTTAACCCATTATAGCCCATGAAAACAGGATATAATAAGTTAATAAGTCATAAAATATGTTTCTTGTATTATTTCATTATGAACTTCGGAAAATAAGATTTTTCCAAAACATAGTTATAGAATTTAGCAGTGTCACGTCTCACGTCTTAATACGATATATATTTTATCATTTTATATTTTGAAATAATTTTTGAAAATTAATGCTTTCAACTACCATTTCAGGTGTTATGGATATAAATTACCATGTCTTGTTATAAAGCTTCAAAAGAGCAAAACCAGTGTTTTTTCAACGTTTAGGTAAGTATATCTCGAAAACCAGAAGTGATAGTGCAATTTTACAGCCGGACTCAGATTTAGCATTGCAAAATACGTCGATTATGACTATTTTCGCGTTTGCTTATTGTCTTTTTATGCTTAAGTTAAACTATGAGATTAGTGAAAACTCTATTGAAACCGTTTTTACCACTTTTCTCGAAAGGTGCGCTATAAAAGATTTTAAAAATAACTTTAATTATACCTATAATTATGTAGAAAACGGTTGGCGTAAAATATTCTGAGGTGGTCGTCAGCGTCAATTAAACCTTAAATTTGACCGTCGTGCTTATTAATTTTAGGCACTAAGTAATTTTTAGAGCGCCATCTAGTGAAATATTATTTTTTTTTTAATACTCACTACTGTTGTACCTCTCTAACGACTCCACGATCATAAAAATCAGAGCACTTTTTTTGTTTAATTTTTATTCTCTACTAGTTGTTTTACCCGGCTTTGCACGGGTTTTAATAAAAAGCCAGATTGCACTTAAAAGCTAATAACGAAAACTTTCTTTTTATTTTTTAAAACAATGTGTCACAAACACATGCGATTTGATCCGATATATTTATTTTATCGGTAAAATTCCAAAAGTATCGCAAAATATTAAAATATACATTGAAGAAATCGGTAAGAGTTCAAGTTTACGGAGAAACGTCCAAAATATCGGTAAATGTCCAAAAGTATCGAAATACACCGAAGAAATCGGTAAAAGCCCAAATGTATCGAAAAACTTCTAAAATATCAACAAAAGTCTAAAAGTATAGAAGAACATCTTAAGTATAGGCAAAAGTCCAAATATAACGAAAAACATCCAAAATATCGGTAAAAGTCCAAAAGCATTAGAAAACATCGATGAAATAATAATAATAATACTTGATTGTTATTATTATGAATAAGTGGAATGTTAAAGACTAAGTTCTTCTTTGCGAACGATTCAAATCAATAAATACTATGTATAAAAAAATCAGTAAAAGTCCAAATAAAACGAAAGAGATCCAATATATCGTAAAAGGTCCAAAAGTTTCGAAAAACTTTGAAACACATCGAAGAAATCGGATAAAGTCCAAGTTTATCAAAAAACATCCTATATATCGGTAACAGTTCAAATACATAAATCGAAAAACATCCAATACGTATATCGAAAGAAGTTCGAGAAATAGTGAAATAAAAAAAAAAAATTTTTCGAAAAACGTACAAAATATCGGTGAAAGTCCAAAAATGTCGAAAAACATTCTACAAATCGGTAAAAGCCCAAAATTATTGGAAAACATTGAAGAAATCAGTGAAAGTCCAAGTTTATAGAAAAACATCCAAAATATCGGTTAAAGTCCAAAAATGTCGAAAAACATTCTACATATCGGTAAAAGCCCAAAATTATTGGAAAACAAGTGTTTCGAAAACATCCAAAACATCAAAAAAAGTCAAAAAGAATTGAAAAATATTGAAAAACATGTAAAACATCGTTAAAAGTCCTTAAATATTGAAAATATTGAGTTGGCATCACTGCCGAAATCACTCTCATTTTTGCTCTCATCAACAACACAACATCAAGAATAAAAAAAAAAAAAAAAACAAATGAAAGAGACGGAAAGGACAACAACAACACATAACTCATGGCGCAGCAAGTTATAGCGACTGAAATGCAAACGATCATTTTATGCAAGCATTGAATTTTTTTTTTCAACAACTTCATACTAAAAAAAAAAGGTTTATCGTATAAAAACCAAAAAAATAAGTATACAATCCTGTTCCTTACCACACGTAGAACGTTTTTTAAAAAAAATTATTAAAATCGGTTTGGTATATTTTGCACCAAATCGTTACATAGGGTTTTCATATAAGCAATTTTATATAAATAGTATAGATGTCACCTAAATTCCTAATAACTTCTTAGCCGGGTTTACAGAAACGAATGGCATATTTGTGTTTAAAGAGATCAAAATACACTTAAAACATTTTCAAAAACTCTTTGGATTTTTTACAGTGTAACTTATTGTGATGCTCATGACTACTTTACAACACCCTCTCATGATTAACAGGGAAATCTTTACAGATTCATGCGAATTCGTATTATGCACGACTTTAATAATTTTAATTCAATTTGTTTGAGTAAAAAATAAACATAAATCACTTTCAATCTTATCTGCTCTCAAGAAGAATAACAATAATTAACATATGAAATTTAATTGTATTAGTTTCCTTTAAAGAATATTTTTCTATAAAAACATACATATATGTAAGTACTGTTGTACAGCAAAGCTGCCATAAGCCATGACCTAGGGAAAAACTTTCCTCCCAAACTAAACTATACTTTCAGTGTCGTATTTTTCGTAATTTTTGATAATATATTTCATTTCATGTACACATATTTCAATAAAAAAAAAAAAATTTACGACACTAAGTTCTTACCCAAAACCGAAAATATGGGTCGATTTCGACTGCACACATAATCATAGTAGCTGTCACAAGCATATTTTTCCGGATTGATTGAATATTCCAAACGAGTGGCGATGCTTTTCAACTCTTCAATGTCCAGTTCGGACAGATGACGGGTATAGGCGATTTGTCCTCGTACATTTTGCGGTTGTTGAATTAAACAGAAAATTGCTGTGAAAATAAAAATGCGCAATGCCACTGCCAGTGGTGATCCATGCTGATGTTGACAACTAAATTTGAAGCTGTATAACATGGTTTCTATTTCACACTCACATACACACAGAGGAAGAAAAAAAGGATTGTTTTATCAACTTTGTCCAACTTTTATTTGTATCCCCTAAGTAAGTGACAGTAATGTTGGCAGAAATTAAAATTTAAAAAAAAAATAAAGCAAAAGTTTTGTGTCACTTCAAAGCGTTCTCTGTCTGTGTTTTAATCACGGTTTGTCACACATGAAACTGATGATGCTGGTTGTGTTGCGTTCTGTTCTGTATCACAAAAATGACCCCACTCTGTGATGTTCAATTTGAGTTGAGGAGATAACGATAAGAGGCCGCAAGGCACAGTTGCTGTCATTAACGCAAAACAAGAGAGATACATACTTAGCTACAGTACGGTGCGTCAGTTCTGAGTTTATATTGATGGTTTTTGTAATGAAACTTCTTTGGCTGCGTTATGTGTAAAATTTAAAGGCCGAGAATCATTTTTGCATTCGGTCAAAAAAAAAAAAAAAATCTAAAATCGAGGCAGTTCGGCTTAGTGGTTCGAACCATTTTATGAAAACTTGTACCGGTGCAAGAAACTGTTTGAGAATGACTCTGAACCACGGTTCGGTTCGGCTCGGTTCAAATGGTTCAGTTAGTAGTATTAAAACCTATAGAAAAAAATTATATAAAATACATACAAAATTTCGTTAAAACATAAATACTCCTTTTAAGATCAAATCAACCAAAAAACTTTGATTTTCAACACTTACCGTCTCTGAATTTCTTTTAAGTTTGTTTAGATCTTGAATATCCTCAAACAAAGACACTTATTTTTTTTTTTTTTGTAAATTTTTTTTTCTTCGTTTTTTTTATTTTATATGGGATATATATTTCGCAAATTTCTGGCGAATACTAACTGATCCGATTTTCGTTTTTACATAAGTATGTTAGTTTTGATGTATCAGCATGAAAGAAAAGTAATCCCGTTGGTAGATTTCGTCGACATTTTCGGAAGCCTAAAAGTTCGTTCAGGAGAGGTGTGTTTGTCTGCAGGGGATTTATAGTTTCGGAGATAGAGTTCATTGAAATAAGACATTTTTTTAACTAACAAAAATATTGATTTTAGCGATCTTTGAGGATGAGTAACTTTCTATGCTTCGTTGTTTCGTTCTTGAATTTGTGTATATTTTTAAAACTACAAAATAGTCGGATTAAATAAAAATGAAGGTCTAAAATCACTGGAATATGCAGATCTCTCAAGCTAGAACTCGTATGAAAACAACTCTCACTACTTTTCTATAGATATTTTACTGAGGCATAAAATTGAGGACATATACTTTTCTGCGCAAGCAACTGTTTCATTTTTAAAAACTTTCTTTTGCGAACTTTGAGCTCGAAGTGCTTTTCATGCGGCAGTGATCTCGTTTCCGATTTCTATAGTATTCCTTTAGAAACACCAAAATTTTGCCATTCCTTATAAAAATATTAAGAATCTTATTTTTTTTTGATCAGAAAGTTTAATTTCCCTGAAATATGATTAATTCAAATTCAGTCTGAAGCAAAAAAAAAAAAATCTTTTAAAATGAATCATAGATTGCATTTGCCATACCGTCAGTGATGGGTTTGAGTGAGTAAATGGAACATGGAGAAACATGATCTACATGTATATTAAGATGGTCGGAAAACACAATTTTTTTGTTAAATCAATAAGTAAAACACTAATTAGCGTTTTCACAATATCTAATTAAAATTTAACTTTCAGATAAATTAATATATTTTTTTTAAATTTGATGTTAAATATTATTGAATATTACGAAATTAGTCTTTAGTCTGTTTTTAAATTTTTCTGATATTTAAAAAAATCTGTTTTTATTTTTTTGGAAAGACATTGTTGTTTTGCTTATTTTTTCTTGATAAAAATAACCAATTTTAGCAGGGATAGACATATGGCTCAATGGGTCTTATCAATCCAAGCGCCGTTTTCACAATGCTCAGTTACAAATCTTCCAGATAAATAACATTTTTGTATGAAATTTAATGTCAAAGTGCCAGTTAAAGTTCCTGTTAAGTCTGAACACTGTAAAATCGGCCCTAAAATCTATAATATTTAAGACTAGAAATACCAAACTGACTGACTTCGTGTTTTCACTTGTAAGGTGAACAGGTTTCTTCATAAATATTGACTAGGGGTCTGCACAAGACATCGTGAAATAAAGTGTTATTTTTTCTACTCGCACATTTTACACTGAATTGATGCATTTGATCCAAAAAATTCATGATTCAAATCACCACTTATTTACATTGTCTTGTTGTATCGGCTTAAAAAAAAAACTTGATTCTAAAAAATGCATCAGTGAACTCTATTTCATAAAAACAAATACTTCAGGTCACTGTAAAACGTGCGAATAGAAAAACGACAATAAAATATGATATGGCACACAAAGAGAGCGATAAACCACTCTTATCACTACATTAGCATTTAGTAGTGTACACTTTTACTACAGTTTACACACTGAATTAACTAAAACAAATAAAACACGACAGATCAGCACAGTATTTTTTTTTTTCAAATCTTAGTTCTGTCAAGATATTTACACATAACACTGAACTGGAGTATTTGATAAATAAAAAGCGGGTACAAAATGTAACGAATCTTGAAATAAAATGTCTCAAACGCAAAAAAGACGTCTTGTGCAGACCCCTAATATTGACACTGTGTGATATATATTAAATTTTATTCATCAAAGTCATCAAATATAAGGATGATTAGCCATAATCTTTGATTATTTTAACTAAACAGCGAATAAGTAGTATTAGATTATAATCTTTAATTATAGAAAATTAAAAATTTCGATCAAATTATAATTCCTAGAATCGCTAATGGTCAAAGTTTTACCACAAATGTATAAAATAAAAAAAGTAGCAAAATTCTTTTTGGACAGTCTTAGTATTTTTTTTTGCTCTTTGGTACAAAGTAGAAAAGCTTATTTATCATCCCTGGTACAATTACAAATGTGAAACGAAACACGAAAAACACGAAGTCAGTGTCATTCCGCTTTTTGTCTTTCTCTTTGTGCTGTATCCTCTTTGCCATTATTAATATTGAAAAATTTGCATTTAATTTTAAATGGCCTAATGGCAAAAAAATTAAATTATGTCAACTTTGTGCACATTTAGTAAAACAGGTAGGACAAATTTTTTATCTAGCGTATTAGGTAATATATAGATTTGGAAAAAATCTACTTTCTATGACTGAAGGTACACATTCCTTTTACAAATTATTACGGAAATTTTTATTTTTTTTGGCACACCCTAATAGGCAGCCTGATTATGGCTTAGCACATTTGTAGTCTTCATACAATATGTATGTAAGCATGTAGATGGAATTCATGTAAACATGTTGATAAAACTTTTTCATTCCATTTTGAATTTTTCATTCGCTTACGCTAATGTGATTTGTTTTTGGTCTTCTTTAATCCGCTGTCTTGTTTTCATTTGGAAAATGAAACTTTCGAAATCACAGCTGTCAAAATTAACAATTAATTTTTTTTTTCTTTTTGTTTGGGGCTTTTTTCTGGTTTTGCTCATTGTAGTAAAGCTTAGTTATCTATTATCTCTCTGATGTCAACATACTTATGTATATGGTATTCACTGGAATATTTCTTTAACATTTACACTAACATTAATTTTGTTTCAATTGCGAAATAAACATATTAAGTTATTTTTATTTTAAACACATTTAATTTTACTCAAAGTTACATACGTATAGTATTTTGGTTTTAAATATAAAAAATTAAACACCCCAAGGAAATTTAAAAATTCAATTCCGTAGAAGTCACTTGTATAGTAGTGGCTCAAAATAAGGAATTAGAGCTATATTTATGGATAAAGCATATTGGTATTTCATATACAGCTTTCACATAGAAAACAATTTGACTACAATATGAGTCGGAAAATGTTAAAAGAGCGGAAGTCAATATACGTACAAGTAAACTTTCGAGAAACTGAAAAAAACGGTTCTATTGCTATTTGTGTTAAATGGAGAATTTTCTGTATTAAATTTTAGAAAATATCCTAATGGTCCAAACAAACTATTTTTTTATTTATTTTTCATTCACTTGTAGGAGTTATTAGCGTTGCCACAAAGCTGAAGTGTGTAGAAGACCCTCTATTTTAGCCCCTGCTCTAAACAAAAACTAAGTGAAATCGGAAAAAAAGGCGTCGTAACACCCTTACTAGTTTCAGCCCAATTTTGTTAAAAACAATTACTCATCACAAAAATACCAGGTCAAAGTAGGCGTGCCATCGTATGCCATTCATGTGGGGCACCTATTTACCGAATTTTATCGAAATTGCTTCTTTAGCTTTCAAGATATAATGTTTAAATTTATCTATTGTTTGAATCATTGAAAGTAGGCGGGAAGTTGTTTGCTTACGCCTACCTGCCGAATTTCATCGGTTTATACGTATTACATTGACCGCTATTAGACTTCTCCAAAGCTATCAAATTCATGGGGTTCGGCATACTAGCACGTATGAGTATATAAGAGGTACAAATAGTACGAAATACGAAGTTCGTAACGAACGCACGAACTTTCACTTGCCTGAGCGAACATCATTCGCACCGGGGTCTATCCGTGTGATAGATAGAATGATATTATTTTTACTTACAATGACAAGCTTGTAAGACCTCTACTCCACTGACCTATATAATGAAGAGGTATAAAATTTGAATATTAAACATATTTTGAAATATTTTTAAGGTACTAGAACTATGAAGTAAAAATTACTTTATTATTTCACTATATTTTATTTGTAAATATTTCAATACAGAACCATCAAAAAGTTCATACGTGTGTTTATTTATTTTAAGATGTTTTTAAGTGTGTTACTTAATGACATGTATATATTGAAAATTAATTTTTAATTTATCTTTTAGTCATACGTGTATATCTGTAAAGATCGATTTACATATAAATCTATCAATGCATTTTCTAACACATAATTATGACAAGTTAAGGAGCAGATTAAAAACACGGCTATATTGACATATATTTCGTCATTCGCCACAAAGACTCATCAGACTATTCTTGTTGTAATTATAATTATTTTTATTATATACCTATTATAATATTCCATTACAAAACTTTTAAGTTATAAATGAACAAAATCGGATCAAAACTGATGTTAAAAAAAAACAATTTTATAAATTACGGTCTGAATGAGTAATCCAAGATTAAGCAAAATGAACTGACCTGGCATTTTCGGAAACAGAAATTTCCTTTTCAAATTTAAGGAGTCATAGCTCAGCCGTTTGTTGTCTGATCATAATCAAACTATATATCGTTGGAAAGGATATTTTTCAGCGATATACGTTTTACCTCGATCAAACTCTTTATTTGGATTTCATAAGGATTTCAGTGAAACCATCTCTGAAAAATATAAAATGGTCTCCAGGTAAAATTTACAACTGTAAAAAAAAAAAAAATTTTTTTTATTCTTATAAAATCCCATTTTATCAAACCACATTAATATCATTCTTGGTATTTTTTGGCTGTAAACCAGTATATTCAATGCATGACTACATTAATTTTTTTCAGAAAGCTGGATGTCAATAAACTCTCCAAGCTCAGCGTTAATGATACAAAAGCTGGTATTATTGTCATCTGACCTTGTCAATCACCTTGAAAAATATAGCAAGTATTCAATGTATTCCTACTAAAATAGGTTATGAAATTAACAAAATGGCTGATTCTCTTGCAAAAAAGGTTTCTTCAGCCTGTAGCGTTTGCAAATCTCTTTTCAAGGACTTCTTCTTTGAATTTGGGAATAGAAAAAGGATATCTTGTTAAAACTTAACAAGAACAATCTGAAGTCTTATTCAAAATACTAAGTGGACACTGGAAATTAATAAAATACCTCTATGAAATGAGCCTCTACTGGTATAATATCAGTTGACAATGTGGTGAACATAGCAGAATGCCCCGCATCGGGTCTCCTTGGATCAAGAAATTCTGAGGCCTAACAATATAGCAAAGCTTAACTAAGAAACTAATGCTTCTGAACTGCGCTAGACTTCTGAAACTTTTCTAGAACTACATAGGCTTGGAAAAGTTTAACTCTAGACCAAAGATCTGCAGAGAGAGTTAATGTGTTAGAGAAAATAGGTAGAAGATAGAAAAGGTTTTACAGATAGATAGATGTTTGAGCGCACAAGTGTGCTATAAAATGTCGATCACTGTTTTACACAAAAAAAGGTGTTATGTACCAAAACACATTATAACGTCAAAGTTGTATTCCACATAGGTAGTTGCATGTTAAAAGCAGTCCTTTTCATACTGCTAAATGTTTTGTTCAGTTTAAAACACTTAAAAATATGCACACATTTTTATGATTAGAAGAATCAGCACTATTTTGCGTATGCAAATATCTTTTCACTTGCGTGCGCATTAAAGTGTAATGTCAGGGTGTCAGACCACGTATGGTACATGTTTATGTACAGACGTAAGTTTATACACATGTATGCATAGTTTTTCAAATACCACACACACAGCTGTATATAGTTAGGAGCAGAGAATAATAGATGAAAAATATTTTTCCGTACCAAAATTTCGCATTCATAGCAGCTGAATGATGCTGCTGTTTTGTCATGTCGCTCACATTCTTTTAACACAATTTCCACATCTCTCGACCCGTCTTTCGGATTAAGCGACCAAGCGACTTAGCCAGCAAAGTTGCAAGCCGATTCTGAAGTTAAATGAAAACCGCTTCAAAATAAACAACATGGTATTCATGGAATCTTTCAAATGGAAACCGTGTTGTGTTTTTATTTTGTTTATATTCTTCATTCTTTTTATTCATAATGGTAGCAAACGTTCAGCAAAGGTTTTTCAAAAATCTATAGAACATTTCTGTCTTATCTATTTTTATTTGGCCTGAATTTTGTTACAGGCATAACATAGTATTGCCAGATTTCTGTAACAAGATTGGATTTATAAGATATCTCCTTATATGATAGACGTTCAGTATTTTTTCCAAAGCGCTCTTAATGATACTCTAGATAAGGCTCTTAGTAAAGTCGAAACTGGAAGACCTTGTCTTGGAACCGCACAAAAATCCATGCATTCAAGACTGAGAGGTTGAATTTAAATCTATCCATGCAAGGTGGATTATAAGAGGATATCAACTTAAGAATCTTAAGAACGAAGCGTTGACTGAACTGAACAATGTACATATAATCACTCTCCGTCATATCCACCATTCTTCAACAAAAGATTAAGTAAAATGTTATCAGATGTCCATAGCAAACGAGATAAGGCAAATGGGTGTGAAAATGTGGATAGGGGACTCTCCGGAAATCATGTAGTAAGTCTTTGAGTTCAATCCACAAGGCAGTAGAGAACGTAGTTGAATAAAAGCTTCTTGGAAAAGGTCATTTGTTTTATTTTGCCAGTATGATACCAGCATTAGAAAGTGAGCCATGCAGGTGTGACGAATTTCGATGTTTTTAGGTTGGGAGTTTCGAGCTATTTTTGAGCTTTTTCAACAGTAATATCGAGCTCTCTGGGAAATTTTCCATTTTCCGGAAAAGTGGAAAAATTGTTTTGTATGGCTTACTTTAATTTTACAGCCAGATGAATCCGCGGGAAGAGTTAGCGATGAAATCTTTTAATGCAGGAATTTCGAGCTAGTTTTGAGCTAATTTTGAGCAAAAAGCATTTTCCGGAAAATTCCCAATTTCCTGGGAATGCCGAGGAGGATATCAACTCAAGAATAGCAAAAGCAAAAGGCGCGTTAGCTCAACTGAACAAAATATGGTCTTCTTCCGTTATATCCACCAAAACGACAGTGCGCATTTTTGATTCGAATGTGAAATCGGTTTTGTTATATGGGTGCGAAACATGGCTTGCTACTGAATAACTAACGAACAAGCTGCAAGTATTCGTCAACAAATGCTTGAGGCGTATACTAAAGATTTGGTGGCCTCGCACTATATCAAATGCCGAGCTACATCAAAAATGCAATCAGAAGGCTATAGCAAACGCGGTCAAGCTGCGCATATGGGGATGGATTGGTCACACTCTCCGGAAACCACACAGCGAAGTTTGTCGCCAGGCTCTTGAGTGGAATCCACAAGGCAATAGAGCACGTCAAAGTCATCGTCAAAGTCATCGCAAGGGATCGCGACGAATGGAGATATTTCATATTGGCCCTATGCTCCTCATAGGAGTTAAAGTAGAATACATACATATTGGTAAGTGGGCGGCCTATCGCCGCAGCTCCGGACTTAAAACTCCCAAAATCCAAGATCAGCTTCGCGGCGGCCTTCGGCTGCGGATTATTTTCGAATAATTTGCAGAATATGTCAGGGCACCGTCATAAAAAAAGGTTTTTTGGGATTTTCCGGGAAATTTTGGATTTTCCGATAACATATTGTCGAATATCAAATAAAATCTCGCAAGAAACAATTTTCTTAAGCATTTTGACCCATTATATGCTTTTTTTAAGGGTTTTTTTTTTAAGCATTTTTTCCTACGGATTATTTTTTGGAGGGGGGAAAACCACAAAAACAATATATATTGGGTTTATATATCGGGTTAATTATCTAGAAAAGTGTTTCTTGAGTGATTTCATGATGACCTGGGTACAACAAGATTTATTCAAAAGAAGTTTTAGAGCTCTACAGTAAAGTTTTGTCGGTATGTTGGCACAAAACGGTATCAAAGAGTTATCTTTTGCTTTTGGAATGCTCTAAAGAGTTGTTCAGTTAAGATTTGGTTACAGTTTTGTTTTAATTGTTTGGCAAAATACTTTACCGGTTGATAGTTCTGACCAAAAATGGTATAATTTTTCGACGTGTTTGTGATTTGAGGCCCAAGACGTAATTTTTCGTGTCAGTTTGTTGAACATTTTCTTTCCTTTAGTCTATAGCTTCAACTTTGTGAAAGATAGGAAAATAATATCCCGAACGGTTAACAAGATTTAGCCGTAGCAAACAAAAACAGACCTGGAGCCAAAAATGGTTTAGTTAGAAACATCATAAGCATTCAGGAACAGCATTCATTGTTATAATAAGAAAATCTATTCTAAATGCGTCCTATTATTTTAATGGGCATACTGTTAATGTTTTATTTAATGATAAATGACTTTTTAATTCCAAATTGAGCTACTTACTAAACATCAAACGTTTTCCGTTAAAAATAAAAATACAAATTGAAAAGTCAATCTGGCAACACCGATTTTGCCATATAAATATTATGGCAACCAGCTGATAGTATTTTGAGAACCAAGCTGCGGGTTGGCGCTACAGGCTATGCTAGTGACAATTTGTCAATTTTTACATAAAGAGAAGAGCATTTTTTTGGGAGGCGGTAAATGAAAATATGCAATGTAATTTTTGGGTTTACTCCTTTTTTGGGTTTATTTATAACTACGTATGTTGTTGATGAAATTCTTTACTGATGGAAACGAAAATTTCATAACTTTGTGAGAGGTTTTTTTTCGGTTCTTGTTTTTCACAGTTTATTTGCTCCAGGCAAATTATTTTTTGTTTTTTTAAAAGTTAAAATTCCCAATGCGCATACTAAACTACGTTGGCATTTTGTTATATTAAATTCTTGTGGGTGTAAAAAATAAGGCTTTTGCAGATTATCCAGTAGATGTAATATAAACATACATATATGTATTTTGTGGATGCAGGTGAGCTTTTTGTGAAAATTCCAAACAGCGGTCAGTTGGCACTTATTGCATTCTTATAATTTTGTTGTTTCAAAAAAATATCAATAAATCCTGAAATTAGGAAATTTTGTGTTTGATAAATTACGGTTTAAATTTGGAATGCTTCAAAAGCTTTGAATTTGATTTCGTTATATGTACTATGTATATACTAAGCGTTTTATGTTACTGGGTCATAAAACCAGATTCAACAAAGCAAACAAAGTACTTCTACGAAAACAATAATATCTAAAGCAAAAGCTTTTATAGTCATTTGCACGATTTCAAAAGCTTAGCTAACAAGTAAAAATGTAAAATCCATCACACCATGCACTTAAGAATAAAGTTTAAGTTTTAATTTTTCAGCTTTTAACGCCAAAGTTTATGATGCAATGTATTTCAAGTGCTTCCCTTTGAAAAACGGAATTTTGTGCAATCTACTGCACTTATTTAAGAAAAAGTCAAAAGTGTTGAGAAACAGAAACTTGGAAAAAGTTTGTATGGATATAATTCAAGTAATATCAAGCAGTTTGGCATAATGGTTATTTATTTCTTGTGAAACATCCCAGTTGGAAATGGGGTGCCCCATGCATGGTCAAAAAGAGAGCCTACAAAATTCTATCAATAATAAAAAAATTAAGGTCTTACGGAAAATGTTCTTCCTGTATACCCTTACAAGAACAGCTTTATGGAACACAGTGGTTTAGAATGCTATTCTGGTAAGTCATAAGTCTTTTTAATGAGTAAATATCAGATTTTATGCCTTTGGGGACGCAGATCAAAATCTGCGAACGATTTTTTAAAAATCGAAATGGAGTATCCAAAATGGCGGACAGTTCTCTCAAAAAATTGATTATGTCACGATAAAATTGTGACTTAGAAGATTTGAATTCAGGATCAACTTTTTTGAACACAAAATGGTGGATTAAAAATGGAGTACAATTTTCTTGAAGAATGATTATATCACGGCTCGGGGGTTTTTGAAATCGCTGATTCCAAATTTTGTTTAAATTTTTTCGGCATTTCTCATCCTTAGTGACCCATAATGAAATTATTCGCAGAATATTTTTGTAGAACACTTTAACTCATTTTAACCCAGTTTTTTATAAAGGCTTCAGGGGATAGGGAACTGGATGTAATGGGTTAAGATACTGTAAAAAATTGTTTCTTGCGTGATTTTATGATGAGGGTGAAATTTCGAAAAAACGTTTTTGAGAATATTTTAGCCACATAACACTACATTACAAATAATTAAATTTTGTATGTAACATTTTTAGTGATGAGCAAACCAAGACCTAGATCAAGATCATAGCAGTGTGGGTCTTGGTCTTGTTCTTGCACATTGAGTCTTGGTCTTGGTCTTGGTTTTGATATTGAGTCTTGGTCTTGGTCTTGATCTTGCTC
Organism: Calliopum simillimum; assembly: GCA_951812925.1. NCBI lineage: Eukaryota > Metazoa > Arthropoda > Insecta > Diptera > Lauxaniidae > Calliopum > Calliopum simillimum. The sequence continues at coordinate 103,348,649 of OX638368.1, forward strand.
ATTAAGTCTTGGTCTCGTTTTTGGTCTTGGTCTTGAAAACATTTTCAGAGATATTGAGTATTCAAAACCATATTTATCCAAAGCAGTTGGGTTTTTAAGATGCCAAAATTCAAATCGAGAGATGATTTTTTCTTCAAAACGGGCGTGAAACTACTTTTAAATATAAATTAGCAAGACTGAAAAGTCTTGGTCTTGATAATTATCGTGAGCAAGACCATAGCAGTCTTGGTCTTGGTCTTGCAAAAATATTAGCATCTTGGTCTTGGTCTCGCAAAATTAGCAAGAACAAGGCGCAAAACCAAGACTAATTTTGCTCATCACTAAACATTTCGCAAACCATATTTTTTAAACTAATTTAAGGGCGCTGAGTCCGAAAATCTATATTTTTTTTTTTTTAAGTCCAAGTTTACCAAAATCGGATAATATTTTAAAAAGTTATTAAGGTTTCAGAAAAGTAAGAGCATTTTGATTGTTTATCAAAAAAATAAACAGGTAGAATAAAGTGGATCAATTTGTATGAAGCACAAAACAGTATTAGGCATAAATTGCTTAGAATTGTTCAAAGTAAACTTGTGAATTTTTTCAGAATTTTTGGCAAATTTTTTTTTAAACAATTTTTGAAAAGGTAAAAAAGATCTCAAAACATTATGAAAAAACTCACGCGTATAATTTGGACAATTCTAAGCATTTTATGATCCGATGACCGGCTAGCGCTCTCTTATAGACCACTGTGCGGCGTAAGCTCACATGTAAGCATGTTGAAATAGATTAAACTGAGCCATTAACCTACTCAAATGACTGTAAAGTAAATAACACTCTCCATTGAATTTTGTGATATTTGAAACTTTTGAGTTATAAAGCCACGGCAGATTCTGCATTTAAAAAACCCAGAATAACTTAAATAAAACAGTGTTTTTGCCTTTGTCCTTTCCTTTGTAACTAACAAAACGAGTAAGATTCTTTAGATAAGGTTTCTTCAATTGAGACTTCACATTTTGTTTTTAAAATAAACACAACAGTAAATAAAACAACAATATGTGTTGCAATGTCATTAAAGACAAATGAAACTTGAAGAAATCCTTAAAAAATATTACTAAAAATTTAATATAAATTATCATTTCATAAATTCATACGGCAAAGTAGATCCACAGTGTGTAGATGTATTGTTAGCCTTGCATATGTTGCACACAGATAACAGAAATGGAGTGAACATTTTGTATAAAAACTAAGAAAAATTTTGGATTAAATCTACGTTTATTCGAATGGAAAGTATTTAGTAGAAATTTAACTATGTATATCTGTATGCAACTAAAAAATCTTAGAAATGTGTGGAGTGGGTTTCTCGGTTTTCTCGAAAAGAGCTCAGGCGATGAATTTAAAATTACCAGACTGACTAACTTCCAAACATTTTAAAAGAAATTTTCTAAAGTCTAGACAGCCCACTGACAAAATAATTGACAGTAACTCCATGAGAGCAATCTGCCAATAAGGAGAGAAGTGTTTTTTTTTTGAAACTCTAAATTTTTAAGTCGAATGTAAATCTTGTGCCTTGCTGTTCATTAATAATTGAGGAGTGAGTGGACGTACAAATGCGCCTAAGTACCATTTCGAATGTCATACACATCATATGCCATAATAAAGGGTGTTTTTTTTAGAGGTATAGAACTTTGAATTGAAATAAAACACAAGAAAATCGTTTTAATGTCCATCAATTTAGCTTTATTGGAAGGATAATTTTATGCCATTAATGTTTAAATATGATTTCGGGCATGGGGCCGCCGCGGCTGGCTCGAATAAAGCCAATTCTACAGGTCCAATTTTCAACCACTTTTTCGAGCATATGGGGCCGTATGTCGGCAATAACGCCACGAATGTTGGCTTCCAAGTCCCCTAACGTTTCTGGTTTGTTGGCGTAGACGAGCGACTTCACATATCCCCAAAGAAAATAATCCAATGGTGTCAAATCACACGATCTTGGTGGCCAATTGACAGGTCCATTCCGCGAAATTATGCGCTCATCGAATGTTTCCTTCAATAAATCGATTGTGACGTGCGCTGTGTAGCATGTAGCGCCGTCTTGTTGGAACCACAACTCATCCACATTCATGCCATCTAATTCGGGAACAAAATAGTCGGTTATCATGGCTCTATACCGGTCTCCATTAACGGTAACTGACTCTCCAGCATTATTTCGGAAGAAGTATGGCCCAATGACTCCACCAGCCCATAGAGCACACCAAACAGTCAGTTTTTGTGGATGTAATGGCGTCTCAAGGGTCTCATGTAGATTCTCTTCACTCCAAATGCGGCAATTTTGCTTGTTGACGTAGCCATTCAACCAAAAATGAGCCTCATCACTGAACAAAATTTTGCGATGAAAATCAGCATCGAGATCAATCTCATTTTCGGCCCATACACCAAAATCACGACGCATTGCATGGTCTCGCGCGCTTTAATTCTTGCACAAGCTGGATCTTGTAAGGTCGCAAGCCAAGATCTTTGCGCAAAATCTTCCATAAAGTTGATGGACAAAGCTCCAATTGCTGTGCACGGTGGCGAATCGATTCATTCATTCCTCTTCAACATTTTGCTCTACAGCGGCAATTGTTTCTACGGTGCGCACTGTTCGACGTCTCTGCGGATGCGTATTATCACATAGAGTAAACGTAGTGCGAAAACGATCCATGGTTAACCGATTTAATTGCTCTGATGGACGATTATGTCGACCATAAAATGGACGGAGCTTGCGGTAAACTTCGCGAACTAAACCATTATTTTCGAAATAAGTTTGCACGATTTGCAAGCGTTGTTCTTTTGTCAACCTGTTCATGATGAAATGGCAAACTAAACTGAACATAAATGACATTAGAGTTGCCAGATTTGACCACAAAATGCCAGTTTTATCTCTATTCGAAAAACAAACCTCTAAAAAAAACACCCTTTACTTAGTTGGTTATTTGACCGAAATTATTTTTTCAACATAGTGCCATCAATTCCACACCATCAGGTAAATTTTGCATTAAAACAGGTAATAATTTTAATCATTTCTAACAAAATGTCACCTGATTCATGTTATGACGCTACTTTTGCTTCGTACTGGTACTTAGGACCTTTAGTACGGCCACTCCTCAATTGTCTTTGACACAGAACCATCTCCAAAGTGCCGATCAGATGCGAACAATCCTCCTTACAAATGCGGCAGAAAAATGCGATCATGAGAAAAAAATCTTGAAAACGATCGCTACTTTATCAAAATACCAAACTAGATTGCTTAAGGCTTAATCTTTTTGGCTGATTTTCCATAAGGATTGATGGGAAATTGAAATTTTTTTTTAAATTTATTTTAAGCGTTCTTCAATTAAATTACATTTTTTAAAATTTATTTCTTACAGACTTCTCTTTAAATTGCCCGCTTTAATTCAGAAAGGCTTTTGTGAAATTTCGGTAAAAAATGGAGAAAATGTAAAATCAGCTGAATGATGATGGAAAACACATGAAGCACCATTGCATGCATCCCCACAACAAAAACAATATTAAACCAAGTTGGAAATGAAAAGAAAAAAAAAAAAAAGAAAACTTAATACAACTGAATGCAGCAATACATACAAACGTAAGGTCCATTTTCCTTTTGCATACTTTATGGCGCTTTATACGCTTATACATATGCAGGCGTACATGTGTTTGTCTACTCAAGTAATATTCAGTTTATTTTTGCATTTTTAAGTTTTTTCCTTCTGTTTTGAATTGAATTTTTGAAATACGACCACACAAAAGGAATCTTCTGTTGCAGTTCTTGCGCAAGGATATTGTATGGCCAAGTGCCTTCAAAAAATGTTCCACATTTTTGTTTTCTTTTATGCTTTGGAGCTCTGTGAACACTTATGCAGAGAAGTGAAATAAAGCAAGCAAGAAATAAGCGAAACTTCTTCGGTTTTGTTATTTATAAAAACAAAAAACACAAAAATAATAAGAAAAATTTTTTGATTTTCTTCATTTCACCGAAGACTGAGTGCATTTTATTTAGAAAATATTTTATTTTTTCCGTTCCAGTAGCAAATATATGTATATTCGTGTAACCATTGTTCTGTTATACTCTGTAAGCGATATTTATGAGTTCCAATTCGTTGTTGCTGCTGAAAGCTTAACAGCTGCACTTTCTTTATCGGTTATTTAGTTTGGTCCAATGGGTTTTACTTAAATCAATTTAGTTGAGGTTGAAGGGATATTGTTTGCATTTTATAAAAAAAAAAATAATTAAATTAAAACTTTTTGATATAAATTAAAATTTTTTTCCAAATCATCAACTTCACAAATGAAAACAGTTTTGAGTTTTTGAGAAATTTTTTAAGCTAAGATTTTGCGGCCTCTACAGCATTTTGTTACATTTATAAGTGCTTTATTTTTATATTAAAGATTCGAAATTCAGTTTTGTAAAGATACATGTTAAAATCAAAATTACAATGATTTGTAAAATACAATTCCATCTTTCGCTTCGATATTTTGTATCTATACTTATCAGGGTGGATTGGATCAAAAAATGTCGCGCTGCACACAGATGCCAATCGAAGTAAAAGCTGGCCGAAAATGTAATTCTGCACGAACATTTTTGAAAATCAGTTTTTAGGCACTAGGGATAGTGAGTGCAACTTTTGAGCAAAAATAAGTTGAGTTTGGACAAGGGAGCGTGGCACCTCCCATATACGCAAAGGTTTAAAAATGCTATACTGAAAGCGTTTTTTGAGATAGTTCAACCGCATTTCACTGAAACACTAAAGATGACAAAAGCAAGCTCTCAACAAAAAATGGGTTAAATCAGGCAAGGGGGCGTGGCACCTCCCATATAAGCAAAAGTTTCAAAATGCTATACTAATGCGTTTTTTCAGATAAGTCGTCTAAATTTCACACAGATACTAAAAATATTAAATGCAAGCTTTGAGCAAAAAGTAGGCGATCTCGGACAGGAGAGCGTGGCACCTCCCATATAAGCAAGTTTAAAAATGCTATACTAAAAGCGTTTTTGAGGTAAGCCGTCCAAATTTCACTGAGATACTAAGAACTTTGAGCAAAAGCTAGGCGAACTAGGACAAGAGGGCGTGGCACCTCCCATTTATATAAAAAATTCAAAATGCAATACAGCTATTCCATGCCTAGCGTAACAAGATCTGCTGCGCCCCTTCCGATTTCGCTGATATTTGGTACATGGTATTGTTTCATGCCTAGTCTTCAAGAAAACGCAAAAAAAAAATTTTGCGATTTTTTTCGTGGCTTGTGGAAGGGTGCAAAGTGTGAAAAAATCTGTAAATTGTGACAAACTCTCCTCAAAAAATTGTCAATAACTTAGACATTTCTTAACCGATTTTCATGTTCAGACCACTCCTGGAAAGGTATTGAATTAGAATTGATAAAATTTTTCGTATTTGGTAAAAGTATTAAACTTACTACTATTTTAGTACTAAACTACAAAAAACGTATCCAAGTACACCTTTTTTACCTTCCAAAATATATTTTTTGGAAAGTAAAAGGAAAATTCTTTCATATGACTAAATTTCAAGAAGGTATCTTTCAAACTACGGCTGTAATTTCATTAAGAGCATCCGGACTGGCAGAATCTCTCACTGTGAGCAAGCATAGGAAGCAAATTAGCAAAAACTAGCACCCAATTTTTTCACCAATTATAGAAAAATCATTTGACAAAAAGACCCCGTCGTCGCCTGAGTGGAACCAGGTGGAACACCAAATCATGCGCTGGTGTTCTCTTTACAAAACTTGGCTGAAAAAATAATCGAAATCGCAAGTCGATTTCACGATTTTTGGCCAGTTTTTACTTCGATTAGCACCTTTGTGCGCCGTTCCAAAAGAAAATTGTGAACAATTACTGCACTAAAAAAAAAAATTGCGTACAGAAACTTGACCAAACACTACAAAATCAGTTTCAATAGAGTAAAAATATTATAATCAAATACGAAAGTATCTATTCTCTCCAAGGTTAAAAAAAAAATTGGAAGAAAATAAGGTCCAGGTAACCAAAAATGAGAAGAGATGGTAGTGACTTTAATAAAAAAAAATTAAAATATCTCAGGACGGGATTTGGCAAAAACAAAAAACTGAAAGCCGAATCGATGATCCAACGAGTGAAGCATATACATAACCTTAAAACTTACAAAAAATAGTTAGTAGGGGAAGGGTACCGCCAGCGGGCAGGGTCCGGGTGTGGGCACCCCCCCTTTAACTTTTGACAGAAAACAAATGCGGCTGTTCTGACAAATGCTAAGCGCGTGTAATGACAGCATGAAGTTTTTGTGCATTTACCGGAGCAAACAGACGCATTTGCTTGATGCTGAGAAGAAAATAATTTTTGAACACAAAAGTTTTTTTCAATAATTTTCCAAGTGCGATAAATCGAAGTGAATCAATCGAAAAGCTGGGTGTATGTAGTAAATTTATTGCATTTTATGATTCAAGACCGAATGCAACCAAAATGTTCGCACAACACAATTTGCTAATTGCTTTTGAAAGTGGCTATTAAAGTCGAGTATGGGCCCCGAAGTGGTCCGGGTGTGGGCACCTCTCTTTTTTTATTTAAAGCGTGTGTTTTACTGAAATATCATCGTGGATGCCAACGTTACTAATCTTAATGGTATTCTTATGCAATTTGACGCTTTTTTAGTGGAAAGGAAAGAACCAATAGGCTCTTTAAAGATATCGTAGAAAAAAAGTTATTTTAATTACGTGTGGGTGTTGAGGTGGCATAACACTTTGCAAAAAATCTCGGTATTGAGTTTCCAGCCAATTAGACCGAGGAGCAGATGGCGGGAATGGATTGGTACAAAAAAATCATGCTTGGCAAAAGAGCAATGTCAACAAGGGCCAGAGATTACGTCACTTAGCTAACTTAATTTGCAAAAAAATTGATCTATCACCAGCCGATGATAATGAAGTCTGGTTTCGGGGCAACAAGAATGATGCCATTCGATCCAGACGTTTTCAGTGACGCTGATTTTGTTAAAGCCGTTGAGCAGAATTTGTTAAATTTTTGTGAGTCAATGTCTCCGAAATAAGTTAATTTAGCTTTCTCCTCCATTTGATTGCTTTTTATTTCATATTTCCCCATTTTCAGTCGAGTTTGTAAGGGTGCCCATAACCGGACCCAAATTTATTTTTTTTGTCAAAAATAATCACTTCACTATTTTTTTGATATAATTTTTCCAACTGATGAAATCAATTTACTTTCTTCACCAATAGTTAGCTAAAGTCTTTAGCTTTCCATTGACACGTACTTATATGTCAGCATAATGATGCCTTTGTAGCTAATGCCTGCTGTAGCGGGACTACAACATTTGAGCCCAACGTAAATAACATGTTTACTTCTGCTAACCAATTCGAATTTAGTGTTGTGGATGAGTATGAGGTACAGATTAGTACTATGAAAATTAAGTCTAATGCGGTCGGAGATGATGGGCTTTCAATTAGGTTCATTAAACTCATTTTGCCATATGTTCTTGGTCCTATCACGCATTTAATAAACCACTGCATTACAACTTCCTGTTTTCCTAAGTTGTGGAAAGTAGCAGTTGTTACGCCGGTGCCAAAAACACGATCTGCATCTGCTCCTACTGATTTTCGGCCTATAAGCATTTTGTCATGCCTTTCTAAGGTATTTGAATCAATCTTGTCATATCAAATATCTGAACACATAAAACAAAACAACCTTCTATCACCTTTCCAATCAGGTTTTCGGTCAAGACATAGCTGCTCGACCGCTATGATTAAGGTAATTGATGACATACGTATTTCGTATGATTCGGACCAGTTGACCCTCCTCTGTCTTTTAGATTTCTCTAAGGCATTTGATTGTGTGAACCACTCAATCTTATGCAAAAAGCTTAAATTTTATTTTGGCTTCTGTGAAAGCTCTTTACGCTTAATGTAAAGTTATTTGGAAGATAGAGTGCAAAAGGTTAAGATTGGTAATTTTTTCTCTGATGGAAAGTTTTGTCGCGCTGGTGTTCCGCAAGGCTCTGTCTTAGGCCCTCTCCTTTTTAGCATGTTCATAAACGACATTTTTCTAGTGTGCAGTAATGTTAAAATACATGCATTTGCTGACGATATTCAGATGTACTTGTCGCGTCGCGTTGGCTTACTTGAGGACCTTACACACAGATTTAATGAAGATTTGTCGGCGGTGAGTAATTGGGCTTCACGCAATGATCTTCGCTTAAACCCCAGCAAATCTTGTATTTTACCCATTGCGCGGACGTTACCTGATTTTGAAAGTATTCCGTCTCTATATGTTGGTAACGCTGAACTAAAATTGGTTAGTAAGGCTTTAAGCCTTGGGTACCATTTAAGCACTGATCTTTCATGCACAAACCATATCAACAATGTAGTTAGCAAAATATATTTAGTGCTTAGATGCTTGCGTATGTCTGCTGCTTTCACACCTACTGATTTGAAGCTTAAACTGGTAAAGCTACTTATAGTTCCCTACATTAATTATTTTGAAGTTGTTTTTAGTAAGTTGGACTCAAGATCTCTTCATAAGATGCAGGTTGCGCTTAACAATGCCACACGATATGTTTATGGACTAAAAAGATATGATCATGTTTCTGCTTGGAACACGAAAATCCTGGGATGCTCGATTGAACATTATCTTATGGCCAGGAATTGTTTATTTTTGCATAAAGTCATCCATTCTAAAACTCCTTTCTACCTGTATGAAAAACTCCATTTTAGTGTTTCTTTAAGGTGTAATAACCTGATCATACCCAAGTATAAATTTTATAATTCCACGAGATTATTCTTTATCAATGCCATCAGAATCTGGAACTCTTTGCCTAGCAATATCAAAACCATAGCAAATTTCAACAACTTTAAGCATTCTGTTTTACTACATTTTTCGAGCCTTTAATTATGTCCCCCAGCTCTATATTTGTTTTTAATAAATTATTTATTTATTAGTATCCAAACAGCTCATTTGTTAAGTTATTTTTACTTAATTTTAATATTATAAATGTATGTGCTTGTTTTTACTTTTTTAAATTAAACGTTTGTAACTAATTGACCACCGCAATTTATGTTGTACAGCAAAAGAAATATATTCTTATTGTACTAATGCATATTATATATAAATAAATGAAATGAAATGAAAAATGAAATGAAATAATATACCTACATTTGGTCAAAAGTTATGAGTCGAAAACAAAACGGTGCCCACAACCGGTACCCTTCCCCTACTCAAAATAAAGTGAAAGGGAAGTTCAAGTTGGTAAAACAAAGCTTCGAAGTTTGATTAATCCAGTGATTCTGAAACTTTTTTTCGTCACGGCACATTTTTAATAATATCAAAATTTGGCGGCACACTAACAACAACACAAATTTGAAGAGAATTTAAATTGGTTTATTGATTTATGTAGGCTTAGTTAGGTAAAATCAATGGGATGATCATATTGACATCATTAACTTAAGCCTCGGAATTGGTCCCATTGTGTACCCGACACCTTAGAGTTTTAACAAAGCAATTCTAGGAGAACCATATGCATGTTCATATAAGTACATATACTACCAAATGGATTTAAGACACAATTCAGATAGTGAGCCAAGCGGTTCAAAATTGAAATGACCAAAGAAATAAAGAGCTGTATCTTCCATATCAGTTTCTTTACAACTTCTATAAATGTATGGTTTTCCATGCCACAGTTTCTAGGAATAGCACTAATGAAGTTACGCACATTGTTTTTTTCCATTGCTTTAAAAAATTTAGATCGATTCATACTTAAGGATGGCAAAATAAATTGATCTAATATGCTTTCAAGTTTGTTTCAAGTTTACTTTCGATTGTTCTCTTGATTAAGCGAATATGTTTTCTTATCAAAAGGTCAGCAGAAAAGATATTCTGGTTTGATCCTTTCATAGCTAATTCATAAGCAATTATTATGACCGGGAACCCAGCAAAGTGTCATACTGTAGTCTTTACTAATACCGCAAAGGATCCTTCTTAACAGCTTAATACAAGTCTTGAAGTAGTATGATTTGATGAAATTGCTTTGATGGCCACCTGGCTATCAACGTAAATAAATAACAACGTTTCCAAGAAATTACGGCTTTCAGAACAGCATAAACCTCTGCCTGAAAGACACTACAGTCATGTGTCTGTCTGTACGATTTTGTTAGTTCTATATACTCGGAAAAATTTCCTGATCCAGAACCTGTATCCAATTTTGATCCATCCGTGTATATTTTAAAGAAAATATTTAAAATAGCCCAACTATCCATTTTAGGTACTACCACCTGGAAGATTGTTAGGAAAAGAAGGTGTGGTAGAAGGTAGTCTGTACATCATTACATCAAAATTTATAAATTGGTGTAAAATGCTATTATAACCAAAAGGTTTTAATTTCCAGAAACCTTAAAAAATCATGTCGGCAAATTTGCTTTCTGGCAGTGGCGGCACATTTTAAAAATCTCTCGCGGCACATAAGTTGAAAATCACTGGTATAATCATTTATTTAAAGAAATTATTGTATGAGTTATAATGGATGATGAAATCTATGTAAAAATGGACCCAAGAACATTGCCTGACTCCCAATTCTACTCAAAAAGAAAAGATAGTAATGTCCATCAAGCAATATCGAAAGTTGGAATGGAAAAATTTGCTCTTGCTTTCAAAAACTAGCCAAATTATTCACAAAATGGACTATAGGTGAAGGTGGGGTAGATTAGTAGACGGGGCACCTTCGCACAGTGGCTTTGTTTCGAAAATTATTGACGTTACCATCTACGCGCTTGTATCCAATATTTGTGCTTTTGCAACCATTTCGCAGTGGCAGTGGTACGCTTCTTGACTTGGACGAAAAAAGACTTTGTGCTATTTTCCAGTGCAAAAGTAATTTTCTTATCTGACTTTAATGTCGTTTAATGGTAATAACTTTATGCTAAAATTTTCAGATACTTCTGTTGGTTAAAAAACAGATATGCTTTTTTACTGTGTATTTACTATTTTTGCGATTTAGCTAATAGTTTTAATAAAAATAACAAAAATGGATATTAATCAGTTTGTATATAGTTACGGGGTATATTCGTACGCACAAATTTACCCTTATGAAGCGTAATTTTTATTTATTAAGTATAACAAAAGTAAGAATGGATGTATAATTACCAATTAATTCATGGGATTAATGAAACACGTCCAAAAACAAATGCATTACTCCAAAGATAACCTTAGTATACAGTCGACAGCTATGAAAGTCATGTCCCAATAGATGCAGTTAATTTTGCTTGGGGCAATGGAATAGTTTATCTCTTACTCTTACTGTACAACTTAAACCCGGAATTTGACGGTGGATGTCCGTACTAACAATATCGTGAAAGCTCGAACTTTATATATATGTCATTTTGAAGGTACATTTGACAGCTGTCAAAATCAGTCAACAAAACAATTTTATCTTGTGTGCATCATTATTATTTTTCACGATGAATAACTTCGAAAATTGGAGAAAAAGACAGCATTTGCGGGAGGTTCTGTTGGGTCATTTTTTTGCAAAGAAAACTGCTGCGGAAAGTCATAGTTTGCTTGTAGAAGTTTATGGGGACTATGCTCCACCTGAATCATGCTGTCATGAGTGGTTTCGACGGTTTAAAAGTAGTGATTTTGATGTCGAAGGCAAAGAACGTCCTGGTCAGCCGAAAAAGTTTGAGGATGATGAATTGGAGGCATTACTTGATCAAGATTCATGTCAAACGCAAGAAGAACTTGTAGAACCATTGGAAGTTGATCGAGCAACAATTTCCAGACGTTTGAAAGCCTTGGAAATTTTTCAAAAGATGGGAAATTGGGTGCCATACGAGTTGAAGCCAAGGGACGTCGAACGCCGATTTTTGATGTCCACAATGCTGCTTGAACGCCACAAAAGGAAGGGTTTTTTGCATCGTTTTGTCACTGGCGATGAGAAGTGGATCCATTACGATAATCCCAAGCGCAAAATAGCGTATGTCAAGAAAGGTGAGGCCGGCCCATCACAGCCGAAGCCAAATATTCACGCTTCGAAGGTTATGCTCTGTATTTGGTGAGACCAGCTAGGTGTGATCCATTATGAGCTGCTGCCAGGTGACCAAACCATTAATGCTCAACTCTATCGTCAACAATTGATCCGATTGAAGCAGAAAATCCAGGCAGTGCGGCCAACGTATGCGACCAGACACGAGTCAATCATTTTCCACCACGATAACGCTCGGCCACATATTGCTGCCCCAGTCAAAAATTATCTGGAAAACAACGGATGGGAAATTTTGCCTCACCCGCTTTATAGCCCAGACCTTGCACCATCTGACTACCATTTGTTTCGATCGATGCAGAATGCCCTATCAGGAATACGGTTCACTTAAGTTCAAGATATCGAAAATTGGCTCGATTCACTTTTGGCCGCCAAGCCGGCGCAATTTTTTTGGGATGGAATTCATAAATTGCCTGAAAGATGGGGAAATGTTGTAGCTTCCAATGGACAATACTTTGAATAAAATATATTTTAACATTTTTCCACAATAAAGCATCAAATTTAGCTAAAAAATTCCGGTTTTTAAGTTGTATATATTTATTTTTTTGAACGAAATAAAAAGTGTGTGATTTTAATAGTATTTGAGAGAGAAAATAAAATTACATAAACGTTTTCTTTTTGAAAAAAATATATTTTGTGGCGTTTTTTCAAGTTTTTTGAGCTTGTGTCCATATTGCAACGCTGGGCAGGATAGGGGACTGGTTTACGATGCAATTTTTTTAGCGTTTTCTTGTAACTTTTGAATATAAATAGATTGTTAATCGTAGTTTATCCATTTCCTCTTTGTTTTTGAAATATATAAAACCACTTTCCTTACAAGAAGCGTTGTATTTTTTTCAAAAAACTATGTTCTGATGACAAAAGTGGAGCTCCAACCAATTTTCAAGCACTTTATAAAATCTTTTGAAAACGGTCATCGAATGGAATGTTTTTACGGCATCAAAACATACCATTCGATGACAGTTCGAAGACATTTTTTGCAGTTTGCTGGATGATGATTTGCCAAACATCAAAAAAGATATGTTGAGTGAACCCATCGAAATCTGATGTTCCGATTCCACTGGCTAACAAAGACAGCAATTAATGTGCCGCCAAAGTAACTCAACGGCAGTTTTTGCAGCAGGAAGTCTCATTTCTCTTCAGGGCAAAAAATAGTGGCATATCGTATTCACGTGGCTTAATGATGTGCCTATTTAGAATAGTTGGTTTCTTTATTGACACGTTTCTCAAGATAAATTTCTATTTACTTTTGTTAAAACTATGGCACCCTACCAAAAAAAAAAAAAAGAAAAGAAAATTACCATGCTGCATTTTTATTCATATTATTTATTTTATTGGGATCTGTTATGATCTGTTCCAAAGTGCTATATTTTTGATGTAGCCAATTGAAAAGGAAAGTCTCATGCGTTTGAATTTAGTGTTTTATATCTTCTTTATGTTACGATATAACTATGTGTAAATATAAATGGTTAAAACATTATTTTTTGGCACTGCTGAAAAATTGTCTCTGTGACTCTCCCCTATAAATTATATATATATTGCTCCATAATATTACTTTGAATTGATTTGAATTGTTTAACTAAATATATTAAACGCTTTAAAAGCACAAAATGAATCTCTTAAGTGTTTTGAATGGCACAGTTATGGTTTTGGCTAAGTATGTAAGTTAACCAGTCCCCTATCCTGCCTAGTGTGTTCATATGGCAACAGAGCATTCTGAGTATCCTGTAGGCAAGATCTAAAAACTAATGATGCAGTTTTCTACTTATGCCTAAAATAGTAAAAATCTAAAAAATCTTTTTCAAATTCGAAAAAAAATTTACGTAGTGTGATTCGGGTTAAGTTACACTGTGCTCGAATTGGAAAAATCTTTTGGTAGTTATTTTTGGGATTTGAGTAGTCAACACAATCCGAATACGCTGAATTTAGTGATATAAGTAATTTTTCGGTTTTCAAGACATTCAGATTTGGAAATTTTACTTAAAAAGAAAAAAAAGAAAGACATAAATTTTGGGCTATTTTAATCATGTAATCCACAGTTGCACATTCAGTTCAAAAAAATGCGTTATATCTTTAAATATTTTCCAAATTTTCTAACTTATTGGGCGTTCACGAACACTTATTAGCCCAGACAAATTAGCATAAAAATTGATATTAAATAACAATAATTAGGGCAAAGCTGAAAATCGGTACAGACCTTAGATACACCATTACAAGTTAACTGTCAAAAGTCCCCATTGATCCCATGTGAGCTAAAAAATTATTCAGGGTCAAAGGTCACAAAAAATAGTTTTTTGGAAATATCTCGCCAGCGGTAGCCTTTAGAGAAAAATACTCGTCCGCAATTTTATAGCTAATAAAATTTCCTATAAAAATGGTCTGCAAATCGATTTATAGCTTAAAGAAATTCTTATTTAAATTGCGGCAAAAACTAGTAAAATGAGCATGCCGAGTATGAGTGCGCATTAGACCTATCGTTAAAATTAAAAATTAAAGAAACCTTGTTCCCAGGGGCTAGAAAGTTTCCTATTGATGCAAGTATCAAGCATAAAAATGTTGGTCCCGATCGGAAAATATTTGACCGTGCCACAAGGCTGTTGAAGGTCGGAAAAACGCTATTTATATGGAAAAATAGGGCTTTAATCGCAAGAATCAGTCATATCTTTGAAACTATTTGACATAAGTCAATGAGATTTGGTATGTATATAAACAATGCTTGAGTAAATCGCATCCAATAAAAAATGGGCGATGCCACGCCTCTTCGACCCGAAATTCATGTATCTCTGGAAATATTGGACTCAGGGGAGTGAGATGGTAAAAATTTTTTTTTATAAAAAATGGGCGGGGTCACGCCCCCTCATTCTAAAAAAATCAAATTTGTCATATCTTTGAAACTATTTGACACATATGAATAAGATTTGATTTCAGGTTAAGTGAAGCGGACAGGATATGGCACTGTAAAAATGTTAAATCAATTTAAGGTACTTAGTTGATATGGAAGCAGTATTTTTTTATGTTCTTATTTCGGTCTCCTAGGTGTAAACACTAAGTAAAAAAAATTTGGTTCGGGTCGGAACATATTTGACCATGCCGGCAGGCCGTTAAAGGTCGGAACAACGATATTTATATGAAAATAAGGAAACAATCAATCCTATCTTTAAAACTATTTTACATAGGAGGATGAGATTTAGTACATATATGAACAATACCTAAGTATATAGTATCCAATAAAAAAATGGGCAGTTACACGCCCCCTCCACCCAAAATTTGTCGTATCTCTGAAAATATATGACTCTGGTAAATGAGATTTGGTACATATCTAATTGGTACTGGGAAAAAAATGTTCAGTAAAAATGGGCGGGGCTACGCCTCTTCATTCTGAGAAGTCAAATTTGTCATATCCCTGAAACTATTTGACACAGGTTTTCGCATCACTTTATCTAAAATCCAATCTTATTCACCTGTGCCTAATAGTTTTTGAAAAATTACGGTAAACAGTCCATTTGCTTACTTTCTTTGAAGACATACTTTAAGAAAAAGAGTTATCCCAAAAAATTAGTTTTTATGATATCATAAACAAGTGTATACAACTACTACATTTTAGGCTGCTGATTCCGAAAATCGAATTATTTTTTTTTTTATTTCGTGTCGTTTTCGAGATATCGGTCATTTTCGGTTTTCGGACCAAAAAAAAAAAAGATAGTTCCATTTAAATACAAATATCTCAAGAATTAAAGTTTGTATTCAAACGTTTTATATGTCATATTAAAGGTAATTAAATTACCTACAAATGATATTCACATTACTTTTTGGTTGGTTTTTTAGTTTCGGCGAAATAAATTGATTTCTAAAAAAAACATTTTTTTTTTTCGAAAAAATTAACAAAAAATCAAAATCAACTGCAGATTTATACAAGAAGAAATAATTTTTTTATAATTTTTTTTGTTTTTGTATCATAGACTATATATTTGTGAAGAAAATATGATACCATTCATTGATAAATTACTAAAATGCGTTTTTGCCTATTTTTTTCGGTTTTTTTTAGTAAATTGTCGATAATTTGAAACTTTTTGTAAAACACATGACAAAATCCAAAAAATTCTTAAAGTTTGCGTTAAAACAAAATACTCGTGTCTCGTCGTTTTTCTCCAGCACGTCAGATTTTTTTTTAATCGATTTTTGAAGTTTTTTAATCCACTGTACATGAAAAAACAAAAATATCGCATTCTTGTGTTAAATCGATGCAAATAACTATATGATCCTTACATTTGAGGTGCATCATGTGTTCAGTAAACTTATGCAGGATATTACGAGGAATATTTTTGTAGAAAATTTTAACCCTCTCAAATCGTAAACATAATTATGGTCGCTCAACTCAGCTAACGTGAATCGTGCTTACCACCTATACTTTCTTTTAGTATGACCTAATTATGTCCTTGAAAATATCATGTTTCTTATAACATATAAAAAAAACTGATTTACCCATATAAATGTCAATGTGTACATCAGTAGTACTTAGTGCAGCTTGACGTTTAATATTGCATGTTGCCACTTTTCGAACATTAAAAAGTGATTACCGTTTATCAACACGTGTGTGACATTAAAATCATAACACTCAAACCGAACCGTATTCATACAAACACATACATATGTAAGTGCACTAAAAGACTGTTACCTTTGAGGAAGTCATTTACACCGCAAAAAAAAAAAAATATATTCCCCTTTGTTCATCAATAAAAGCAGGTGTGTTAAGCGTATGATGAATAGCAGTGATACTTTACTTTTGCTTTTTGCTGCTGCAGAGATGAAAGCTTACATATCAATCATGACAGATTATTGAGGTGTTACGGAAAATACAATGCAAACAGGTGTTGCCAAAATTTTGGCACCTTAGAAAACATCACATTAAAGTCAAGAATAAAAAAAAAAAAAAAAAATCGGAAGCGGGGATCCAGTAAGAGATTTTTCTGCTCAATAATGACAATGACAACATGTGTGCATACGGGTGCAAAGAACACAAAATGATTATCGGATTGTGATTGTCAAAATAATAGCGTACACTTATGAGCTTGTGACATTAGCGTATTGTCGGTGCTTAATACTATTGTATTGCCGGATGATGTTTTGGAAAGGAAATATGATACTTTGGCAGGAGCACCATTCATGTTTGATACTGTTACCAAATAAATTCTTAAAATTATCGTATTTGTTAAAATCAAAAATATTTTCAAGATCTTCATAATGTCTTTAATTTAATTAAATTTATTAAAATTATCGCAGTCATATATTTTATTATTATTTTTTAGAATGATCCACAACAACTTAAGGTTTTTTCCAAAATAACAAGGTTCTAACAATGGATTTTGGTAAAGGAGATCAAAAAAACATATAGGGTAAGGGAGGGACCACACGGTTGTTTTCCACTGCATACTTAGTATTTACCGTTATTCATGTTCAAACTTTGGAAATCTCTTAACATCCGCGGACGACCAACTAAAGAGATGGAAAGAGTATTTTTGTGATACACTAAATCCCATGTCTACCACATCCCCGCAACCAGAATAACCAACTACAACTGCTGCAGTGACTCGCAGTAGTAGCCGAATACAAACACCGCCTCCTACAATCGATGAAATAGTGAAAGCTATCCAAAGCATGAAAACCAACAAGGCCGCCGGTATAGATCAAATAACAGCTGAACTGCTAAAGGCATGCCCCATAACATCAGCTAAAATTCTGCATCCTCTGCTCAC
Source organism: Calliopum simillimum (assembly GCA_951812925.1). NCBI lineage: Eukaryota > Metazoa > Arthropoda > Insecta > Diptera > Lauxaniidae > Calliopum > Calliopum simillimum. The sequence goes on from OX638368.1 coordinate 103,366,452, forward strand.
AAAAATCTGGAGCGAAGAGCGTTTGCCAGAAGATTGGCTACATGGCATGTTAGTCAAATTGCCGAAAAAAGGTGACCTAAGCGAGTGCCGAAACTATAGAGGCATTACCTTGCTCTCAGTACCATCAAAAGTATTGACGAAAGTGCTTCTGAACAGGGTAAATGAAATACTTGATTCGGCCATTCGAAAGTAGCAAGCAGGATTCCGGCGAAACCAATCATGCGTGGATCAAATCAACACCCTCAGAATAATTGTCGAACAATCATGCGAGTGGCGTGCTGCACTTTAACTTGTCTTCGTAGACTATAGCACTGCCTTCGACAGTGTCTCCCGAGAAAACATTTGGGTCTCACTGCAACGAAGTTGTATTGCCGCAAAGGCCATAAACTTAGTACGTGCACAATATGAAGGCTTTAAATGCAGAGTGTTACACAATGGATTGCTGCCACCGACATTCACCACTAATTCAGGCGTACGGTAGGGATGTTTACTATCACCATCACTCTTCCTTATCGTTCTTGATGATATCCTAGATAAAGCTCTTAATAAGGCCAAAAGGGGTATCCAATGGAACTTTACCGAACATCTGGAAGATCTCGACTACGCTGACGACATCTGCCTCTTATCGTCCAAACATTCAGATATGCAAAGCAAAATTGAAGACCTTGTCTTGGAATCACAAAAGGCCGGCCTAAAAATCAACGTATCCAAGACTAAAAGCATGAAGCTAAACGCAAGCAATGACATCACTTTTGGAGCTGGCAGTGATGACATCGGAAACGTCGATTGCTTCACGTATTTAGGCAGCATTATCTCCATGGATGGTGGAGCAAAAGAGGATATCAACTCAAGAATAGCAAAAGCAAAAGGCGCGTTTGCTCAACTGAACAAAATATGGTCTTCATCCGTTATATCCACCAAAACGAGAGTGCGCATTTTTGATTCGAAAGTGAAATCGGTTTTGTTATATGTGTGCGAAACGTGGCTTGTTACTGAACAACTAACGAACAAGCTGCAAGTATTCGCCAACAAATGCTTAAGGCGAATAATAAACGTTTGGTGGCCTCGCACTATATCAAATGCCGAGCTACATCAAAAATGCAATCAGAGGGCTTTAGTAATCGAGGTCAAACTGCGCTAATGGAGATGGATTGGTCACACTCTCCGGAAATCACACAGCGAAGTTTGTCGCCAGGCCCTTGAGTGGAATCCACAAGGTAGTAGAGCACGTGGTAGACCCAAAACCAACTGACTAACGTAAAGTATCAGATATTATTTTTTTCTATACTTTGACTCAAGGTGAAAATTTCAGATTTCGTGCGGTTATTCTGGGTGCTTTCGAGATCGGAATAAAATAAAAACCGTATCAAGATGAGACTTTGCATAAAATGGTTTGGTTTTTATTTGATTGCGATCTCAAAAACACCCAGTTCAAATCAAATAGATACGCACAAGAACCGATTATTCGAATTTTCACCACAATGTTTAACTTTAAAACGATGTCTTGGATAAAACTTCTTGTCCCAATTTTTGGCAATTTTTTAACTTAAGTGATTAAATAATTCACGCAAAATTTGAATTAAATAGAAAATATATTTTTTTTTTTTATATTTTATTGAAACACAAAGTACATAGGATAGGGTTATGTATGGAATAGCACATCGGGCGGATAACCCCCACAGCTTACATATAAATACTTGCTCTTTTGTCGGTATTTTCTATGATCATTTTGCACCAATTTTTCCAAACACAAGTTGTTAGCTGTCAAACTGTTTACTTTATTGGTTTGCAATACTTTACAGTACAAAAGGCAGCGAATTCAAATCTTGCGTGAATTATGGGACACCCTTTAGTATTAAATAATAGATATTATTGCGTCAAAAACGAGTCGAATTTAAAAGAGCTAATTTAGGTAATGCATAGCATAAAATAACAGATATTATTATTGCAGACACCGAGTCTAATTCGAAATTGAAAATTAATACATAGTGCAATTTTCTTGAAATGGGATTACATTCTTAATGGGGAGTTTTTTTTTTATACAATTCTTTACTTTATTGAATCTTCTCTTCTTGAGACTAACAATAAGTTATAAAATCTTTAAAACTACTTAAAATTTAATTAATCCATTTGGAGAAACATTACTTTCAAGATCCTCTAGCTAATTATAGGCTGGTACCGATGAATACCGAGACAAGTAACTTGATTTGCCTGAGGAATGAGAGCATTGTTGAGTGTAACTGCAGGGCATGTACGCTAGATAGTATCGATCCCAATTATTTTTTTTATTTATTTGCATACTGTTTGAAATATTAAAAAAAAAGAATATTGCATAGTTTTAGGGGTCGATTTTCGTTTTTGAAACATGTTGTTTTTCATATTTTGTACTGAGGTTTTAGATTCGCTATAACTTCATCAATTTCAACAATTTAAGGAAACTTCGTAGAGATGAATTTTATGATTTTTTATGGGCTTCAATTCTATGAAGTGCCCTTGGCACCTTAGGGTGGTAGTAATTGAGATAATGAGTACAACCATGAATGAAATATAGCCCACATTGAGACATTTAAAACGATATACCATACTTGATGATTTGATGTCAAATGGTGGAGCAATCGGAAAAAAACGAATATCGTATTATTAAGAGGTCGAAAAAAAAATTTTTTTTTTCTTAAAAATCAAAATCAATAAGCTTTCAAAATGGGGGGCTTGCAGCGAACTTTTATTTTGTGATACTATCTAATGTATTCGCTCTGAAGGTGAACGTAACACGCTTAGATTTTTGTTCGTTAACTTTTATAAGCCAGTCGGACAACCATCGTTATACGAGTTTTACCTCTAAGATTTTAGATGTTCTGTTTGGGCATTTGCTGCAACTGAGGATAGCAGTATCGTCAGCAAACGTCGACGTCATTAGACTCCTGCTTCGATTGGGTGGTCCTTTGAAGTGAAATCTTTATATCTCACTTGTAATAAATGTTTTTTGAGATAAGATTACAATAACTTAAGAAAACTAAGAGGCAGTAAGCTCTTTAACTTAATGTCAAATGCCTGGACAATATCGAGAAAGATGGCAAAAAAATACTCTTTAAGCTCAAAGGCCTTCCTTATCTGACGAATGTCGTTCTATGGTACTTACGAATGTCGAACTGGTGACATGGTATAATGTTTCTCTTAATAAGATGCATAGTAAGTTTCAAAATCAGTAACTTCTCAAATAGATTAGACAAGCACGGAAGCAAGCTTAAAAAAGGACGGTAAAGTATTTTTTTTTTCCTAAGCAGTTAAAAATATTTAGTATAACCTAGATGTATAAAATCTTTCACTGCGCGGCGCTGACATTTGTCAGTTAATTCACTAGATGGCGCCAATAGCTGCCAGCTTGCAGAGTTTTATACAATCCACATAAGGGTCAGTGAATATTTGCTTTTGGTGTTTACCTCTGCTTGTTCAATGCATGAAGAGAAATCCACGTAATATGTAAATCCCTTAAAAACCTCGTAATCTTGACCTTAGTAAAAGAACTTTAAAAATTCGCACCCAATTGCAAGTTTGTAGAAGGGGTATTCTTCAAAATAAGTTCGTAAGCTTTACGAACTAGCGCGTATTCGAGTTTACAAAATTTTCTAGAAAACTTATATTATATGTTTAAGTGTAGCTGCGTTATTCATTAGATATTTTGGTGAACCAGGAAATATTTGACGTATTTTGCTTAATATTCCACCATTTAAATACTTGGCGCACTAAGTACATATTCTCCTGTTTAACTGCAATTTTCATTAAAATGTGATAATTTTCATTCATTCAATTTTCATAACATTCTAATTACATTGCCATTGCTCTTCTTCACTTTTCTACCTACTCGTTGTCATTATTATTTCCATATCATGACTGCCTACCATCAAAATTCCCCTAAGGTTCCATTTTGCCTACTCGTACTGTTTGGAACAAGAAAACAAATTCCATAGTAAAATACTTGTACTCTGGAGCTTTATTGTTGTACGAATACCAGCAGCAGTAGCAGTTGCGGTGCTACAACACTCTTTGGCAGCTAACTCAAATAGCAGCGTGCTTCCAAGGCATTTGTTGGCTACATTTCTTATTCCCTCGGGATATTCTTAATTTTAGAAAAAATCGATTTAAAGCAAGTTTGCCAACATCATTATTTGCACTACAATTTGCAAATTTAGCAAAAGTCTTTAATGAAGATTTGCTTAGGTCATGCAAGGTTCACTAAGTAAGCCATTTAGTGGAGTTGTCAGAATCTATCAATATCTAAGAGCGTAACTATCCTATTACTTAAAAAATTGTTTTTAATGTTAATTTTGTTAGTATTTCTTTTATTCAGTTTTATTGTTATCTCGCAAAATTTTATCACATTACTTTACAAGTTTTGCAAAGTTTTTAGGTCTCTTAATTCTATAAGAAACTGAACCGCTTAGTATCTTTATAGTTGAGAAAACTATACCAAATCTGTCTGTTTAGGCAGATAATTTATATATTGCTTTTTTAACAACTCGTCTTCAAATTCTTGATAGCGACTTGCTGAACACTATTGAAATATTTTTGAAACTCGATAACTCCGCTGTTATCACTAAAATCCATGCATCGTTTGGAAAGGGTTTCGAATTGAGTTTGCGACTGAACAAACTTACTTTAAGTTAAAGAGAAATGGAGAATACTTAGTGAGGAAAAAGATGCATTTGAAGAAAGTTTCACTATTAATTTTAAATTTTGAATTGAATTAGCCGAAATAATATTTGTTAGTTGATGCTATGAATCGCTTAAATTAGATTTTCTAAATTCAATAGTTTTTGGCGTGATTTCCATTATTTACTATTAACATTTCATATTAATCATTTTAGCCCAGGAAAATAAGAATATTTCTGCGAAAAAATTCCAAGTGAATTTTTTACACCGGAATTGTCTTTATTAAAGCATAATGAATAATGTGTAAAAAGTCCATTGAAGTCCATTGTGCGCATAAAAAGTTATTCAGGCTCAAAGGTCGCTAAAATGAATTTTTTGCAAATATCTCACTAACGCAAACATTTACAGAAAAATTTTTCTCCACAATTTTGTAACACAGGAAATTTCCTATGTAAAGATGTAAAAAATGTTTTCGTGTAGCTTATGGTTTAGGAGATAACTCAATTTAAAAAGTTGTGCACAGTTTTTATATGGAAATGCTACGCATGAGTTCATATTAAAATATTTTACTTTTAAAATTGCGAATACTCTTTAGCGAGGAGGCGTACAAAAAAAATTAAAAACCGTTCAAAAGATAAATGAATTCTGTAAACACCGTATTAAATTTATTTTGGAGCCACTCATGGTCTAAAAGATATTCTTAAGAAACCGTTAAGGTCTCGAAAATACTGGTTTTTGAAGGATATCTCTGAAACGGTAAGTCATACGATATAAAGCATAGCTGCCCGTCTAGAGTAAAATCAAAAAAATTTGGCACTCGCATAAAAAGTCGTGGCCCCCATGTAAAATTAATAAAAAAGAAAACATAAATCTTTTAAAATTATTGAAAACAACAACCAGCAAAGATTTTTAAATTAACAGTTACTTGTGCGAGTATTTTTTTTTCGCAAATCTAAAAAATCCTGAAAGTTCATAAAATGATCAAATTTGTTGTTGCCATTGTGTGTTGTTGTTTTGTTCTTTTCGATAGGAACCCTTGCGTTTTGTTGCAACAACAAAACACACAGTCCTGTGTGGACGAAAAAACAACAACAAAACACAGTCTTGTACGGTCGCAAAAAACAACAACAAAATGTACGCATGTGTTGTTGCTGGTGGTCGATCGCAATTCTTCAAAATTTCGCATATACCGTTACTTGCGTGTGCGATTTTCATTTTCAATAATTAAATTTTGTTGTGGCACGTGAGATCAAGTGATTTTCAAATAATGGCACTTTGCGATGGCACGCGTGGGCAGCTATGATATAAAGCAACCGTATCAATTTTGTAGAGAATCACAAGATCTACAAAAAATAAGCCATATGTGTACACATTGAAGTAACCGTTTAGAAGATACTCAAAAAAACCCTTAGATGGCAAAAAACCGGTTTTTATTGAATAAATTCTAAACGGTTACTTCAATGTGTACACATATGGCTTATTTTTTGTAGATCTTGTGATTCTCTACAAAATTGATGTGGTTGCTTTACTCGTATATCGTATGACTTACCGTTTCAGAGACATCCTTCAAAAACCAGTATTTTCGAGACCTTAACGGTTTTTGAAGAATATCTTTTAGACCATGAGTGGCTCCAAAAAAAATTTAATACGGTGTTTACAGAATTCATTTATCTTTTGAACGGTTTTTAATTTTTTTTTGTACGACTCCTCGTTAAAGAGTATTCGCAATTTTAAAAGTAAAATATTTTAATATGAACTCATACGTAGCATTTACATATAAAAACTGTGCACAACTTTTTAAATTGAGTTAACTCCTAAACCATAAGCTACACGAAAAAATTTTTTACATCTTTACATAGGAAATTTCCTGAGTAACAAAATTGTGGAGAAAAATGTTCCTGTAAATGTTTGCGTTAGCGAGATATTTGCAAAAAACTGATTTTAGCGACCTTTGAGCCTGAATAAATTTTTATGCGCACAATGGACTTCAATGGACTTTTTACACGTTATTCATCATGCCTTAATAAAGACTATTCCGGTGAAAAAAATTCACTTGGAATTATTTCGCACAGCAGCCCTTTTTTCCTCTTATTTTCCTGGGCTATTTGAATAAGCCTTTAAAAAAATTTTATTACAAGAAAATGCGCAAATAAAAAAAAGTCTGATGCAATGATTTTTTTTTTTTATTTCACCTCCTGATATAATAGATTAAGAGCCAGCGCTTGGCTGACACTCCTTACAGTATCAAAGCTGCATTTTTTTGTGAGTGTTCTTCCAATAGTAGGTATGAACTTCTGTTCTAGTGAGTTGCTGAGAGGTGGTGCCTGCGTGAGATATCGGGCGCAAAATGTCGAGAAAAACAGTTTTTTGCAAATATCTCGCTAACGGTTATATCTACAAAAAAATAACTTCCACAATTTTGTAGCTCATTACATTTCATATCGGAAAGTGGTGCAAATTGTTTTCGTACGACCTATAGTTTAGACATGGTCCAGTGAAATTGGACCTTCCGATCCAACGTATAATTCCATAATTTTTTTCCTTTAGTCGGTCTATTTTATAGTTTCAAAGTATGCACCGAAATTCGAGACCAATTTCACTGTCGTTCAAAAAGTTATTCAGGCATAAAGGTCGAGAAAATTAGTATCCCGATTACGCTTATTTCTACAAAAAAAATTGTGCTCTACAATTTTGTAGCTCTGAAAATTTCACATCAAAAACTGGTGCAAGTTGTTTTCGTACGATCCACATTTTAGGAGATACCCTATTTTGAGGTATTTTCCGCATACAAGTGTACATAGTAATACGAGTGTTGATTTTCAAAGTACTATAACTACGCCTACGTCATAGTATCTTGGTTGAATTTTTTTGTGGGTATTTTTCCAATAGTGGGTACTGACTTTTGTTTTAGTCAAACCGTGAGAGGTGGTGCCTTCCTGAGATATAGGGTGCAAAAGTCGATAAAATCAGTGTTTTGAAAATTGATTTTGAAATAACTATAACTATGCCTACGTCATGGTATCATGGCTGCATTTTTTTGTGGGTATTCTCCCAATAGTGGGTACAGGCTTTTGTTTCAGTCAAACCGTGAGAGGTGGTGCCTTCCTGAGATATCGGGTGCAAAAGACGAGAAAATCAGCCGCATTGCTATCATTTGTCTGTTTCTGTTTTTTCATTTGCAACAACTTTTCCAAAGAAATATTATTTTTAAAATATCTCAATGATTGAAATTGCAATATCATGTGCCAAAATATCTTTGGGTGTCCTAGGAAATGACTCAATTAAAACTTGTTTATACTCCTCCATAGATATTTTCCCTCTAGTATACATAAATAGATGTTCATCGTTTTGACTATGATTCCTTCGGCTGACTTTCAGAAATTAATCAATTAAAGCTTTTTGGTAGTACGCAATAGATGTATTTCGTCTAGTATATCAATATAATTTGAGTTTTGACTGTGGAACCTTCAAGTGACCCTCGGGAGGTTTCCGCCCACTTTCCGGAATCTAATCTTCGGAAGGTCTATTTTCCGGAATGTCCAAAAACCCGAAAACTTTATTTCAAGCATCGAATACCAAAATTGTACAATGTCAGATGGCTATATTGTGGGCGTATGCACTTCCAATATATTTTTCCTTCCTCACGTTTTCCGTGAGTGTAGAGAAAGCCATCGATTGACAATTTTTTACCAATCATTTTTGCATCCATCTCGGTAAATTTGGAAAAATAGATAAATTTCTACGCATAATTATTTTAAACCTAGACGTATGTCAAATGATTACAACTTGAAATAAACAAAACAAAAAACATTCCGGAAAATGTCCGTTCCTAAAATATGTTCCGGAAAAAGAAATTCCGGAAAATGGATTCCGGAAAAAAGTTTTCGGATTTTTGGTCATTCCGGAATATAGACTTTCCGGAAACTTAATTCCGGAAAGTGCACAGTAATCCTCTCGGGAAGCTTACGGAGTCGCAGGAAATGAATCAGTTATTCATAATCCACCAGTGATATCCAAACTCAATACTAGTGGATTTTATCAATGTATAAAAGCTCATTGAAAGCTTTTATATTTTGCACAAGCTGCAAGCAGGTGACGCAGATCTGCACAACAACTGGCACTTTTAAACGCTTATCTGCGAGTGAATACGTATACGGAAGCTTTTAAGCACAAAAGCTCAAATACCCGCGAGCATAGGCGTTGGATTTCACTGCTCTAGTATAATTAAACTTTTTTATTTTGACTATGAAGCCCTTGGGTGATTTTCGGAAGCCTTAGGGTGTAACAGAAAATGAATCAGTTAAAGGATGTTGATAGTGCGCCTTGGATGTTTTTACTCTAGTATATCTTGATGTTTTTCGTTTTGACTATGAAACCTTCGGGTGACTTTTGGGAACCCTTCTGTGTCCCAGGAAACGAATCAATGGAAGCTTGTTGATAGTTCGCCATAGAAGTTTTCGTCTTGCATACCGAAATATTCTTCGTTTTGACTATGTAGCTTTCGGGTGATTTTCGAGAACTTTTGGCTCCTACAGAGAACTGTTAGTTCAGGCGAGTGGATAGTCTGTTAAAGATGTTTTCCTTAAGTAAACCTAGATATTCTTTGTTTCAACTCTGAAGCTTTTGGGTGACCTAAGGGTATCTCAGAGAACTTTCAATCAATGGTATTCAAGTTCCACACCCACAAAATTTCGCCAAAATAGCTTGTATAGCTTTTGAGATATAATCGGATGTAACAAAAAGTGCCATTGAAAAAATGTGTCTAAAAAAAGTGTCACAGCCCGGTATGCCAGACGGTTCAAATTTCCGCTTTTTTATCCGTTACTGATCCGTTTGCGGGAGAAATTCCAAAAAAAAAAAAGATTCGCTTTTTTTTGGGAACAGTAAAAAAGCCCAGTAAAAAAGCGAAGATATGAACCGTATGGCACACTGGGAGTGTTGAAATTTTACTCCAAACAAGACCAAAGAAGTTTCACTAAAAAAAAAAAAAATGCTCTTAAAACTCAACCGTAATATGGCGATTATCTAGAAATTTTATATGAAATATTGAAAGTTATAGAGAAAGACAACTTGCAGTTTCCGATAAATTGCTTGGAAACATTACATAAGCGTTATTTATTCGTTTCATTTTTATTTTTCATCGACGACATCGTGCAGCTGCCAATTTGACTTGCGGCATAATTTATCAATGTTCGCCAATTTCCGTTTCATTTCATTTTGTACCGCGTTTCTATCACTCGTTGTGTCTGCTGTGTTCTGTGCGTGCACCCGTGCATGCGTGAGAATTGATTTTGTTTTCTGTTTTTCTTCCTCTTCTTCTTCTGTGCTCGTTCAGTCTTCTGTGGATTTCCAGATATTTTCACTTCATTAGCTGTAAATTAAAAAGTTGTCATTCTATCGGCAGGAAATCTTATTGCACTCTGATACACGAGAATCATCTTTCTTTTACAAAATGCGCCAACAGTTTAATGGCAAATGATTTCCTTATTTTATCCCCATAAATGACCAGAACTTTGTCGCACTTTGCGATGATGAAGTGTTTTGTGTCGCATTCCGTTAGCGATAATACGCTGAAAGTTATGAAGCACTTAAGCTTAGAATTAGCAGCGAAAGTTGCAACGTGCATGACTGGTCTTTTAACTTGGAATTTTTGGTTTTTTGATGTACCTATTATTATCAGCAGGGAATTGAAGAGAATAAGTGTTTTAAATATTTCTAGGAAACTATTAAAAAAGTTTCATAAAAATTCGTAAAAGCACAAACAATTTCCTCATTTTGCAGCATAACAGGTCGTTGGTATTTTTTCCTTTTAATCTCCTTTGGAGTTTATCATTTCTTAATTTGAGCACAACGCAGTGAATCTATGTAACAAGTTTTATAATTTTTATTAAATATAACATATTGTATTTTATTTTTAGGAGCGCGGCACCGATCAATTAAGTGCAGTAGCAACATTACTGTTCAGACTCCCTCTTCTGTAGGTAATCAATTGTATAATACCCCCATATCCATGATTTTGTAATATTTGGAAGGTCCGTTAATTAAAAATAAAACAACCTTTAAAAATTTAGATTTTCTTTCAAGAAGCATTACAAGTTAATATTAATTATACTTATTTGATGAACTTTAGTCATTATATGCAAGCATAGAAAATTCCATGCATTTTAATAAATTAAAATTAGGATAAGAGAAAAAACTACTTAACTCGGCTATGGTGACATATGTTTGTATGGCTGTAGAATCAATACCGTTTAAGCCTACCGCGGTAAGCGTTTTTCCAATAAAATTAAAAAAAAAAAACTGGCAGCACCAGGATTTGAATCCACGACCGTCAGTGTGATACACAGAAACATTATTTTTACTTACATTTACCAACTTGTTAGATCACTAAACCAATGCCCGATGATATGAAGAGGTACTAAATTTGTATATTAACCCATTAATGCCCAGCGGTGCCAAATGGCACCCAGTCATTGAGCCGTTCTTGAGCAAGACTTAGCCATTTTTTTTTTTCACAAATATAGTTTGAGTTCTGGAGACTACGTCCTGAAAATTTCAACTTTCTGTCTACCGTGGTTCCCGCTGGGCTCTAATGGGTTAAGCAAATGTTGTCCAAACAGAATTTGACATTCGAAAGCTCCTACAGCCTTACATAGAGTCATTGTGTAATCAGTTTTAAATCAATTCAACAAATGTAAATTAATGAGAGAAAGGAAAATAGAAAAGTGAAATAAAAAAATGTGGAATACAAAATATTTTAATAAAAATAAAGTAAAAAAAATAAAAAAAAAAATCACTCGGGCTGGGTTCGAACTCATATTGTTCTTACTGCAGCCTTATAAAAAATCATTATGAAAGTGCTTCTTAATTTCAAGCGCTTTTGAAGCTTCAGAAGCGCTAAAAATTTTTCCTCTTGGGTGGTGGCATATGTTTCGGCTATTACCACTTACACATTATATATATATGTGTAAGTGGTTTGATTATATAAATATGTATATAGCCTCATCAGACCTATTTAGTTAATCTTTGCTTTTTACTAGAGTTGGAAATTTTTGTAGTAGTTCCTATGTGCAAGAAAAATAATCCGGGAGGATTATTTTTGGACGATTCAAAGCATTTTCTGCCTAGTTTTGCCTGCCGCGGGCGTTCAAAAGCCAGAAATTCTCATCTAGCGACCGAATCCCTTTCTGAGTCTTACATCATTTCGAAGCTTATAAATTATGCTTTCATTTAAAGTACTTTAAAAAAAATTGAAGGGGTTTTCTTAAAACAAATTCAAAAGCATTTTTAAGTTAAAAAAAATTTTGGTGAAAAAATGTTTCCTCCAAGTAATATTTTTTATAAAAACAATACTTAAAAATGAATGGGACCAGTTAATTAGATATATCAATGTATTTACAAACTTTGGTGTAAGCTATACATTTTTGAAAAAACACCCTTTTCATGAAAATGACTAAAAACGGCAACCTCAACACCCTTTATATTAACAATAAATGGCACTAGAACCAAATCATCAAAAATTATTTTTTTTGCAAACCGGATCTATCATATTGCCAAATTTGAGCAATATCGGAGACAAAAAAAATTTCACCAGGTACGCTTGGCGTGTTTTGCTTGGTATATCCGTACAATTTAAGAAGATAATAGCTGTGTTCCAATGGCAGCGGATCCGATCCACTCTCAAGCAAAACAAAAACAAATTCAGAACCAGCTCAGATCTTGGATCCGTTTTCTGGATCCATGAATGCGTTCGGAATCTTTTTTGGATTCATGGAAGTGTTCTGAAAATTACGGGTTTTATTTGGTAGCACTGGCTTATTTCTTGACGGTTTGTCATTTACTGTCAAAAAACTATATTAAAAACATTAAAAAAACTCATCTAATAAAAAAACATTAAATAAAATTGATATAAAGTTTCACTAAAAATCATAAAAAAGTGCAGTCTTGGCATCGAAAGATACACGTGATACGCTCTATAAAGGTGCCAATGGTCTTTTGGATTTCTCCACCAAGAAACGCGCATCTGTTTATGGAATTGTTTATCAAACAGATTCAAAGTCCCTTTGTTCCCGATTTGATCAAATCTTGCAAGTTTCCTGGTCTTTCGTTACATCAAGAAAAAACAAGATGAAATCCGATTTAAAAATATGTAGGAAGTTTGTACGTTTGAAATAAAATAAATAAAATAAGGACAATTTTTACATACATATTGGAACAGTTTTTTTTTCAAATTTCTTTTTTTTTTGTTTTTCTAAATTCAATGACATTTATGATTTGACATATGTATTTATTTTTTTGGCAATGCTACCAAGTTTTTTTAATTAGATCCGTGTGCGTTCCAATGAGTTCAGATCTGATCCGGATCAGATCCGCTATCATTGGAACATAGCTAACAAGTTGACAGCAAAAAGTAGGCAACAAACATTTTTTTTAATTTCTCTACTTGTATTTTTATCTCCGCAGAGTATGAGGCTAAATAAATTTTAGTAATGACACAAACCTAGATACAAATCAATTAGTTCGACTATGCACCGTCTCACAGTAGAAGATCGTGGCAATAAATATGAAAAAAAAAATTAGAGCGAAGAGGCTGTCCATAAACTCCGTGACGCTCCTAGGGAGGAGGGGGGTCGAGCAAGCGTCACGGAATGGCGTTTAAAATAACATATTTTTTTAATTTGTTACGATTTGGCTGTCAGAGAACTATAGTTATTTGATTCAAAACGCCGTTTTGACTCTACGGACTTCGAACTAACATTCGCAATCTTTCAAATTCTATAATAGCACTTCCGTAGTTCAAACGATTTTCGAATCTACAAAGTATTCAGTTTCACGCCTGATTATAAAAATAAATGTACACAATATACACAGCTGGACAAAATAATAGGTGTGAGCATAATTTTTTTCAAAAAAGGTTGACTTTCATATAGTTTTGTAATTTTCCTCAAGGGATAAGTAAGTTTTCAACATGAGCATACTTCAGGGTCAAAACAAACAATAATTTAAATTTCGAGACCAATACCAAGACGCTGATATCTTTGCAAGACTAAAGCCAAGACTGCTATGATATTGATCTTGGCTTTGGTTAGTGACCAATGGTCACGATAATCGTAGACTGCTTTTCAGTCTTGGTAATTTATAGTTAATAGGTGTTTAAAACCCATTTCGAGGAAAAAATCATCCCTCAATTTGAAATTTGACATCTTAAAACCCAACTGCTTTAGAAATGTAGGGTTTCGTAATTTTGATTAATAATTTCAAGAACTTTTTTCAAGACCAAGACCTAATGACCAAGATCAAGACCACGACCAAGACTCAATGTGCACGATCAAGACCAAGACCAAGACTACTATGATCTTGTTATTGGTCTTGGTTTGCTCATCACTAATCGAATTGATGGCGTAATGGATAGATTCGTGACTTATTGGAAACGCCAATGCTACCATATACCGTGGATAATATACCGCTTTTATGGAAATCTCAGCACGGATAGAAAAAAATGTTCTAAAATCTAGCTCAAATCGGCCTTAAATTAAATATTCAGAATTAAGCCCAATATAGCATAAAATCATCCTAAAATACGAAAAACTTGTTCTTAATTCATGCTCAAATTTGGGCATAATATTTATAAATTTTGATAATTAATGCCAAATGTACTCAATGCATGCCATTTTGTACTTGTTCATCAAAAAAGTTCTTCTGTGATTGTTTATCAAAAAATAAATTTTCATTTGTGTTTATTCTGTGTGTTTATGATTCTCAATAGGACTATGTCGCCTAATGTTCAAATAATTCCTGCTAGACAGTCGAATTGGATATTTATAATAGAGTAAATACTACTGACATCCCATAATGGGATGTAACGATGTACATACTAAGTACAATAGCATCAGTTCCCCTATGCTAGACAGTTCCTCTTGTATTTTTCGGGCTTAGCCGTTCTCTCCTTGGTCTTCTGACAAGACTTTAACCATCTTTTCTGACGAGTCCATGTTTAATTTATGCGGATCGAGTGGTAACAGTCTTATGAGAAGATGTACCCCGACGCTCTTACCTTAAGTTTTAAGAACTTTTCGTTTTTTGTAACTGTAAGTGAAATTTTTGTAGGATATTTTTGCGAAATTCTTTAACCCAAGAAAAAAGGGGTTAAAAAGACCAATAAAGACAGGATATATTAGGTTAATGTGTTGTAGGAAAATGATCCATGTGTGATTTCGTTATGGTCTTATGAGAACGAGTTTTGTCCAAAATGTAGTTTTAGAGTTTTACAGTGGGGTGAAATTTGGAAAATATTGATTGTTAAAAGTGCTTACTGATTTTAACGATTTTTTTGCTATCGGGATGAAATTTTGCTTTTTTAGTGTTCAGCAACTATTAGTGAAATTGTATAGCAAATATTTCTGTAGTACATACTGACTCAATATTCCCCTGTTTTAAGAGTAATTTTTGTACCTTTTTAAGAAAAGCGCAAAAATTACCCACATGTGGGGGCTAAACAGGGTTAGAATTTTATACAAAAATATTCCGCGCAATAGCCTGCATAAATTTACTGAAAACATGATACACCTCAGATGTAAGGATCATATAGTTAAATTCATCGATTTAACACAAGAATGTGGTATTTTTGTTTTTTTCATGTACTGTGGATAAAAAAACTTCAAAAATCGATTTCCAAATAGTGACATGCTGGAGAAAAACCACGAGACACGGATATTTTTTTTTATCGTCTACTTTAAGAATTTTTTGGATTTTCTCATGTGTTTTTTTTTTTTGTATCGAACAGTGTCATCAAGACCAAGACTGCTTTTTAGTCTTGCGAATTTATAGTTAATAGGTGTATCACGTCCCTTTCAAGCATTAAATAATATCTCAATTCGAAATTTGGCATCTTAAAAAACCAACTGCTTTGCACAAATAAGGTTTGGAAGTTTTGAATACTCAACAATCTTTGGAAATTTTTTCAAGACCAAGACTCAATATCAAAACCAAAACCAAGAACAAGACTGAATATGCAAGAACAAGACCAAGACCAAGAATGCTATAGTCTTGGTCTTGGTTTGCTCATCACTAAATCGGTGTCAAAAAATGTTCAGTTGGTTCACTTTGCGAGTTTTCCTTTATATACAAAAAAAAAAAAATATGGATAGGAGGGAGGGTTTCATTGATTGGTTTCAGTGGTCATACTAGATATTTCGATTTCAGCTATTTCGATTTCTGTCTTCTCATTATTTCACAGACCAGAGAGTAAAAATTTATAATCTTGTTTATACGTATATATGTATGAACGTCGTTGAAAAACTCGAAAAAATTCATAAAAACAGTCAAATTTACTGATAAATTTCATAGTAGAGTAGAACGGGGTAATGTCGTGCAGGGGGTAATGTCGTGCACTGGCTGTTTTAGCCCAAGGAATTGAATGATTTACCAACTGTTCGTAAGGTAGGGACCTGCTGACCTACTGAGCTTATGCATATAATACTAGCAATTTTCACCAGTTCGTATCTACAGTGTAACCTTTTTTTCAAAACGTACGCTTTCGGAACGATAGAAGTGTTTTTTCATCGAGTCAGAAGAATAATTTTCCCTGCGGGAAAATATACCAGGTAAGTGTTTTCTGAAACGAAATATCCTGCCAAAGAAAAGAAGTTTTTGGTTTTCGAAAAAAATGTTAGGCTTCACCGAGTTATCGAAGTTGACCTTTAAAACGACCATTGGGGTAATGTCGTGCACATTCACTTACACAAACACAATTTCTCGCTACACAAATGTTGTTACACATGGATATAACCAATGAAATTATCTTTCGATCGGATGCTTACTCGTTGCATTCGCTTGAGATATATGGCTTTACGAGCATGTCAAAGTTGAGTGCACGACATTGCCCCGATCTACTCTACACAACATATTATGTACTTCACACTTGTATAATAATGAATAAATACATGATAATGCTAAATCTCCTCTAATAGAACCACTACCTATCATTTCTCACACATTTTGGTACCTTTACTATACTCGGAAAACAATGCACGACATTACCCCACAAATTTTTAGGGGGGTAATGTCGTGGACATTTTTTTTTTCTTCACTTACACAAACACAATTTCTTGCTACACAAATGTTGTCACACATGGATGTAACCAATGATATTATCTTTCGATCGGATGCTTACTCGTTGCATTCGCTTGAGATGTACGGCTTTACGAGCATGTCAAAGTTGAGTGCACGACATTGCCCCGTTCTACACTGTATTCAAAAAATGCATGAACATTGTGAAATACATATCAGTATTTCCACAGAAAGGTAAACCGTGAGCCGAAAATCATCATATCTCTGAAACTATTTATCGTACATGAGAGATCTGGTACATATGTAAAAAGTACCACTTGATCATATTTCTGAAAATATTTAACAAAATTAAATGAGATTGGATACATGTGTACGGAGATTTATGAGATTTGGTACACATGTGAAATGGATAAGGACAAATGACATCCTTTGAAAAAATTGGTGGTGCCACGTCAACTTAACAAGATAAGGTGAATATCCTGGTCTTTTGAGAGGTTTTAAATTTAAAATTTGTGTAGTGGAAAAATGTCCCGTGCGACAAGTCCCGTGTGACCCTGATTAAAATTAAATTAAAAAAAGTATAAATCATTTTTGGGTTAAATCAAAAAAATTTTTAAAAGACATCATTGCACAACATTCTAAAATTAGCCACATTGAAATATTGTCTCAAGTTTCTCTGCAATCATCATTTGAGTTGTTGGCAACGAAAACCACTTCTGTTTTTGTCCCGTGCGACCGCCATGGTTTAGTGCAACTATCTTGAAAGCGAAAAATTTCCCAAAGCTAATTAAGAGCTATGTGTTAAGCCTATTGTCAAAATAAAAATCAGAATTCGTGTTTACTTAATGAATTCTAGCTTAAAAATGAGGTTGCATTGGGAAACAATTTTGACACTTATAACCGTTCTTCAAATATCTGAAATATGCCGAGGAAGGTGCTGCCTCACAACTCCCCAATCTCCCCTACTATAAAAATTTTTTCCAGCACCAAGACTTAATGCTTTATGCCAAAGACCAAAACTCAGTGCCCAAGACCAAGACTGCTATGGTCTTGGTTTCGTTTGATCATCATTACTTCACATAAAACAAAAGGCTGCCTTTGTATGAGAGGTAGGCGCGTTCGTTGACTAATACCACTAATTTTTATAGTTTTTACCTAACTTGGTAGCAATAATTAGGACAAAGAAATTTTAGAAACCCCTTCCCAATATAAGAAATCGTTCATAGCTTTGTTATCATTTTATTTTTTAAGGAAACGTAAGGAAGGAACCCCTCCCCCCTATAGTCTAACGTAATTTCTGCAAACAAAACGCATTTTTGTTTTAATTTTTTCTGTTCTATTCAAGTGCAAAGAACCATCCCGCGTCGTATAAAAACCATCCTATCGACTATTTTTTCTTTCCTGGGACAGTCAAACTTAAGAATGAAAATAGCGGGAGATGGTTTTTTTTTTGTAGCTCATTTGCTGTTTAGACATTTTTAATGAATTTATTAGCTCTCTGAGGAGATGTCCTTACCTCGGCGATTGCTTATTAATAGGGTTGTTAATAAAAAGTGTAGGGTTTTTTTAGCTACATTGCTATTTACCAGGAAGCAAGCGTATATTATAAATGTAACCGTGTATTGTGAAAAGAATAAGTATGACATTTTCGTAAAATTATTATTCCCACTATGCCTA
Source organism: Calliopum simillimum (assembly GCA_951812925.1). Classification (NCBI taxonomy): domain Eukaryota; kingdom Metazoa; phylum Arthropoda; class Insecta; order Diptera; family Lauxaniidae; genus Calliopum; species Calliopum simillimum. The sequence goes on from OX638368.1 coordinate 103,384,848, forward strand.
CAAAAATATAAAAGAACATGTGTAAAAAATGTGAGTATTATATGAGGATAAACATCTTTCCTCATTAAACAAAATGTTAATGTAACAGTTTTTGTGGGAACTGCAAAGAACCGATATTAAATATGGCCAAAAATTTCTCAAATGGGCCACTTAATACTTTTTCCTAAAATATTTAACAAATACTAGGGGATAAAATAATATATTATTTTTTTGATTAAAACATTTCATTTATTATTGAAAATCCCTTTTTCAAATACAATACATAACTAGTAAGGGTGTAAATTTTGGCCTGGTCAAAAAATAAATACCCTACACTGCAGTATTTTGAAAAGTTTGCTTATATGGGAGGTGCCACGCCCTCTTGTCCGAGTACACCCAGTTTTTGTTCAGAGCTTGCATTTATAGTTTTTAGTGTCAGAGTGAAATTTAGTTGGATTATCTCAAAAAACTCTTTCAGTATAGCATTTTGAATCTTTTGCTTATATGGGAGGTGCCACGCCCCCTTGTCTGATTTCACCCAATTTTTTCTGAGAGCTTTCATTTATAATTCTTAGTGTCTGAGTCAAATTTGGTTCGAATACCTCAAAAAACTCTTTCAGTATAGCGTTTTGAAGCTTTTGCTTATATGGGAGGTGCCACGCCCTCTTGTCCGAATTCGCTCAAATTTTTATCAGAGCTTGCGCTTACAATTCGTAGTACTTATATGTATTGTGGTTGCATTGTCGTGAAAAATACTCCTAAAATTGCATTTTGAATATAATTTTTGTATGGGCGGTAGGCGTGTCCGTTGACCGATTTTGCTCATTTTCAATCCCCCGAGCTAACTTTGACGACGGAGGCAGCGTACCAAATTTCATTGAATTATCTTGCTCAGTTTTCCCAAAAAGTGTATTTCAACACACAGCCAGCCAGCCAGCCAGACAGACGGACATGGCTATATCGACTCAGGAGGTGACGCTGATTTAGAATATATATACTTTTCTATACCTGCCACGCCTCCTTCTCTGCGTTACAAACGGAAGGACAAAGTGAATATACCCTGGGTGTAGGGTATAAAAATTTAAGCAATTTTTCCGCCTTTGACAAAATTATAAAAAATATGCAGACACTCTCCGCATGCCTATGATTTATATCCCAGAAACAAAATTCGGTAATCGATATTAGTTCCAAAGTTATTTACAATGTAGTGTGCTGCGCAACTCTTTTTTCAGTAGAAGGCATCTTACGGAAAAAGTGCATGGAGCATAAAACGCTTAGAAGCATCCAAGCAACACATGTGAGTTTTTTGGAATTTTTCGGAACGTATTATTTTTTTTTTTTTTTTTCGGGAATGCCGAAGTTTTTAAAATATAATTCATTGAAACAAGTTTGGTCCATATTTCGGTGAAAAGCTCCAACATTAAGAACAACCGCTGTATGCTCGAAGTATCGAACTTTTGTAAATTTATCCCATTTTTTTTGCTGGGATATTGATCCTTGACATGCGGAGAGTGCCCATATTTTTTTTTCTAAGTTTCTGTGTGGCGGAAAAGTTGTTTAAATTTTTATTTATTTGAAATAAGGATTTTCAATAATAAATGAAAAATTTTGGACCAAAAAAATTACTTTTTTATTTCCCGATTTACTTATGTTATATATTTTAGAAGGATTTTTTTTCCAAGACCTTTATTAGTTGCTACAAAAAATCATGTTTTTTAAGCCTTTTTTTTTTCGTTTAAATTCTTAAGGGGCACAAGAGAAAATTTTGGCAACATGAAATATGTATATTGTTGCTAATCCAATGAACGAAAACTTAAAATGAAGTGCTTAAATAGACCGAAAAAAAAAAAAAATACAATCCAAAGAATAAGACAAAAATTCTATTTCAATTTTCCTTTCATTATTTTTATTTATCTTGGTTAAAACCAGTTGAAAAAGTTTTAGAATTTTACAATTCTTTTTTGGCCAACAAAGTTTCGCTTAACCTTTAAATGTTACTGGTGATGCAAAAGTTGCAAACAACACCTCAACAGTGTTGCATTTGGGATTAGAGAACTTCAACACTTCTTGGTTGCGTTTGAAATGCACTTGAAGTTTGTAAATATTTTACATTTGATAGCAATGGTTACCAGTGCCGAAGAAAAAATCGTTTCAATGTTTAAATTTAACATTACAATGATTCTTTTCAAATATTTCTTCCAGAATTCGTTGAAAAAAATGCTCCGCCAAATTGCTTCTGAAAATACAATTTTCATCTCTCTGCTTCATTTTGAAACAAAAACAGTGTAGCAGGAAAAATAAAATGTGAGGATAAAGAAGTGTTAAGCTATTTTAATAGATATTCATTTAGAAGTACTTTACAAAAGGTGTTTAAATAAATTATTTGAAGATAATTATTAATATCCTATAAAGAAATTTTTTAAAACCATAAAATGATTTTCGCTATTAGTACTAACCAACTGTTTACGCCAATTGACAAAGTTACAATATTTGTACATCTTTAAAATGTTTTCTGTTTTTTTACTTTTGGCTTAGTAGTTCCTGTACATTTAATACCTTCTGGAGGGTATGCACGTGCTCTGATTACTTTAAATAGTCGTTTATGTAGTGTTTTTGCTACTGTCAGGTATTTGGTTTTTCTTTCCCAAATTTTATCAAAGAGCAGCGAAAATTAAGGTTACATTATGTGCGTATGCGAACGCGTATTTATGTACGTGCATTGCGTTTAGAATTCAAAATTGGCCTGCCAATTTGGGGGGAAAATGTAAATGTAAAGGGATACTTCTTAGAAACTTTCTGTAACCAATTTAAAATTCATATACCTTTGAAAATAAAAGGAAAAAGAAAAGTTAGGGTTCTTTTTCTATTTAGAAATTAAATACCTTTCACAGCAGCAACATTTCAAGCTTATGTTGAAGTTTTAAGTAAGCCAAAATTTCTTCGAGGGTCCGAAGTTTTTACTTGCATGGTAGGTGCTACCAAACCAGGGTTGGCAACCCTGGTTTTGACAGGTTAACAAGCAAATTTTTTCGCGCTTTGCAAAATAAAATAATTTATTTAATTTCTTTACATTTTTATATATAATTTCGCAAAAAATACTGTCGAAAAATAATTAAACAAGTTTTCGTTGTTGATATATCGGAATCTCCTGACAATTACACTGAATGAGTGGTAAACGTAACTTGCAACTGACTTCACCAGAAACTTCATCCAACAATTCAGCTAAGAAGAGCACTTCTTTGCTACACGAAATCGCAAAAGGTTCCAGTCCAGTAGCTGGAGTGAATATGGGTTCAAAGGACGATGTTTTTTCTTGGGCAAAGCTTAGCGTGATCCTGGATAATAAGCTGGAAAATGTAGTAAAAAAGGATGACCTTCAGACGCTGCAGACTGAAATGCAAGAACTTCGTGATGAGAACGTTGTGCTGAAAGATGTCGTGCAGAAGCTTGAAAAGAAACTAGAAGCTGTGGACAGAAATAGCAGACGTACCAATGTCGTGGTCAACGGGTTGAAAAGCCTAACGGCTAGTGACGCGGCGAAAGAATTTGATGACATTTGCCATCGCGTACTAAAAACTACAACAACAGTTGTCGCATCGAAAAAACTGCGCTTTGTTAATAGTTTTATTTTTGGTTTTGCTTCGGTACGTGATACGGACTCTATAATTGCAACAAGAAAGTTGCTTAAAGGCTCAAAAGTCTACATTCATCGTGATTTAACTGAGAACGAGCGCTTTACAAGGTCTAAGCTAATTACTATTGCGAAAGCACTTTCGGAACATGATAATCAGCTCAAAATACGCACCACGGATTTTTCAGCATTTATCAACGATGTACACATTTCTTGGTTTCATAACAAGGTACAGGTGAGCTCTGCAAAAGATGCTGAATTTTTGAAGCAATTGTTTGCAAAGGCCAGTTTGAACTATGAAATTGTTGTAAGCGGTGCAAATTCTAACAAAAGCCAGCTGTCCACTACCCATGAAATAGAAAGACCTACTTCGAATGTGAGGCCCTTCCAATAACAATTAGATTTGTGTCGTTTAATCTCCTATAATGTTGCAAACTTAAAAAGTAAATTTAATTTTAGTAACTTTTTCTCTTATATTAATGAATTTGAAATATTTTTTTTTGTATGAAACGCATGTTTTACCAGATAAGATAGATGAATTTTTGTGCTTTTTTAAAAATTATGTATTACATTGGGAAGATGCTGTAAAATTTAACCGTGCTGGACGTGCCAGCGGTGGTTGTTTGTTTGGTTTTAAAAAAGATTTGCAAACTAAGTACCGTTTGAAATTTAAACAACTTTCTGGGAAAACAGTTCTCTCGATTTCATTTAATACTGAAACAATTATTTTAATTCCATGCAATAATTGGACACAAGATTTTGTGAAATTAGAAAATATCTTGCCTAGTATTAAAGATTGTTCGTTTTGTATACTTGGTGATCTAAATGCTCGCTTATCAGATGTGCAAGTAGTTGATAAACATCTCTTGGAGCACCTACCGTTATTTTCTACACATAGACAGTCAAGGGACAAGAAAATCGACTCTAATGGGAGAAAACTTTTAAAATTTATGGAAAACTTCGGTGGAATTATAATTAATGGTAGAATTCACTCTGATTATGAAGGTAGTTTTACATACTGTGGACCCAAGGGTAATACAGTTATTGATTACGCAATAGGGTCGCTAAATTTTCTTAAATTTGTAAATAGTTTTAGCATTTCCTGTCAAGCATTTTCTGATCACATGCCCCTCATTACTGAATTGATGTTTCCTCTAGATGACACAGCTAATACAAATACTTTAAAATTGTCTCAAAAATTTGTTTGGCATGATAAAAGGCAACATTTGTATAGCTGCAAACTTTTATCACTTTGCAATCGTGATTACATTTTCGACTTGGAAGATATTAATGTTAAAGTGGACCTCCTAAAGGATAAGATTAAACAATCTGCAGGGCATAGTCAAAACCGTAAAACACTTGTTCCAAAAACTAAGTGGTATGATTGGCAATGTGAAAACGCAAGGCAGAAAATGCTAAAATCGCTAAACTTGCTTAGAAAGTATAACCTACCAGTGTTCAGAGATGAATACAAGAACCGTAGAACTGCATATCTTAAATTATGTAAAGAAAAGAAGATTACTAAGGATGAAAATGATATATCTTCGCTTAATTTAGTAAAAAATTCGAAAGACTGGTGGACCCTCGCAAATAATTTAAAACAAACTAAGCCAAAGATAGAACTAATCTTTCGGCTAATGACTTTCGTTCACACTTTGAGAGTTTACTTAAGCTAAGTGATAACATAGAGCAAATCGCTTGGTCTTTGCCGATGCTAAGTGACCCTTTTTTGGATGCTCCATTTGAAAGCCATGAGCTTGCACTAGTTCTGCATTCTACTAAGGATCGCAAAGCACCAGGAAAAGATCGCATCCCGTATGAATTTTATAAGTATGCTCCTTCAGAATTTCTAGAAGAAGTTCTCACTTTATTTAACAACATTTTTTTGCGAAGCGATTTTCCGTCCTCTTTTCGTTCGTGCATTATCATTCCGTTTCTTAAAAAGGGTAATCCAAGTGTAGTAAGCAATTATCGGGGCCTAAGCCTCGCTGATACTTTAAATAAACTATTTTTTGGGCTTATCCTTAGCAGAATAAACAGTTGGATTGACTGTAACAATATTCTTAATGAGTTTCAGTTTGGTTTTAGGAAAGGGTATTCTACCGTGGATAGCGTATTTTGTTTAACGAGTATTGTTGAGCTTAATTTTGATGATAAGAAAAAAACTTTTGCTTTTTTTGTTGACTTACATTGCGCTTTTGACAAAATTCTACGTAATGTTTTGTTTTACAAGCTATCTGTACTTGGGCTTTCTACTAAAATCATACAAACATTAAAAGGTCTCTATGATCAAAATATTTGCGAAATTTGGGACGGCGATACATTATCCGATACTTTTGAGTCTAATATTGGCGTAAAACAGGGCTGTCTGTTAAGTCCTATTCTTTTTTCGCTGTTCTTAAATGACCTGCACGATTTTTTACCTGGTGGGATATCGATATCTAACACAACAGTTAAAGTTTTGATGTATGCAGACGATCTTGTTTTGCTTGCAGATTCCAGCGAAGGTCTTCAAACTATGATTGATGCTTTTTCCAATTACTGTTCTAGCTGGCAGCTATCTGTTAATTTAACAAAATCGAAAGTTTTAGTGTTTAGGAAAAGTGCTAGGGTCTCTAGGTGTCTGGCTTTTAAATACAAAGATGAAGATGTTGAAATAGTCAATGAATATAAATATCTGGGGATTCTGTTGCAATATAATTTGTCCTTTAATAAGCATCTTGATGGGAAACTGTCTACAGCTAAACTAGCAATAAATGCAAACTGGCTTAGTTATATTTACAATCAGAATATTTCTAACTGCAACAAGCTGAAAATTTTTGATGCAGCAGCCAAATCGATAATGTTATATGGATCACAAGTATGGGGTATAAAAAAATATGATCAAGTTGAAATGCTTTTCCGATTTTTTATTAAAAAAATGCTTTTCCTTCCAAAAAACACACCTAATTATATGCTGTATCTTGAAACTGGCTTAAAATCACAGTATATTTCGACTTTAAGTGCACATTTTAATTACATTTTAAAAATACAAAATATGCAGCCTTCTAGACTAACGTTCTTATTAACTGAGGTTGTGTGGCAGAGGAAAATCAGTTGGGCAAAAGAATGGGACAATTTATGCATACGGCTTGCCTTTGATCCTATTGTAGCTTTGTCCGAAAACTATGTGCTCCCTATTGTTGCTGCGATTCTTGAAAAAGTTGAAGCAAATGATTATGCGGAAAATGTTGAAAACGCAAGGCACTCTAGCTTTCATGACCTATATTGTTTCTTAGACTACACTGCTCCCGCAAAGTTCCAAAGTTCAATTCCTGCACATTTGATTGGTCTTGTGTTAAGAGCAAGAGGTGGGCTTTTAGATATAAATGCCAGGGCTTTTAAAAAAGATACGCTTGGCATATGTACAGTTTGCAATTTAGATAAGCCCGAAAACACTTATCACTTTATCGGTGAATGTCCAATATTTGCAAATTTTAGATCATCATGTTTCAACAAAAGAATGCTTTCACTTAATGAAGTATATGCTATATTAAATGGTCCTGTTTACGAAGCGTTGTATAATTTTTTGAACGGTGCCTTAAAATATAGAAGACTTTTAATTGCTGAGTTTAATTAAATTTTCATTAAATTTTTTATATATATAATCATGTACTTGCATCGTAATTGCCAATCTGACACACAACATATATGTTATTGTCATTTTGATTTTTATTTATATTAATTTTGTAAAACCAGATCAGTTGTATTATTTACATACTTATATATTGTATTGGTATTTAAGTGAATTTTGTACAATATTTTGAATAAATCTAATCTAATCTAATCTAATCTAATCCATATTTTATCGGAAAACAAGCCAAGTATTTTGGGCAATCATAGCATTTATGCGTTATTTACTTGCATTACGATCGAAACCGTTCTTATTCTAGATTTTTCAAAAATTATTGTTTACGAGTATATCAGAGATACCAAGAGCTCTTGCTTGAATTAGCTTAGTATTAGAGTTTCCTCAAACCATTTCTGCTATCTGAATGATATTCGTTTGCATCAAAAAATTTTAATTAAGAAACCATCCGCCAGTGACTTTAAAATTTTGACACCATTAAAATAAATACAGTATTATATTCCAATTTTCAAAAACTGTCGTATATTGCAGACAGAAAGTGGGCGGTTTGAGTCTCCGGTCATTAGAACATTGTATTGAATATAAAGTGGAGGTTTGGTGTCATGGAAAACGCCCCTAAGTTCTTAAATGTGAAAAAGTTTAAATGCAATAAAATGTTGCTTAATTTCCGATGAACAACACTAAAAGGTTTTTGCGTCCACTAGTTAATTAGTAATATTAAAAACAAGTTGGGAGGCAGCATGATTTAAAAATGGATTCAAGTTTTTTAATAAAAAACGCATTATTATAGATATTTTTTAGTACAGATCCATAAAATTTGAATATCAAAAATTATTTAACCTACTTCCAAGTCAAAACTCCTAAAAATAAAAAAGTTATGATCATTTGAAAAATAAACAAGCCGCCCTAACATTTTTTTCCAGTGGCATTGTTCATAGGAAATTACGCAAAAGTTTTTTGTATTTAAACCTCTTATCCTATGAAATAAAGTAGCCTCTACGGTAGACCGTCGATTTTGTGTGAAGCAAACTCAAATCATCCTGAAACTAACTCAAAAGTTAGAATATTATCTATAGGTACCACAGAAACAAAAAAATAAAAAATTTTGAACTCCAAAATTTTTGGAAAATATAATCTTTATATCTAAAATACTCTTAGGTATCCATTTTCTAATAAAAAAAAGGTTATGACCAAAAAAATTGTTTTTCTTAGCCAAAATAGGTTTAGTAGAACCTAAAGTGCTCCATTGGTTCTTCTCAGAATAAAAAAAAAAAAAAATCATCCAGATATCGCTTTTAAGAGTCCCTCTAACTTTTGAGTCGGTTTCGGGATGAATCTAAATTTCGATCCGGTCTACTCAACAGTGTTGCCATATTACGAAAATAACTCGTATTAAAAAGTTGCTATGTTATTTAAAATTGGATTAAGATTTATTAATAAAAACCACATTATTGTAGATATTTTTTGATACAGATCTATAGAATTTGAAAATCGAAAATTATTTAACCCACTTCCAAGTCAACATTCCCAAAAATAGAAAAGTATTGAGCATTTGAAAAAACGAAATGGCTCCTTAACTTGTTTTAAGTGTTGCTAACTAGTGGACTAACTAAGCGAAATAACACATGCGATTTTTTTCAGGATAACATATAAACCGTCTAAAGGCCCCATTAATCCCATTTGAGCAAAAAAAGTTATTCAAGGTCAAAAGTCACAGCGGTAGCCTCTAAAAAAAAATGTTTTCATGCTATTTATAGCTTAGGAGATATTCTTATTTAATTAAATTGAGGCAAAAACTAGTAAAATATGCATGCCGCGTATGAGTGCGCATATTGATGTGTGGCGATTTAAATTTAATTAACTCATGAACGGTGAGTAAAGATACCGTTTATAAGGACACACTTGCTTTACAAAATGCATGTTGCTTTTCTTTCCTGCAACTAATAGTTCAGTTCGCGATTTGAAAATCAATTTTCAAATAAATTTTACTTAGCACATTATGCCGCACGGTCTTTGCTTTAGAAGTATAGATGTACATCCAAGTGGTTCTCTTAGACATTCTTGCCTAAAGCTCTTAGTATTGGGTATACAATGGGCCCTTTCTCGAGGCCTAAGTTAATGCTTGCAACATGTTCATCTCCCGGATCTAACTTAACCTAACCTGAGATATTAAAGCTTGATTGTGATAAAAAGGCCTTTTTAGCATTTTGAAGTTAGGTTTTCTCAAAATTGTGACATCACAGAGGAAAACTGAAAACTCTCTCGTGTTCAGCATACCAAAATCTTTAAGATTCTTGGTTTGTACAGAAATTGTTTGACTGTAGATGGCGTTAAAAATCAATTTATTTAGTCGCTTTCTTTTTTCATACAAATCCTATGTAGAGTAACTTAGGGTAATGTGGTTACCTTTTTCCTTTTTTGCCAATTTCTAGCAAAGTAATAGTAGTAGGTTAGCTAGGTAAATTTATTTGCATTAGCTATTTCATTGTTTTCACTATTTGATTACTCATAAACTAAAATATTAGCATTTTCAAGCGTGAGTCCAGTTAAATTGAAAGTACCTTAAAATTGCTGAAAAACAAAAGTGCCGGGTAATGTGGATCACCCAGTCCATTTCCTAAAGTAGTACCGTTATTCGCAACTTTTGTTGACTAAAAGTCGAGTAGTGTTATTTTAGATTACATTTGCTATAAAAAAACTGCATGTAAACCAAATTCCTACTAAAAAGTGAATAAGTAATAAGGAATACTAAATCATACTTAAATATAGTACTCCACATTACTCAAACTCGGGTGTCTCACACACGTAATTAACTTTTTAAGGTGTAATAGTAATTAAAGTTGATATACGGTATATAATATGGGGTAGTCCACATTACCCAAATGCATCACTTTTTTGAAATAATCATTGATTACATAAAAGAAATGTAAAATCAGACTTGCTTCTGCTTTTTTTCGTTGAATAATAGTTCCACAATTGCATTAGAGTTATTTGAATTTTAGAAAACAGAGTTCTGAGGAAGTTATTTAGTTATTCACGGAGTATTACAAATAAGTCAACTTGACCTCACAGCATATGCTTAGAAATTTCACACCAATAATTAGCATAATAGAAAAGCCAAAAAGCATAAAAAATATTTTCTTTGCGTTTAAATGTGCGCAATTAACCAGAATTGTTGTACAGTCTTTAATATGAGAAATAAAAGGGTGCACCACATTACCCGAATAGTCCACGTTACCCTAAATTACTCCAAGTCAAACTTTAAAGTCGCTCCAGTCGAGCGACCTCTAAATATGGTCCGATTCGGCTGAAATTTGGGAAAGATATTAATTAACATGATTGGAGTGAGGATAGCTTTGTGAAGAGCATAAATTTCAAAATTCTTAAAAAATGGACCACCCTACGTTATGCATTTTAAAAATAAACTTCTGACTTGTCCGATTTTACGATCCCTTCTTCCGACTGTGGTTGTCTTTTATGGATGACCCATTATATGTTTTCAGAAGGGGTAGGAATATTGGTTATTTTAATGACGAACTTATTACATAACTCCATTCCACAACGAAAAAAGAGTGATAAATTCACTAATCGATTATATGTCAAAAGGCAATTGCAAAGTAATTCAAATCTTTATATCATTCTTAGAGACAAAATTTGGAATTAAGATGATTTTTATTCCATTTGCTAAGAATCGAAACGCGTAATCTATTTTCTTTATATAATAATTTATAGTATTTTACTGTCGCACAGTGGTCGGGAAATCGAAAAAGCTGGCTAAAATTCTGAAAGTCGGGGAAATAAGGGGTTTTTATGATGCTGATTACGAATCCAAAATCCATTTAAAAAAAAAAAAAAAAAAAAAAAAAATGGTGGATCCACAATGGAGGACAAATAATGCTAAACCAAATCAATTCTCACGAAAGTCGGTAATTTAAGGTTTGTGATGATGTTGACTACAAACGTAAAATCTGTTTAAAAAATAACAAAATTGCGGATACAAAATGGTGAAGCGAATACTGCTGAACTACATTTATTCCCACCAAAAACGTCACATGGGACTTTCAGATGTTGTTTATAATGAATCTGAAATCTAGTTTACGAAATACAAAATGGCGGATTCACAATGACGAACTGTTTAGTGCAAAACTATATTTCTACATAAGAAATGAGTTATTGGGGTTCTTGAGGTCGCTGATTGAAAATATGAAATTGATTTTTGTAACACAAAACGGCACATCCAAATTTCGGTCAAAATATGTTGAACAGCATCATGATCAGCAAAAGTTTTGTTTCTGGGATCAATTATAACGAAAGTTAAAGTTTTTACAAAAGCCATAATAACTTACTCACGGGCACCGTCGGGCAGCTAAGTTTTTACAGGTTTGTAGAAAAATGTACCCTGAATAAGATGCATATAGAAAGTAGACGGATGGCCGTGGATGCTTGGACATTTATAATATGAAAAACCACTCCAATAATTTTTTTGCGTATTTGTTTTTACGAAATAGTTGCCAATTTCTATAAACTCTGAACGAGAAAAACTTTGGATTTCAGAAACATATTAAATACTTAAACCTTCACTGAGGGATCGCGCATTTTGTTACATTGCAAAAAGATTAATCGAAGTTATTTTTCCCACTTATTTACTAAGAAACTTTATATAAAAAAAAAAAAAAAAAAAAAATCTTCGCAAGAATTGGTGAAATTCAGAATCAAACGAGAAGAGAATTTTAGGCACAGAGGTCTTTCTGATTTTTGAAACGAACAAAGTGGATAATTTTGAATTTGACCAGCTTTTTTGATTTTCCGCCCAGTGTGTGTCGTAATGACATAATAATTTAAAAGTAGCACAATAACTTATTGATACTTTGTCCTCTGCCGCTGGATACAGTACATTATTCCATCGTCTCTGGTGTTTTGTAAAACGATTACAAAGCAATTTACTTGTAAGATAATGGAGTCTAGTAATAACGTTATGCTAGGACATACTATGGCCACTTAGAGTCAATATCCCTACAAACACTTGCACATATACACTAATGCAGAGCGTACATATATAGTCAATATAAGGGTTAAAAGTTTGTTTGGTCTTACAAGAAAATGCAATTTGCTGAGGCAACTTGATTGTGTTACTTTGGATTTTTATGTTGTTTCATTCTTTTTTTGCTTCTGCAATCTCCTTTAAACTTTGCATCGGTTGGTTAACCTGAAAGTGAGAAAATAAGCACCACGTTCTTGGACTCTGACAGACAGGCGTTAGCATTATTGTTAATATTATCCCAATTAATTCATTTTCTACCAAATTTAATTTGATTTTCCTTAAGTGCGAAAAGATGCTGTTTAATTTAAACTAAAATAATTTTCTTCTAATTTTTATTAGCCGGAAGCTTAAGAAACTTCGCTTAAATTACTTACACATTACAAAAAAGGCTTATTATATAAATTCGCATTAAAAAGCTAACGTCAATTACATAAATTGTTTTCAACTTTTTAAGGTCCTTAGCCTAAATTCATTCTTATTTGAATTTAATTATAGTCTGTAGGTGGACTAAAACGAAAACAATTTCACTTTCAAAACTTTTGCAATTTTCATGCAAAGAATGCCCGAAAGGTTAGTTTTTAAACAAAATTTGCATTACCAGTAAATGCTTTGACTAATATGCTATGATACCCTTAACATTCTTACTCACACATAGGTACTTGATTCGCATTATTCACTTAAAAATTCTAAATGATTTTGCCTAATCCGAGTTACTGCTAAAAGAAGATGTGCAAAATTCGTAGAATTTAATCACCAAACTTCTTACTCCTATATCAATTGAGTCGAAAAAAGTTGGAATGCTTATGCTAAATTACAATTTTTCGAAAGAATTTCAATTTATCACATTCTTTAAACATTTTCATTTCATTTTTAACAGGACTTTTTTCCTAAGATTTCTTTTTTCTGTAGCTTTATTCAAATCATATCGTTCATTTATTTCCACATTCTTTTAAAAATGTACCGAGAAAATCTCTGTGCAAAATTTCCTTGTAAGTTTGCAAACAATTTTTAAAGTTACAAAAATCCTCTTGAAATTCAGTTTGAACAAAGTGTTACAGAAAGATTTGAGAAATTTTAGATCTGCACAGATTTTATCAGGAGCGTTTTCAAAATTTTTACTTGACTCAAATTTTTCGCAAATCTGTTTTGGAGCACTGCTGCCACTGAAAAACTTCATTCTACTTAAGTACCTAATACAGTAGACCCCGCTTAATTGACCCCCTTTTAATTGACTTCCCCAGATAATTGAACTTAAAAAAGACTAGCGAAACTGTCCTCATTGAAAAAGGCACCCAAATCCCCTGTTAATTGATTCCCGCTTAATTGGTTTCCCCGGTTAATTGATAGGAAGAAAGTGGTTTCCAAATGAAAAATACATGTAAAATACCCCTTTTAAAAGATCAACAATATTAAAAATAAAAATTTTACTGATGGAAGAATCTAAACAGTTTTCAATTAAGTTCAATAAAGATTTCAATCCTTCTCCGAACTGGCTATGGCAAGGGTAAACCCTTTAAGGTGTCGTCTTTCGTGTGGAGAAAAATCCTCAGAAAACACAAAAAGTGCAAATGATTTCAATACGTGTAACTTAGCTCTTCCCGGATCATTAAAGGGTATTTTTAACGTCGACGAAAGTGGATTGCGCTTTACATACTATGTCCAGAGTAGGTGATAGCCTTATAGGTTTTAAATAGTGAAAATCACGTTTGTTGCTTTTTTTATTTCTAATGCCACTGAAAATTATAAAAATATTTAAAGATTTGACCCTGGATAACTTCTTATATGCACACAATTACAAAATTATCGAAACATTTTTTTATATTGTAGAAGTAACCGTTAGCGAGATATTTGCAAAAAAACTGATTTTCTCAAACTTTTCACGCCGGTCATGTGCTTAGGCATCCGATTCAGCGCGGCAGATTGATGGACTCGTAGTAAACGTACCCTTAGCTATCGGTTCCCATATACATTTCCATTACACATCGTTTTTCCAAATTTATATGCTCAGCTCTAAGTCTGAGGTGAATTGAAGTTCCCCATATATACCTAGTTAATGCACATTTAATGTACAATATATTTACATACATATTTTTGAGTTCGTTATCTCCTTATGGACCTTATGACTTAAAGAAATTCTTAATGCTTTGATCACATAAAAACCATTAAATTAAAATTAAAACTAAAAACGCCGAATGCTAATTTTTTGTATGCTTAATTGACTCACTCGATCAATTATCCGTGATTCCTTTAATTGATCAGTCGGATCAATTAAGCGGGCCCCGCTTAATTCATGGACAAAATAAGGCCACATATTAATTACAAAAAATTTGGAAATGTATGAACAAAAAACATTGATAAAATTCGTTCTTTGTCTCTAATAATTATCTAACCCAACAACTTAAAATCGCAGTAAGGTTTTCGAATAGCAGCTACACGTAATTTGATTCCTCTTAAAAAAAAATAAACAATATTTACATATGTAATACGTTTTCCACTCTTTTGAAAGAAATATTTACTATATGTACTTTCCATTATACTTTTCAAAGATTTTGCACAGGACTCTTGGATGAAAAATTTAAAAAAGAAAAAAAAAATATTGCATAATTTTAAGTCTTTCCGTTTTCAGTAGGTCTGCACTGAAGTTTTACATTCGCTATAGCGGCTAACAGCTAAGTTTTTTTTTTTTTTTTTTTTTGTATAAAAATCAATGCTATCTTATGAACATACATTAAACAGATTAAAAAAAAAAATAATAATAATTTTTGGAAACTCGACGATTAACCCAGAACATTTTTATACCCTACATCCAGGGTAAATTCACTTTGTCCTTCCGTTTGTAACGCATAGAAGGAGGCGTGGCAGATATAGAAAAGTATATATATTCTTGATCAGCGTCACCTCCTGAGTCGATATAGCCATGTCTGTCTTTCTGGCTGGGTGGCTGGCTGGCTGGCTGGGTGTGCGTGGAAATACATTTTCTGGGAAAACTAAGCAAGATAATTCAATGAAATTCGACACACTATTTTTGTCGCAAAAGTTAGCTCGGGGGATTGAAAATTAGTGAAATTTGTCAATGGACACGCCTACCGCCCATACAAAAAATATATTCAAAATGCAACTTTAGGAGTATTATTCACAACAAATTAACCAAAATATTCAGGGCGTGGCACCTCCCATATAATCAAAAGCTTCAAAACTTTATACTGAAAGCTTTTTTTGAGATAATAGAATTAAATTTTACTCAGATACTAAAACTATAAATGCAAGCTCTGAGCGAAATCTAGGTGAACTCGGACAAAAGGGCGTGGCACCTCTTATATTCAAAAAGCTATACTGAAAGAAGTTTTTGAGATAATCCAACTAAATTTCACTCAAATACCAAGAACTATAAATACAAGCTCTGAGCTAAAACTAGTTGAACTCGGACAAGAGGGTGTGGCACTTCCTATAAAAGCAAAATTTTAAAAACACTGCTGTGTAGGGTATTTTATGTTTGGCCAGGCCAAAGGTTACACCCTTACTAGTTTGAAGGTGTTTCTGAAAAATGTTCGGAATGTGTCGTTCGATATTTATTTTTATTTATTTATTTATTCGGTCTATGAAATATTATTTCTTACAGACAGTATATTAATAATAAGAATTTAAAAAAAATACAGAAATTACAGGATATAATTCAGCGGTAACTTTAATACATTTTTCGAATTAGAGCAATCAATACTATAATTAAGATTTAGTTCATTAAACATTTTTAAAACTCTAGATAAAAGAGCATTAGAAGCATAATTTGTTTGAGCAAAGTCAAGACGAAATATATCATGATTTCTTTATGTTCTTGATGGGGCATTGAATTTATTTATTTATTTATTTGAGTCTGTGGATAGTAACAACCCTTACAGACTAGAACAATTCAAATTAAATATATGAAAATAATTAATATAAACTTAAATATAATGAAAATTTAACTAAGATAAGAGCCTAAGCAGTATAGATTTAAATTGAGCTTTATTCAAACAAAAATCAATTAAAATATCTTTATATAATTTATTTAACAATAAAAGAGTTCTATTGATGGGCTCATTTATGGCATAGTTCGACCTGTGACATTTAATATTAAAATAGTCTGAAGATCGTAAAGACCTGGAGGGAATGTTAAACGCTATTAGCTGTAGGATGTCAGGACAATCAATACAACCATTAATGACGTCATAAATAAACATAATGCTGTGAACAAGACGCCGATTTTCAAGAGTTTCAAGATGTATGAGCAAACAGCGAGCATTGTATGATGGTAACGGTTCAGTAAAGCCCAATGAGTGTAAGGCAAACTTAATAAATTTCCTTTGAACACGCTCCAAACGAGTAATGTGAACCCCATAGTAAGGATTCCAAATAAAAGAAGCGTATTCTAAATTGGACCTTACAAACGAAGTATAGAGAAGTTTTTTGGTAAAAGGATCTATAAACGCAGCACTATTCCTTTTAATAAATGCTAAAAGGGAATAAGCTTTAGGCAAGATATGATTTACATGATTTGTGAAGTTTAAACGTGAGTCAAAGTAAATACCAAGATCACGAATTTGATCAACTCTAGTTAAAGGCACATCTTATATACTATATAAATGCAACAAAGGATTATTAAGTTTAGAAAATGTCATACAAGAGCATTTACTTAAGTTCAAAGACAAGCAATTGTGACTGAACCAAGTAACAACATTATTCAATTCATTTTGGAGAGTGCAACAATCAGATGTATTACTAACTTTATAATAAATTTTTAAATCATCAGCATATAAGGAAAACCGTACAAAAGAAAAACAGGTTGAGATATCATTAATATGCTGCCTTGTGGTACTCCAGAAGTTATTAAGAAAGATTGTGATTTAACATCATCAATGGCTACAAAAGAGAACCTATTCGATAGGTATGAATTCAGCCAAGAAAGGAACGTTGAATGGAAACCTAGTTTGGATAGTTTAGAAATTAACAAGCAGTGCGAAACTTTGTCCAAAGCTTTCGAAATATCCGAATAAATAACGTCCACCTGATCACCACGTTCAAATGAGTTAATACAATATCTTGTAAAGGTACATAGATTTGTAAGGGTAGATCTTAAAGGTAGAAAACCATGTTGGTACGGACCAACTTTATTTTTTACGGCGGGCGTTCAAAAGCCAAAAACTCTCATCCATCGACCGAGTCCCGTCTTAAGTCATACATCATTTTAAAGCTTATGAATTATGTTTTAATTTAAAGTACTTTTAAAAAAAATTTAAGAGAGGTCTTTAAAAAAAAAATTCAAATTTTTAAGTTTAAAAAATTTTGGTGAAAAAAAATTTTTTTCACCAAGTAATATCTTTTTATAAAAAGAACACTCAAAAATAAATTTGACTCGTTACTAACATATATCAATTTAGAAACTTTGGTGTAAGCTATAAATTTTTGAAAAAACACCCTTTTCATGAAAATGACTAAAAACGCTAACTTTAACACCCTATATTTTAACAACAAATGGTACTAGGACCAAATCATCCCGGATGAAAACCCTCAAAGTACTATACATTACAAATTTCATCCTACTGTAAAAGGTTAGAGGTTTTCATACCACAAAGGAAACTTTTGTCATTACCGGATATGCAGCATATTAATAAAAAAGATATTCATACCGCCACTGTGCTATTTGATAACAAAATAAGCAAGGCGCAATGTTTCTGCGCCCAAAACAAGCACTGCTAATTTGCAAAGAAGAAAAAACAGAGAATTTGATGAATGCGCGACACAACCGACACACACACGTACACATTTATACAATGTTGTACAAAGGTGTGAAGAATCAAACTAACAAAGAGCAACGAAATAGAGAAAATGTGAGTGGAAGAAAGAGAAAGAGAGGGAAAAAATGTTGCGCTCCAGCTAGTGAGGATATGTGAAGTACCTACTCGTATATGCGTATGTGTATGCACAGCTGGTGTTGTTCCCTGATTTCTCACAGAAAATAAAAAAAAGAAAATAAGCAGTTTGAACAGACAAAACAGGAAACAAGGAAGAATTTGTAACAAGGAGGAAATATTTAAGCGACAACAAAAAAAAAAAAAAATTATCAAAAATCAAAAGAAACAGCGAGTGTTGCGCATCGTCGTCGAACGGTAGAGAGATTAAAATCTAAAAAACGTTAAAAATTATGTTGCATACTTTTGTGCGAATTACTTAATTTTTTAGCGTAAACACACTCACGTGCAATAAATCGATGTGAAAATCAAGACAGGTGTATGTGTGTGCGTATGTTTAGCACTGCCATTAAGCCAAAAAGCAAAAAAATCAATGTGTTGTTTGTGCATGTGTGTGCGAACTTCCGGGTTATAAAAATTTGCCTACAAATTAAGTTTAGCTTCGTGTAGGAAAAGAAAAATTAGCAATAAACGAAATTTTTTTCCTGTCAATTTGTTAGTGTAGGTGTCTAGGAGTACACGTGTGTGTGTGTGTGTGTGTGCTTATGTAAGAACACTGTCATTGCTGCTGCCGGTATTCTACGCCTATATCCCTAAACCAATACTACAAATGTAGCTTTTCTGACATAGAAACGCAAAACAAAAAGCAAGAGCGAAAACAAAAATAAAACCCAATTTTTGTTAAAGTTTTCAATTTTCAAAGTATCAACATTTAGTGTTCAACTCTCTAGGTTGGTGTAGCGACTCAAACAACGATTTCAAGTGTCTTCTAAATTTATGTTTTATTTTTGAATCATTTTTTTATACAAAACTACAAATATCTGTGCGTTTTTCGCGAATAACGAGAAATTAAAATCGATTTCCCAAAATAAATGAATCAACCTTTTATTTTTAATTGAAATTTGGAAGAAAAAAGGAAAAAAGTCCACGCGTAGTGAAGTGTGTGTGTACAAATTGTGCAGTACTTCGTTATAAAATACATATTGTGCAATCGAAAATCTTGTCGATTCAAAAGTTGTGCTGAGGTAAATTGTAAAAAAAAGAAAAAATTTATAACTGCGAGGATTGAACCAGTCTCGTTCTAACCTCAAAAATTCCTTTTGGTGTTATTTCCACGCAGCGTTGTGACCACGAATAAAAAGCTTTTGCGAAAGCTTTTCATTTTTCACCCATCATAGCAGTTGTTAACGTGAGTAAAAAAAGCTTTCTGTATAAACTGTCAAATGTAGTTTGACGTTTCCTTTTTCGCAAAAATACTTACTAAACATGAGAAGCAGATGAAGAAATACACAAAGAAAAAAAAAAAAACTACCCTTGGCCAAAGGTTATTGACAGACATCCTATGTTTACATGTCATGCAAACATTATCGTAAATGTTTACAAAAACAAAAAGTAGTGAACACACAACACAGTGAAATCGCCGATTTTCGCGTTTTGCATACAAAAACATTCAATTTTATTTACAAGATATAAAATTTATGAATAAAATATTTGTGTAAGAGATTTTGCAGTACAATATTTTGTAAAATATGCATTTTAGGTGAAGTTAAATACGGCAACAACAACAGAATTATACATATTCATCATGAAATATTCCTATTGATTTTACTATTTACTCTTTGGTTAATACCAGTGCCTTAGTTTTCGTAAAGCTTTGGATCTTGAACCTAGAATTTGAGTTTATTCAACCAATACGTTATTGTGACATCGATAGATTCGTACTTTGAAGAAATGGAAATGCAAAAGTTATTACACAGGACGACATGAGGAACATTTTTTCTGCGGCCTTTGTTTTTTAAACCAACCAGATTTAGCAAAGTTATTAAGTACGTAAGGTATGATTCCTTTAATTGAATTGATACTGATTCTCATGATATCCTTGCTTAAAAATGCTGATATTGCTGTTTTGAGGCATAATTGAAGTCATATCACGTATGAAGTTAAGAACAAAATTCATTTTTGCTAATGGTATCAAATAAATATAATCTTCTTTACTAAACTTTAACTCTCAACTATTCCAATTGAATACTTACTCCACAAGTTACTACCCATTCAAGTAAAGGTATGGTGTTGGGATACTTTTAATTAAAAACTCAGAAAATAATGATCCAATTGGAAAAGTAGAAAGGCAAAGTCTGTTAAAGAAAATGAATAATGCTGTTTACTGTGAGTGTGACATAGCTTTAAGAATGACTCCTTAAAATAGCGATTTTTGCATTTTTAGAGTGAATTCAGTGAATCCGGTATTATGTTTTTTTCAGTGTACCATGATTACTCTAAATCAATACCAAAAACCCACATCGAAATATTATTTTTGACCTGTGTTATTTATTGTAGCATTTTTTTGTAAAATTTTTGGCGAGCTGAAAGATCAGCCCTTCAAACAAATATTTCATTGTGAACATTGTAAGCGATTTTAGTATCTTTCCTGGAACATTTCCTTGATGCATGCATGTATTTTTAGATCGAAAATCTTTTTTACTATGATTTAAAATGATAACTTAGTCTGCTGCTTATGGGAATTTTTCCTATCCAGTTTTTTTGGTGCAATCCTTTCGGAAGACCTATTCCTGGGACTTACTTTATTTATTGAATAAAGAAATTCGATAATATATTTGGTCTACGACGTCTTCTCTTGGTTAAAAAATTCACAAGTGAGCCACCTTAGAATTTAAACGTAAAAAAGACATTCAAAAATTGAGTTTTTTGTAACAACTAGTAAAGTTTTTAGAAAAAAAATATAATATATCGATACGTTCAATGAAAAGTTGGTAACTCGAAAATCGTAGTTTTTAGTTATGATCACTTTTGCATTGTTTTCGTTAAAACAAGAAAACCCAAAACAAAAATTGAATAAATACTTTTGAAATCTGTAGACATAATAAAGGTTTTTCGACTAATAAATCGTTGTCACTATTCCAAATTGATTTACAGAGATATTAACAATTTCAACTTATAATTTGGATAAAATGAATACATATGAGTTGTAACTCTAGTTACCAACTAATGTTCTCTTTCAGTTCCATGAGAAAAGTTGGTAACTTAACTTGCCAACTAGCATTAAAAATATTTTACGGACATTACGTTGGTATGTAGGACTTACAACCACTGATATTTAAAGAAAATTTAACTTATAACTTTGTTAGTTAAGTTACCAACGCAATTTGTCATTTTTGTCTGGTGCATAAGTTATCAACTTAAGTTGCCAAGTTTTTGCATGGAGACCTCAGTAAAATATACTTATGTTGTAATTACATAAATTGCTCCCAGCCCTTCAAATTTCAAGCTAGAGGTACAATAATTTGACACAAGATGGAATCTAATGCGCAAATTTCGAAAATCATTGTCCAGTAAAAAGTTGGTAACTTGAGTTACAAGCTTTTACGTTGGATGTATCGATATAGCAAAGACTAGAAAATAAAATAGTATATTTTTTAACCAAAATTTTTCACTTATTATTGAAAAATCCATATTCAAATAAATAAGTTCAAATTTAAGAACTTCTACGCCTCTAAGAAAATTATTAAAAATATGTGCGTACTTCCTACACAAATAGGAACTTTATCCCAGAGAAAAAAAGTTATTAACAATAGGGGAACTTCGGCTTATGTGGTATATTCGGCTAATATGGTATACCGCTTATTTCCGATTCGGATTAGAACTTACGCACGTGATATGTTTTATGAAAAACCAGGGATTTGTTGCTGTCATGCTCCAAACATTTTTTTCCGCTGTCAGTTGAACGAAACATATAATTGCGAGTGGTCGACGTTTTTCGCATTTTTCGTAAAAAAATTTTGTTAAGAAAGAGTTGTTTTCTGTGCAAGTTTTATTTATATTCAGTTAATAGGCGAGGAGCCGGAAATACTAAAAGTGCCGTCATCGCGGATTCTAAAATTTTTAATGAAAAATTGTAGTTTACATTAAGACGAATAAGAAAAGCTTTGCCGGCGCAGTTTTAATTTGCCGAAAATATTTTTAAATGATTTTTGTACTATTAAATTTTCGGAATGTTTTACCGTATTCGCGGATTTTGATTAATCTTATATTAATCGATGCTAAATTTCATATCCAATCCGAAAAAATCCGGCCAACTAAATTTTTTTTGGCAAAAATTACCGGCAGACCTATTTTGATGGTGCGACAGTGGGTACAATTTCTCTGTTATCACGGAAATTTGTTATTTTTATACCCTACACCCAGGGTATATTCACTTTGTCCTTCCGTTTGTAATGCAAAGAAGGAGGCGTGGCAGGTATAGAAAAGTATATGAGGGGATATGTGACGAAATTAAATCTTATGGCAAGTTTAAGAAAAATCTTCATAAGTTTGGTAAACCTTAATTTAGTGCGATTTTAGTGATGATTTCAGTGAGGGTTAACTAACAATAATTGTAAGCAGTAATCTGCATACTGGGAAAATAGATAAACCAACCAGTGCCATCGCCACAGCGGCAAAAAAGCAAAGAGATAATACTCTGCCGAGCGATACATATCCCCTTTTAAAAATGACCGATTCATATATATTCTTGATCAGCGTCGACTCAGGACGATATAGCCATGTCCGTCTGTCTGGCTGACTGGCTGGCTGGCTGGCTGGCTGGCTGGCTGGCTGGCCGGCTGGCTGTCCGTCATTGGAAATATTTTTTACGGAAAAACTACGCAAGATAATTCAATAAAATTTAATATAGTGAATTTGCCGTAAAAGTTGGCTCAAGGGATTGAAAATGAGCAAAATCGGCCAACGGACACGCCTACTGCCCATACAAAAAATATATTCAAAATGCAATTTTAGGAGTATTATTCACGAAAATGCAACCACAATAAACATAAACACTAGGAATGGTTAGCGCAAGCTCTGAGCAAAAACTAAGCGAAATCGGACAAGAGGGCGTGGCACGTCCCATATAAGCAAAAGTTTCAAAATGCCATACTGAAAAGTTTTTTGAGATAATCCAACTAAATTTCACTCAAACACTAAATGTAAGTTTTGAGAACTTAGAACTAAAACAAGAAGGCGTGGTACCTTCCATATAAGCAAAACTTTCACAATACTGCAGTGTAGTGTATTTAATGTTTTGCCAGGCCAAAGATAACACCCTTACTATTTTTTTTTAAATTTACGTGTTTTAATATCAAATTTAAAAATATCTTAGTATGCGGGCTTAGAAACTGCCGGATGACGCCACTTTTAGTATTTTATTTTTATACTTTTTATATTTCTAAAAATCGGTTAATGTGGCACAGTTAAAGGCGGGTAATGTGATATAAGAATATTTTTTGTTATTCTTAACTTTATTTTATTGTTGTTAATTTTTTAATAAAATTTATGATTTTTAAAACCAATGCAAAGGTTATTATGATTTTATTTCATACCTTTAAAATTTTATATTTGGTTATAGTATATAAGAATACCATACTACCCGCCCACTTTTCAAGTACAGGTTTTTTGATATATATCTGACATACGTCAGATTGTGTTCAATATTTTTTTCTTTTACAATTGTAAACATCTTATGGAGAAAGATTCTGTAGCCGAAACAACACTGATCAGCATATTTTAAAGTATGGCACATTGTCCAACCATACATACCACATTACCAGCCAACTTTTCAAACACAGCGCTTTTGATTTTTTTTTCAGATTTTGCTCTATAACTTTTCTTAATGAAATTGCACATGCTATATTGAAATATATTTTGTACGAGGGGCACTATTTATATTTCAGGAACTTGCAACACTAATATCAATAGCTAAAATCGTGCAACACCATAATAAAGTTTGACATTTTTTAGCATAAACGTACTCACAACGTTTTGATGTACAAGTGCTATTTGTTTTGTTTCCAGTGAGCTAAGAAAATCAATTTGCCCAAAAAATGGAAATTTCAAGAAAAGGTTTTCGTTGGATTATTTTTAACAACTTTCGACGTGGATTATGTCAACAGGAGTGTGTCGATGAACTCAGTTCTTTGTATGGCGATAAAGCACCATCAAAAATCACAGTATATGGTTGGTATAGTGAATTCAATTGTGGTCGGAGTTCGGTCACCGACGATTTCCGTGAAGGTCCTCAAAAATCGGTTGTTGTGCCACAAAACATCGATGTAGCTTATGTTATATACATGAATGTAGTTGTACCATATGCAGCTGTTGTCGAGATTATTTGATTTTTTGAAAATTAGTACTACCACATAACTCGTTTATAGTAAACGACTCTCTATGTTTGGTATGAAACCATTTAAAAGTAAATTGCTGGTGGCAAACTTGGCTTTTTCTGAGGAAAAATCAATTCACCAGTTATGTGGATTAAGTAAATATATGTCAACCAAACCAATAACATGTGTTAAATTAAGCGTCAAAATTCAAAGATGAGCTGCATTTAAATGCCAGTGGCGTAGGCTCATACTATTGTGCAATTTTGAAACCATTTACCGAAAACTTCAACGACATTCTTTGATTTTATTCCTAGCCTAGCCACCCCACTGTTGACTACAGTGATTGTTTATATCATACTTCATCATCTTTGTCACCAGCATCTTTTGTATTTTTTTCTCATACCACCCCATCATTACCCCCTGTATGATTTGTGCGTGAGCTGAACACAATAGTGGTTTATTCAGTGCTCTAATCTGCCATGCCCCCAATCAGTTCAGTGCGGTTTTGTATATTTTGTTCTTCTCTTTCTCATCTCATGTGTCTGGTAAATATTTGTCTTGTTTACATTAATTTTTTAAGTAAATCTTTGCTTTGTTAGAAATAAAGAAAAAGAAACAAAACAAGCGAATATTTTGAGATGTAGCGATTTTTTTGACACTTCATGATGATTTTGATTGAAATTTTTTGAAAAGATTTGTATTTTGACAATTCTTTTGTTTGACAATTTTTTGCTATAAGTGAATTTATATTGATTTGCTAGTAGTTTTGGTTAAATGGATTCTGTTTCTATTTTGATGAAATTTTTATAAAAATTGTTTATAATAGCCCAGGAAAATAAGACATTTTCTGCGAAAAAATTCCCAGTGGAAATTTTTCACCCGAGTTGTCTTTATTTATGCATGATACACAAACTGTGAAAAATCCATTGCAAAGTCGTGTGCGCATAAAAAGTTATTAAGGCTCAAAGGTCGCTAAAATCAGTTTTTTGCAAATATCTCACTAATGCAAACCTTTACAGAAAAATGTTGGTCTCCAATTTTGTAGCACAGGAAATTTCCTACAAAAGTACGTTAAAAGTATTTGCGTACGACTTCTAGTTTAGATGATCACCCAATTTAAAAAGTTGTTAACAGTTATGATATGAAATACTACCTATGAGTTCATATTAAAATATCTTACTTTTTAAATTGCAATAACTCTTCAATGAGAAGTTGCACAAACAAAATTAAAATGCTGTTTGAAAGACAATTTAATTTTCTATATACCGTATAAAATTTTTTTTTCGAACGGCTCATGACCTTAAAAACATTCTTGAATAACCGTTAAGGCTTCGAAATTACTGGTTTTTTAAGGATATCTGCGAATTGGTAAGTACTACGATAAAAACTAATGGGACCAAATTTGTAGAGAATTATAAGACCTACAAAAACTAAGCTATATGTGTACACATAGAAGTAACCGTATAGAAGATATTCAATAGAAACCGGTTTTTTGGCATTTTAAGGGTTTTTTTGGAATATCTTCTAAACGGTTACTTCTATGTGTACACATATCGCATGTTTTTTGTAGATCTTGTAATTCTCTACAAATTTGGTCCCATTACTTTTTATCGTAGTACTTTCCAATTCGCAGATATCCTTAAAAAACCAGTAATTTCGAAGCCTTAACGGTTATTCAAGAATGTTTTTAAGGTCATGAGCCGTTCGAAAAAAAAATTTTATACGGTATATAGAAAATTAAATTATCTTTCAAACAGCATTTTAACTTTGTTTGTGCAACTTCTCATTGAAGAGTTATTGCAATTTAAAAAGTAAGATATTTTAATATGAACTCATAGGTAGTATTTCATATCATAACTGTTAACAACTTTTTAAATTGGGTGATCATCTAAACTAGAAGTCGTACGCAAATACTTTTAACGTACTTTTGTAGGAAATTTCCTGTGCTACAAAATTGGAGACAAACATTTTTCTGTAAAGGTTTGCATTAGCGAGATATTTGCAAAAAACTGATTTTAGCGACCTTTGAGCCCGAATAACTTTTTATGCGCACACGACTTTGCAATGGACTTTTTACAGTTTGTGTATCATGCATAAATAAAGACAATTTCGGAGAAAAATTTCCACTGGGAATTTTT
Organism: Calliopum simillimum; assembly: GCA_951812925.1. Taxonomy (NCBI): domain Eukaryota; kingdom Metazoa; phylum Arthropoda; class Insecta; order Diptera; family Lauxaniidae; genus Calliopum; species Calliopum simillimum. The sequence continues at coordinate 103,411,365 of OX638368.1, forward strand.
TCGCACAGAAGCTCTTTTTTCGTCTTATTTTCCTGGGCTATAAATGAAAATAACTGCAAAAATTTCACTAACATTCCCCCTCTACTTACTTTTGCCGTGACGCGAAACGAAAAAGATAAAAAAGCTTTTGATTCTAGACCTTGTTTTCTTATATTTTTATCAAAATCGTGGCGTTTTGACCAGACTATGTGATTCCTAGGGACTTTGACGTCCTGAATCCGAATCCCGGGTCCGTTTTTTTCCAGAACATCTGAGATAAAAGATTTCAAGGTGGTTTATGTGTCGTTTAGTGATAAATTCGCTAAAATTCTGAAACTAAAAAGAATATGTGAGCAAAAAGGGTATCTCGGACCTTTTTTCGAAGACATAGCCATCGGAAGATCAGAATATATATCTTCTATGAAAACCGTTATAAGTTGAGGACCCCTGAATGGATTTGGAAAATATTGGTGTCATATGAAAGGTATTTTGTTGTTGTTGTTACTGTTGTTATTTTTGTTGTTGATTTATTTGTTGCAGTAATTCAAAAATTTGACAAAATTTCAAAAAGCTCATATCTCGAAAACTATGAATCCAATTGAAAATATGCCCGATATATTTTTATAGGCTGTTAAAATACCTTTCAACTTTCCAACTTATAGTGGTTTTCATAGAACATGTATCCGGATCTTCCGATGGCTACATCTCTGAAACTAGGTCCGAGATACCCTTTTTGATCAAAAAATTCTGAAAAAATTCACACATATTCTTTTGTCAGTTCTAAGCATTTTATGCCATACACACTTTTTCGTTAGATGTCTTGTTTTTCTCTACTACTGAAAAAAGATTTGCACGGCATCACTATATTGTTTTGAAACAATTTTTTTTTCTGAGGTATAGTTTCTACACATGTGGAGAGTGATCACATATTTTTTATAATTTTCTCTGAGGCGGAGAAGTTGCTTTATTTTTATGTTCCTATTTGAAATAGGGAATTCCCATAATAAATTTAAAAATTTTGGTCCCAAAAAAAAAAAAAAAAAATGTCATTTTATTTCCTGGTCTATGCTTATTATCCTGTATAATTTTTTTTTACAAAATCTTTGCTAGTATCTACAAAAAACATTTTATTGAAAGCTTTTTTCACGTTTAATTTCTAAGGTGGCGCATTTGAGAATTTTTGCCCAATACACCAGAGATGTAAGGATCATATTGTAATGTAAAAGGTTTGATTAACTTTAAAGAGTTTTGAGGCCCTGCCTATCTACACAGCTGTGCAATATTTGAAAAGCGACTAGCTGGCTTAGTCACTTGCTATATAGACAGCTAAGTGAGCTAAGACTTCCAAAAATATTTTAAATTAAAAACCGGTGGTTTAAAACTTTGTTGAGTTTTTAATTCGATTTGTAAATGTCTTACAAGATAGCTTAACACTTAAAACTTATAAACATAATGAGAATTATAAAGTTACATGCTATCCCTAAATGATCATTAAATGAAGATAGTATGAATAACAACAACAACAACAATAGATGTATGCTCCACTTGTAATACACGTGTGCATTGCATTGTACATACAAGCGTACACCCACTGCACAAAGCAGTGTACGCATGTACATAATATTCAACATACAAACGTACGCATAAAACAACGTTAAGTTTTAGTACATAGTAATTTGTTAAAACAGTGGCGTGATATAAAATAGTTATACACGCACAACACCTCCCTTTTTTAGAAAAAAAAAAATTTTAATTTATAAAAATTTTTTTTTTTAAATTTATTATGTTTGCTATTTGATAACTATGTTGTTGTTGCTTTTATTTTTACAGTTTATTATAACAATTAAAATTATTTAACAATGATAACAATAATAATGATAATAATAGTAATAATAATAATAATAATAATAATAATAATTAAAAAAATAAATAAAAATTGCAAGATAGTAATTTTTATACATTCTAAAAAAAAAATATAGATATTTTTAATTTTATTTTTATTAATTTAAAGAAAAAATAAATATAATTAAATAACTTTTTTATTTCTTTGAGTCGTGCGCACGAATCAATTAATTTTGTTTTTATTTTATTATTAACTTTATGCTAATTTTAACCTGTTCTTATGTACTAATATTTGCTTATTATCTACTTTTATTTTGCAATTTCCAAAATTATCTAAATCAGTTATTCGATATGGACCTTTATAAATACTGTCAAGCTTATGGCCTGCATCATTTTCCAAAAGAACCAAATCATTTATTTTGAATTTTTTAATTTTTGCATTTTTATCGTAATATTCTTTTGATATTCGTTTTGATTTTTCCACGAAATCAAAAGCTTTCTTTTGCGCAACTTGCAAGCGATATTTGAGTTCTTTTTCATACGCTTCAATGTTGTATATAGGATCTATTTCTCTTGAAGTGAGAAAATCAAAAAAATTTGGAGTTTTTCCATATACTAGTTCAAACGGAGAATAACCGTGAACAGTTGAAGGGGTTGTATTGTAACAATACGTAAAATATTTTAAACTTTCATCCCAATCAGACTTATCTGGAGATAGATATGAACGTAAGTATTCATTTAGTGTTCTATGGCTTCTTTCAATGGTTCCAAGAGTTTGGTGATGATAAGCAGTAGAAGTTCTATGCTCAATCTTCAAAAGTTTGCAAAGTTCTGTTAAAACTTGATTTTTGTACTCTGTTCCCATATCAGTAATAATTTGATTAATTGATCCATGAATAAGGATACAATTCTCAACTATTACTCTAGCAACAGTATTAGCTGACTTATCAGGAATAGCTGCTGTTATCAAAAATTTTGTCAAATCGCAAATGATCGTGACAGCATACTCATTACCATGTATAGATTTTGGCAAAGGACCTACAGTGTCAACTTGAATTTTATCAAACGCCCTTTCCGGTGTTTGAGTAAGTATCAAAGGTTCTTTAGATTTGTTGCCAATTTTGTTTTTCTTACACTTTTCGCAGTTTTTTACGTATTGTTTGACATCATTAGTCATATTTTTCCAAGTAAAGTATCGACGAATTTTCGAAAGTAATCTTTTGATGCCTGCGTGGCCACCTGATACAGGATCATCATGAAACTTTCTCAAAATATCTTGGCGTTCTATCAGAGAAGAAATTGTTTTTGTTTTTGGGGTAAGCGCTATAGTCATATTCTTGAGGTAATCCCTGCCTTTTAATTTAAAATCATTAATATCACAATATTTAAAGAGCTCATTATTTAGTGATATCTGTAACTTGTTGTAACCTTTATTGCCGACTTCATTATCTAGTCTCGAAAAGAATTGCTCTAAAGCAATTTTCTCGTGAACAATAAGATCACATATGTTAAGTTCTAAAACTTTACATTTTCCTTTTAATATATTTATAGTGCACTTTTTACTTTCATATTTAAGACAAGGTAACTTTTTAACTTCTTGTATGGTTATAGTTTCGTAAACTTTTGGGGGTAGTACTATTTGATTAGTAACTGGAATGGCAGTTGTTTGTGTCTTTGTTTTTGATCTAGTTGTGACCTGAAATATTTCAGCATTTTCGCATCTAATTTGCTTGATTTGCCCAAAATCAATTCGCGATAAAGCATCAGCGCCACAATTGTTTTTACCTTTAATATATTCGATTGTAAAATCGAACTCCTCTAGATCTAATCTAACCCTAGTTAATTTTGAAGACGGGTTTTTCATGGAAAATAAATATGTTAACGGTTTGTGGTCACTCTTTACTAAAAATTTCTTACCAAAAACATAAGGCTTAAAAAAATTTATTGCCCAGTGAATGGCTGTAAGCTCCTGTTCAATGACAGATTTATTACTTTCACCTTTTGTGAACGTTCTCGAGGCAAACGCAATTGGAAGTTGTATACCGTCATATTCTTGGCTAAGGACTGCACCACAAGCAATTTTGCTTGCGTCAGTAGTGATACAAAATTGCCTATCAAAATCTGGATATTTTAAAATTTTCGGTGATAAAAGAGATTGCTTTAAATAGTTAAACGCACTTTCACAGTCTTTCGACCACACGAAAGGAACTTTTTTCCTAGTTAACCTCGATATATGTATTGAATGTTCAGAAAAATTTGGTATAAACCGTCTGTAATAATTGACAAACGCGATAAATCGACGAGCTTCATCACCATTTGTTGGTGTAGGATAGTGTAAAATTTTATCAAATTTCGAATCATCAGGAAGTATGCCACTATCAGTACATTTGTGACCAAGGAAATTCACTTCGGAATTGAAAAAATTGCATTTATCTGGGTGAAGTTTTAGATTTGTTTTTCTACAAATTTCAAAAATTGACTTAAGATTTGAGAGCATATGTGATTCAGAACATCCTATGACTATTAAATCATCCATGTAAATAAAAGCCTTGTTTGGGCCCAATCCGGCAAAAGCTAGCGTCATCATCCTTTGAAAAGAGTTAGGGGATATCTTCAAACCAAAAGGTAACCTTTTAAATCTGAAAGAACCCTGATTACTGGAAAATGACGTTATATCCCTGGAATCCTCATCAAGTTCAATTTGATGGAAACCGGATATAAGATCCAAACAAGAAAAATACTTTGCTCTGCCCAACTGATCTAAAATGTCATCAATCCTAGGTAAAGGATATTTATCTGAAACCAACTTTTTATTCACCTGTCTATAATCAATCACAAGTCTCCAACGTTTTCTTTCATCACCCGGTATAGATTTCTTCGGTACAAGCAAAATTGGACTGTTGTACTCAGAGGCTGATGGCTCAATGATTTCATCTTCTATCATTTTAGATATTTGTTTATCCATTTCTGGCTTATAAGTATGTGGAACCCGATAATTCTTTATATAAACTGGATTGGTATCTTTAACCCTCAATTTTTGTTTATAAAAATTATTAAAAGTAATTTTATCACCTTCAATAGCGAAAATATCAATGTACGAAGAGCATAATTCAAGTAATTTCTCTTTTGACAGAGGACAATTTTTTGCTATTTTATCCAAAATTTTCCGGTTTCTCTCAACAGAATCATTATTTAAATTTGTATTAACAACATTATATTGTTCAAGGCTTTCTGTCTTGATTAAATAATTTTCCAGCAAAACATCTTCCTCCAACGTGTTTACAATTTTCACAAAAGCATTATTTTTATTGACAATTGTATTGCCAATAAAAACACCACGTGAAATTTCCTGATTCGGGACTAACAATTCATCCTCAACAGAATCAATACTAACTTTTCGTACTACTTCGGCTCTTGCCGGCAACAACATAGTCTTTGGTTTAAATTCGTCCAGAATTTCCAAAATTAAATTTGTTCTTGAGTTTCGCGGCCTAATAATTAACTTACTAGGACCATCATTCCTGTAATCCAACAGACAATTAAAACTTTTAATAAAATCTAAGCCTATAATTCCATCGCAAGGAATCGGAAACATATTATCCACTATTTGAAATTTATGTTCAATTTCGGAATTATTTATGAAAATTTTTGTACTCACACTTCCCAAAGTTGATATGACACCTTCACCTATTCCAGTTAATTTGAATTTATCCTCATTATTAATAAAATGATTATGTAACAAATTATTATTTTTAAAAATTGAGATATCGGAACCCGTATCCAATAAAAACGTACTATCTGAGTTGTTTAAAGCTGATTCAATAATTACAAAATTATTGAATTTCAAATTAATATTTAAAATCACTTTTCCTCTTAATTCGTTTGCTCTGCCCCCAGGTGGGCAACCTGAGGAGCAAGGCCGTTTTCCGAATTGGATTCTATTGCCCTAACATTTGCGGGTGCTTGGTTTGCAGTGTAATTATTTTGATTCGAACGTGAATTTCGATTATAATTCTGATCACGATTCTGATTACGATTATAATTACGATTATAATTACGATTATAATTATTATTGCGATTTCCATTTTGGTTGTAACCCTGATCTTGGCTAAAATTTTGATTGCTATTGTAATTTTGGTTAGAATTAGAATTTTGGTTATAGTTATTATAATTTCTATAATTTCTGTCTAAATTATAATTATTCCTTCCTCTATAGCTTCCTCTGTAATTATTTGCTCGCGTATAATTTACGCTAACTATTTCTTCAGAACCATTACTAACTTCTGTAAATTTTGTGATTGCATCATTAATTGTTGAAAATTGACCAGCTTGCATTATTATTTTAGATCTTTCCGACCTGGCATTACTAATTAATGACTTAACCGCAGCGTCCACAGAAAGTTTTTCTGCAACATTTGATGGAACTCCATCTGAAATGTATGAATTTTGAAGAAGTTTCGTAATTTCTTCAATTTCTTTTGCATAATCGTTAGCATTTTTATTATTTTGCTTAGCATTCAACAATTTTGCCATTAATGATTGTGACGATTCGCCCTTTACTTTATTAGCAAGTGTAGTTTTAATAGCATCAATATTGCTTTCATTTGTAATCAGGTTTCTAGCAAACCCAGTTAATTTCGATTTGATTAGCGTAACAGCGATAGATTCATTACCCTCCATAATCGAATCTACTAAACTAATTGCATCTAAAAACCTTTGCAAGTTTGCAAATTTACCATCGAAGTCTGGTAAAAGCTTCGAGGCTATCCCTAAAAATTCTATGGGTGTCATTTTGAACGATTTCACTGTTTCTGTACTTGAATTGGATTCAATATCCGAGTCTATTAAGTCTTCTTTAAATTCTAAATCCAAAGGACTAAACAAATCGTTAGGAATTTCTGCATCAATTTTAAATTTTTGAAAAAGTGTTTCTAATTTTCCTTTTACTTTAGTGAAAATATTTTGAACTTGTACTGTATGATCGGGTGTTAAAAGTGGTAAAGAATTTCTGAGCAATGTGGCTATAGCATTATGCTGAAAAATTAAATTGTTCAAATGTTTATTTTGTGTAGTTTCCGATGGAAGATTTGTTTTATTTAGACATTTATGTAAACGACTAAATTCAGACTTTAATTTTTCTAAATTCAAATATAAATCACTTGACCTAATTTGCGTTGACATGGGAGAAAAACAAATTATTACTTCTGTGAAAAATTGCTTTTCAAAAAAACCAAAAAAAAAAAAAATAAGTTATATTTCTTTATAAAAAAAACAAAATAAAACCTATGCAAAACATCAGCATATGAAAAAAAAAACAAGCGCAGCAAATGGATTAGAAAGAAAAAAAAAAAATAAAAATATTTGTATTTTAGACTACGCGATTTTTCTGTTTGCAAACGAAAAAAAGAAAATTCTTTACTAGTGAGAGCAAAACAAAATTAATAATTTGGTTATTTTATGGGTTTTTTTTAATTTTTAAAACAAGTTTTAATACTTTTTTAACTTTTCCTATTAGTTACAAATTAAATTTAATAGAAGATAAAAAAAAAAGATAAAAATAAAATACATAACAATATATGCCCAAATTTACACTTTTTCACATTTAATTTTTTTTAAACTATTACAATGTAAAAAAAAAAAAAAAAATATTGAGTTCTTATTAAATTTCACGCATTTTATTTATCTGCTTTGCCGTCGTTGATGTTGCACAATTTTCAGCTGTTTTAAAGATGCTATATAGATGATTTCAAATGATGTTTTTTTATTTTTATTTTTTTGTTCACTTATAGTTCTTTTTTTTTTTATTCGTGTTTTTTGTTACTTTATCTCATTTTTTTTTTAATCATATAAACACTTTCCAAGTCTTTTTTTTTTAATTTTATTTCATTTTTTTTTTTTTAATAATTTAAACACTTTTGTGTTTGAGTATTTTTAAATTTTTGTTTTGTAAAGTTTTCATTATTATTTATACATTTTTCCAGTTTTTGATTTTAATTTTTTTTCTTTGTAAAAAAGTTTATTTTTTTTAATTTCTGATTTCGCATTATATATTTTTTTTTGATTTCATTGTTTATATTTTAATTTAACAATTCACTTGAAGTTCTTTCACTTTTTTGTTTTTTTTTTTTTTTTTTTTTTTTTTTTTTTTGTTTTGCCGTCGGCAATTTCGATAAAATTTTTTATTTGTGTTTTGCCGTCGGCAATTTCAATTTCGCCAAAATTTTTTTTATTTGTGTTTCGCCGTCGGCAATTTCAATTTCACAAAAAAATGTTTTTTTATTTTCAGTTTTGTTTTTGCGTTAAGCTTTTCTTTTCTTTTAAATCATTTAATTTCGAATCGATATCGTTGATTTCAACGAATATTTGTTGATTCCTGTGCCATTCTCGTGGCGGATTCGTATTAGCCTCATCAAAAAGTGCCTTGCGGCGCCGTTGCAAAAAGTTTCTCACTCCTCCACGCCTGGTTTTCTTTTTGTGCTGCAGCGATGATGACTCTGATGATGACAACGATGATGACTCCTTCAACGTGACCTTTTTCAGCCTTTTGAGGTATGGCTCAATTGGCCGTGGACGAGGTCCAGCATTTGGATTTTCAGCCAAAGCCTTAATTAAGTTTGGATTCATTAAACAATCAAACGGTCTATTCCGCGTCCAATCAATTTTTGAAAATTTAAAATTCGTTCGATGGACAAACTCGACGTCAGCAAAAACTTTTTTCAAAACCGATTTTAAAATTCGCGTAGAAAAACTTTTTTTTTTATTTAAACTGATTTTTTAAAAGCGCGACGTTCGCAGGATCGCCATGTAATGTAAAAGGTTTGATTAACTTTAAAGAGTTTTGAGGCCCTGCCTATCTACACAGCTGTGCAATATTTGAAAAGCGACTAGCTGGCTTAGTCACTTGCTATATAGACAGCTAAGTGAGCTAAGACTTCCAAAAATATTTTAAATTAAAAACCGGTGGTTTAAAACTTTGTTGAGTTTTTAATTCGATTTGTAAATGTCTTACAAGATAGCTTAACACTTAAAACTTATAAACATAATGAGAATTATAAAGTTACATGCTATCCCTAAATGATCATTAAATGAAGATAGTATGAATAACAACAACAACAACAATAGATGTATGCTCCACTTGTAATACACGTGTGCATTGCATTGTACATACAAGCGTACACCCACTGCACAAAGCAGTGTACGCATGTACATAATATTCAACATACAAACGTACGCATAAAACAACGTTAAGTTTTAGTACATAGTAATTTGTTAAAACAGTGGCGTGATATAAAATAGTTATACACGCACAACAATATACTATGTAGTTTAACATGTCGATTTAACACAAGAATGCGTTGAAACGCAAAAAATTAAATTGATTTGTTAAAAGTTTATATTGATTTGGGAAAAGTCCAAATTGAATTGAGAAAGATCAATTTGGTGTGGAAATCCTGTATGTTGAGAGTTTGAATGGTGTTCTTATGAATATATATTTTCGGTTCATAATGGCACTATCAAAAATTATATGTAACTTTTATTTTCAACAAAATATCACCTTTATCAACTTTGTCTAATTACTATGTCAATTTAGATAATCAGTTTCTGGCTATTGAAAGCTTAAAAAGACTTTTTCGTTACATCTATACCCAATCATGAACTAACACTTAAATGTATGGAATAAAAGAAAAATGTTACAAATTCTTATTGGCATTTTAGGCTAAACAACAACAAACATATTTTATTTTTATGCAATCATAACCTTATTGGTACATCCAGAAGATAAGGCCTACCATTTATTTTTGTATTAAGTTATCCCCTATATATACCTACCCCTACTATACAAACCTAACAATGAAACTCCAAAGCACAAAGCAGAGAAACAGAAGCTGAAAAAATGGAGACCTACGCACAAAAGAAATGTCAGCTACACGTGATTTCCATTTAATTTGATCTATTAGGGAGAAACAGCTGCGCGCAGGAAAAATGCTGAGGCAACTGATTGGAAAATAATAGAGCAAGGATTGGTCCTAACTAACGGCATTGGTATTGGCATTGGCAGCAACGCTTGTAGCATTAAATACGTACGTACTTACGAAAGTATTGAATTGATTGGAAGGAGAAAGAGGAATCGATTGTGTGATGTTGGCAGCCAGGATAAAAAGCTCATTAGTTTTATTAAATTACATTTTCATTTTATTTAAATTAAATCAATCATTTTAATTTAGAAAGGAGTGAACAACGCTCACATAAAGTGTTTAATTATTTTGATGTCCTTGTTGCTTTTGTACACTTTTCATTCTGCACCCATGTGCAAAAAGAGATATAAGTAACAATAAGCAAGATGATGGTCATACATATACTTACATAAGTAATTAAATTTGTTTAAACTTTGTATGTCATCAAAAAAAAAAATTCATGGAATTTAAAATGGTTCAAGGATACTGCTGCTCCCCTGCCCTAAAAATACGTTAAGCCATAATTGGAGAGCACTGAGTTTATCCAAAATTATGAATGGATAATATTTACAGTCAGCCATAGGGTTTTCCTAAATAAGGTAAGCCTAATGATCCGCGAATTTGTTGATTATTGTGATAAATGAACAGATCCCTGGTTTCGGTTTATCTTGAAATATAGTCATGCAATACTCATGACGAATTCTGAAAGTATTTTAATTCCTAAAAAAAGTAGATGCTCACAAGAAGGAGTGGCATTGCCCCAAAATTTTAAATTCATTAGGAATTATCTTCTAAGCTATGCAAGATATTTTAGTGACATTTGGTATACAAGTGCTGATTGTGAATACCAACGACCAATGGTCGAAAAGTGAGCGGCATAAAAAAAGTGTCACACCCACTTTTAAACAACAGAAATTTTCAACTTGATATTGAGGAATAGTAAGGAATAATATATGGTATATTGAAAAAACTCGAAAAGGGACGTGCCGTATATCACAAAATTTTAATACGTTATAAAATGGAATAAATAAATCTTTATGAAATAAATTCTAGACACCTCTGAATTTAAAGTGCCTGAAATATCACCAGTGGGCGTGCCACCTCTCATATAAGTTGAACACGTTAAGTGTTATATGTGACGCTTCACCTTAAAAGTGACCTTGTCTTCACTGACAAAAATAAGAAATCGATTTTCAGTTTAAGTGGGAATTCAGTGGCAAGATATGTGCTCAGCACATTACAATCGATTTTGGGTCGTATTCAAATTACAAATACCAACAAAACAAATATATAGGTATAGCGATCTTATGTTCCACCATAAATTTTAGGAATTTTAATACGTTATAAATATATTGTAAAGTATGCAAGCTATTTTGAAGCTCGGTAGGTAAATGCCAAGCTTAAGTAAAACTTATCAAAAAGTGGGCGTAATCAATTGTGAGTAACGCCCACTTGTTAACGATTGAACATTTTAACGATTTGTGCTGTGTAAACTACGCAAGTTATTTTAATAAAATTTGGTGCACAGGTGCCGAACATAAATACCATACTCTAGTCGAAAAGTCCGAGTAGTCACATAAGTGCCACGCCTACTTTTCCACGAATAAGCGCTTGATCATGTTAATCTCATTTTGATGAAATTCAGTAGATAGATGTCGAACGTACATACCAAACACTGGTCAAAAAGTTATCAGATAAGTTTTATATCCACTTTTAAAATATAAGTTACACTTCCTACACCCAGTAGATACACACCTACTGCAACTTTAAGGGGGGCTTCTCATGTAAAATTTTCAAAAAATCGATTTTTTTTTTTTTTTTCATAGGTTGATAGAATAACGTCTTGGGAGTATATTCCTAAAGTTTCAGGACTCAACTCTAAATATTATGGAATATATGATTGATTGAACCAGTGCGCTCGGGCGCGCTTTGTGTGCGGTTTCAAACTTTAAATCGTTTTTTCTCAAAACTATGGTTTTAAAATCGCGGTACACGATTGCGAAAAAACTACTTAACCGATTTTTGATTTCTAAAAAGTGTTTTGCAGATTATAAATTCAACGAGTGCATGAAGGTCTGAAATTGTGGAAAAAAAGTTATTTTATACACTTTTTAGCCCCATTTAGCGATAAAAAATGACGAAAAAATAGCACTTTTTTTTCAAGACGTGATTTCAATATTGTAGAATCGAAGATTTTGGAGTTGCAGACATTCATGCACTCAGGGGAACCCTGCTGAATAATAAAAAAATGTTGTTTGATGTTTCAGATAAAAACTTTGAGCTCCACAATGTACCGCGATAAATGCGTCAGCCGCGTCACGCCACACGCGACATTTAATAAGTCCGCCATTTTGTCATTTTAGTTTTTGAAAAAATGCTTTTTTTATAGTTCAAACATGTTCTTAAATATATGCAAAAAATTATTTGTATGTGTTTTTATTTTCCGAGTGAAAAAAAATCCCGAAAAACAACTACGTTTTGACGTGTTACATGAGAAGCCCCCCTTAAGTTGAATTTTCTTTACTGATTTGAAATCTACAGAAAAAATCCTATTGGGAAATGAGCTTTTCCTTTCCCAACTTGTTTCCTATATTTCTTGAAAGCTTTGTTAAAATAGACAAATTTTGATCTTCGATATCTACAAACTTAAAGTTTGATTTACTGATTTCAAAATTCCACAACTTTGTAGTCAGTTTTTGGAATTTTCCTGTGGCCGAAACAAAACGTTTTTTTTATAAAATGCTAAAACGCTGATTTTACTCGAAGATTTTGTGAGGATAAGGTAATTTTTGTTGTGCAGCGTCACATAAAACGCACACTACAAGAGAAAGTTCAATATCATTATCTATACGAAAAGTGCCCGGTATTTATATATAAAGCCACACCTACTTTTCAGCAACTGAAAAATTTAAATTTTAAACTACTGAGGTAAAATGTATTCTTTTGATTATACCTCTGGAATGCTAAATCGGACTTGAAATGAAATTTTAGACCAGCTGCTTCGGTATGTTTCCTTTGCTGACGAGTCAATCTTTTTGTAATCGATTGAGATTTGGGTTGACATCTCTGATTGTTTTTAAAATTGGTGAGAAGTTAGTATTTGACATACATATATACAAAGAAGTTCGATGCAACTTTTGGATACTCACATATTTAAAAATTCATAGCTCCTCGGCTTTTTATCCGATTTTGATGAAATTTTCAGGGTTAGTGTATAAAAGTATAAGCTTTTTTAAACCGTTGTAGTTCTTTTTTATGGGTCCTTTTTCCAAAAACTTGGTTTTAATGGGTTAAGATAATCTACAAAAATATTCAGAAAAAAAAAATCCTATGGTGATTCCGAATTCATTCTTAAAATTGCTACAGCAATCGTTTGTTTTTCGAGATATCCTAGCTAAGAAGTGCTAAAACCACGGTGTTTTGCTACTTTTGAAGCGATATAACAAGACTAGGTTGTTTTAAGCTATGAGACGGAATATGGTGGTTGAAAGTTTTCTCTTCAAAACTCAATTCTAATTATATTAATATCTCCTTCTTCCTCCTAAATAATGAAACCGATATATTGAAAAAACGTGTTTTTTAACTTTTTACTTAAATATACCTCCGAGAAGAAAAAAAAAGATATCGGTGTAATTCAAATTACCTTTTGAAGGCAAAGGCTGATCTTGTTATGTCACTTTAAAAATAACTAAAAGCGGTATTTTTAGTACTTTTAAGTTAATATATCTCAAAAACTTAATTTTTTCCTTTTTTAATTTTTGTTTGATTTACTTATTTTTTTACTTTCCTTGCACGGTGCTCTTAAACAGTCGATAGGTTTTTTGGCTATGTGGAGAAAATCTGTGAATGGGGTTTCATTTGTATTAGCTTAGTGGTCTGAAAAATGCAAACCCCGAAATCGTAGCTGATCATCCCCGCGAAATATCGCAAAAATACATATCCCATATAAAAAAAAAAAAAATCGGAAAAAAAACGCAACAAATAAATATAAAAATAGTTATATTTAATGTATTTTGCAATGCTAAATCTGAATCCGGCCTTAAAATTGCTATATCTCATACGGTTTTTGAGATATCTTAGCCTAAACAAGGAAAAAAGACCGTTTTTGCTATATTTTTAAGCTATACAACTAGAATAAAGAACATTTATATGCAAAATTCGATACATTATCTGAAAGCTCCAATTCTTTTCTTTAAAACCACATTTAAATTATATCAATAGCTTAGTTTTTCTCCGAAATATCGTAGACTGAAATAATGACAAAACACGTTTTTTGCACTTTTTTAACTTTCTAGGTTAGGATATCTGCGAGAAAAATAAAGATATCGACATTATTTGAATTAGGTTTAGAAGATTGATTAAAGTTTTCAATTTCTGCATCAGAATTTATGGATATACGTCCTTTTATATAGCTCCAAAACACAGCAATAAAACATAGCATCGGCTTTTTTTCCATGTTTAGGGTAAGATATCTCAAAAACCGTATGAGATACAGCAATTCTAAGGGCGGATTTGGATTCAGCATTGCAAAATACATTAAATATAACTATTTTTAAATATGTTTGTTGCGTTTTTTTTCGATTTATTTTTTTTTTATATATGATATGTATTTTTGCAATATTTCGCGGGGATGATCAGCTACGATTTCGGGGCTTGCATTTTTCAGACCACTAAACTAAAACAAATGAAACCCCATTCACAGATTTTCTCCACATAGCCAAAAAACCTATCGACTGTTTAAGAGCACCGTGTTGGAAGGTCTTTGAAAACCACTTCCAATAAAAAAAAAAAAAAAACACGAAGTTCCCAGGTTTCGATTTAATTTTACTCAAGAGATTAAGGACTATTGATTTCAGCATAAAAAAGGGTACCCTACGTAGTAGTAGTAGTAGTCCCATTATCTTGTTTGAACACCGGAAAGCGATTCTTGCATATTTTTAAAACTTTTTCGATTGCGCTTGATATTTGCTACTGAAATATTATATTTTCGATTATTCCAATTATTTTCGACTTTTCGACAAAGCTTAACAATTTTCGATGTTACTAAATTTTTTCGACGAAAATTTGGGACATTTTTCAATTTAAGTCAAAAACTACTTTATGATGGTCATCTTTCCACAGGTAACGGTTTATCCGGTAGAAGCTGCCATTTGTGTATAAAACTTGAATTTTTAGAAATATTACTTTCGAAGCAACCTTTTTACGTATTATATTCAAAATTCAACCAAAATTTATATGATTAACTAATAAAGTAACAAAAAGCTTTCGAAGGTAGCTTTTGTAGGGTCGTAGTATTAGAAAATAAAGCATAAGTGCTTTTTGTGAGTAAAATAAAAAGACTGTGTGTAAAATATAAAAAAAAGAAAGGAAACCAGTGTCTTTTTTCTTGCCTTCCGATGTAAATTTTTTATGCATTTGACTATTGTTACCAACTTGCAGAAAGTACGCCACTTGCACCGATCATCGCCATCACCACCAATATTGTCATCGGCTCCATCATTGGCCAACCACCAGAGCATCTCCGTTGCCAAACAGCGATTCGGGAATAAAAGGTTTTTCGCATTTCACCTTCCGTTTGGTTCATATTTCTTGTTGGTCATGTAATCAGAACGGACGCTATAGCAGTACAAAGTCAAAAATAGCAAACATGTTGACAGTTTTGCTTCTTACTGTATGTAAGTTGAAAACAATATAATTTGGACCCCCGACCAAACTGTAAGCGGCAGCGGGATACTTGCAAAAAAAAAAACTTTTTTAAACCCAGTTTATTTTATTAAGACGCCACGGATCAGAAAGTTGCAGAAAATTGGAAAATAGCTTTAAGTGAAACAATGGAAGTCACACAACACAAAATGTATATACGATGAGAGCTACCAACATGATAAATTAGATTGAAGAATAAAATCATTGGTTTTATCAGAACAGGTTAAAAACATATTCGAGAAAATTTCAGAATATTAAACTATGTATAAATTAGGAATTTAACATTCATACGGTTTTTAATGTGTGTAATTTTTAAAAGTTCCCAATTGTTAAAATGCACCTCCAGTTTAATGCATAAAGTAAAACTTTCACTTCAGTTTTTGGAAGTATGGAATTTATAAACTGCATAATTCGTTAGAAATTGTTTCTATTACCAAAATTTATGTATCATGAGCTTAAACAATTTTCTCATTTCAAAACGATGTTAGAGAAAAATAACAAAATGTACATTTATGCTTTACGGAAATATGTAATTGAAAATTTTTTATGTTATTTATGAAATTTGTTTCTCTTAAAATGAATAAACACATGTAATTATTGTAAGATATTTTTTTTAATATGGAATATATACTGCGTAAGTATCAATCAGTCATGTTCTGAAATCCGATTCACTTCGGAAACGGAATGAAAGCAATCTTCAAGAGCTCCGCATTTCGATAATTAACACAAAATTGAATTTATGTTTTGGTAAATCGAAATGGAACCATAAGCAAATTTTATTTGTTGAAAGACAAATCCGATTACATTTTATTTGTCGCAATGCAGAGCTCTTGAAAATTGCTTTCATTCCGTTTCCGAAATTAATCGGATTTCAGAACATGCCTGAATATCATTTTTTAATTCCGAAACATTTATTCGAAAATTATGTAAAATTGGCTTATATAGAAAAATATGAATTTTATATAAAATTCTATATAAAATTTATACAAAAATAGTATAAAAGATTTTTGTATGGTGATACTATTAAATTTAAGCCTAGATAGTGTAAATTATATTAATACTTTATGTTTATAAATTTTATAGGGACAGGCATAAACGGTTTGTATACCAAGTTGAAGCATAGATTTTATACCAAATTTGGTGTGGATTTGTATTTATTTCAATTTGGTTTGAATTCTACACCCAAACAATTTACTGTGTAGCCTTACAAAATATGCAAACAATGTAAAAATTGTCACAACTCGCGCAAAATTGTTGAAATTACAATATAATTCAGAAGATTGCGTTTGAAAGCATTTGACTCCATCTAAAGTCTCTGAACAAAATTTAAAATTTTTGTTATACTTTAAAACTGAAACATAAAAAGCAAATTTTTCCATGACATACTATTGTTTTTAACAAATAGTGCCCTCTAACGGGCAATCGTTTAGACTTGGAATATTGATTTCGAATCAAAGCTATAGCAAAACAGATTTCCTACATTCTAAATAATTTGAGTGCCTCTTGCACCTTGAGTTATAGCAAAAAAAAAATGTTTCTTGAATCAAAAAAACACTGATTTTCAAAGTTTAGACCTTCATTTAAACCCCGGCTGGGCCGTCTTTTCGTGGATTTTGATCTAAACCAAGTATGCAGTCTTTGCTATAAGGCTTGCCCCTAAGATAATTTTTGATGCAACCTTTGATTTTCCCAATATTACGAAAAAGTGCTGCACCCTAGTCTACAGGACAGTACATATACTGCATGCTTGAAAGAAGTATCAGTCATTATAACATATTTAAATGCATTCAATCAATATAGTCAATTCCATCCATTTTTTGTTTTAATTTCCTTATTTTGTCAGTCAACGCGAAGGACAAACGGAAAAAAAAAGACACTGAAAGAAATCCTCACAATTTTCAACATGGCAGCAGCTCATTTCCGTATTTTTGTAGGTGTTAGAGAACAAAAAAAAAAAAAAAACAATACACGGATTTGTGCTTCTCTTTTCGTTTGTATGTGAAAAGGATGTGCATGAGTGGTAAATGCAATAGTTGATATGATGGGAAAAGGGGAAAAGAAACCACAATTGGTAGTTGAAATTGAAACGGAAATCTCATCATTTCAGCTATTTTTGCATAGTCCTTGTTGAGGCGGTTTTTGTGTTCTATTTTGCTGTTGTTTTGAAAGTGTTTGTATGCTACTTATTATCTTCACTCTGTTCAGTTATGTGCTTATGTATGTATGGAGCGCATGCATGTATTGGTGACCAGTAATTGCTGAACAAACTTAATTGTAATGTCATTCTTAACATCATTGTTAGCCAGAAGCAATGCCTTCATAACAATTCTTTTTTTCTTTTCGTAGTTTCACACATTGACAAAATAACAAACACATACTTACTTTGATATGAGCATGAGACACACACAAATTGTAGGGTAATGCCTGCAGTAATTAGTCATTTTGTAAGCTTTTTAATTTTCATACGACAGGTAAAGGCTTACAGGTGTGCTGGCAATATTTTAAGTAAGATTTCAGCGAAATCACTTTCAGATGATCATAAATTTTTAAAGAAAATCATTTAAGCGAAGAATGGTACTTTTAGTAAAAAGAAGTAAAGAGTTCCCATATAATCTGAAAATCGAATGTTTGAAGTTCTAGGTTAGGATATCTCAAAAACCACATGCAGTAGATCAATTCTTCGGCCGAATACAGAAAAAGCATTGACAAATACTTTAAAAATAACTTTGTCTATAGAACTATTCCAAAAACTTTTTCCGTGACTTTTGAAAATGATTTATTTTATAGATTTCGATGTGTTTTTTCAAATTTCAACTTTGCCACCTCGTATCTTTGCAGGTCTCGCCGCCATATTAAAAAAATGGCGCCAAAAATCTGTTTATTACAAATATCTTGCCAACGATTACTTCTTGAAAAATATCTTTAATTTTGTAGCATATGAAATTTCTAATAAAAATGCCTCTTGAATTGTTTTCGTACGACTTATACATTAGAAGATATCCTAATTAAAATGTGCCAAAAATAAGCCAACTGCATTTGTCGTATGAGTATTCATAATCATGTGTTGCTTTGTAAATTGTTATAACTCATGAACAGAGAGTCGCAGCTAAAACAATACAATACTTTTTTATGTATATCTCACATTGTGTTGCCACAAACAATTTGAGCAGAATTGCGGTTTTTTTCCGGTTTCGAAATTTATATTTTTGTTAAATATTGGACTTCAAACCGAGTAGAGATTGACATGACGCGTGAGGTTTAATTCCTCACAATTTCTTGCAAAAAAATTGCGTCATACTATGAAAATCATACCAGATTTTATAATAATAGCTACACTAGGTTCAAAGGTAAAACATTGTAATTGTTTTTTGTATGGGGATTGCAGCACCATCTCTTTTAATTTTTCCCATGGTGTTTAAAAGATATCATGTACATCAATGTACCAAATTTTATAATGATAAAGAGTCATGGACAAAGTATTTTAATTTGTTTTGGGTAGGGAGGCTAAGACCCCATAATTTAGCTCTCTCACATTTTGTATGGTATTTTGTAAATGAAATACTCGTTCCCAATATTTATTGATTTTGCAATAATAACTGCTTCAGGTGTAAAGATACTGCAATTGATGTATTTTTTGTATAAGGTGTCTAATGCCCCCTTGTCCAAATTTCTTCAATATATGCAAATCGTTTAATGAAAGCAGTAAGCTCCTGTGTACAAAGTTTTATGAAAGTAACTGCTACAGGTGCAATTGATGTGTTTTTTTGTATGGGGGGTGCAACGCCTTCTTATTCAATTGCCCCCAATTTTCGTAAGGCGTTTGGTGAACGTTGTGCACTCTTGTTTACAAAGTTTTGTAATAATACCCCCTACAGGTGCAGAGATATAGCAATTGAGGGGTTTTTTCTGTGAAGGGTACATCGCCCCTTATTCACTTTCCACAAATTTTTGCAGGGTGTTTGGTGAACCAGTATACTCCTGTGCACAAAGTTTTGTAATAATAACTGCTGCAGATGCATAGATATAGCGTTATATTAATTTTTATCGTATGGAAGCTACCCCCCATACCCCCGTCAAAATCACGTAGCTCTATTTCTTGAGATCAGTGGACATATTTTAACAGTTCTGCCTACTAAAAAATGTATTTTGAATTTTTCACGCCTAGATTGTATGAAAAAGTTCACTGTGCGCCGCATGGCTCTTTACGTTTATGTTGTCTTTTTCTGTTCCTTATGTTATCGCAGTCGGTTTGAATGACGACTACGTTGTTTTTTTTTTTAAGGCCATGTTATATTGCTCACGAGCAATTTGAATTTTAAATTTTTGAGTTAAAACTTTGATATTTTTCTCGGGTGGCGTCTGATTGCATGTTTTGCCCTATAGGTATTTAAATAAGTGGCTGCTGATATATGTCAGAGCTTAATGTGCCATTCTCTCATTCTCCTTATTTGTATTGGTAACTGGTGCAGCTGATGCTGTCAGGAAATAAGGCTATTAGCAGTTGTTTAAAAATGCTGTCTTTCCTTTTCTATAGCAGGCACTCTTGTGGCCATTGGCCAAAGAGTAACAAGCCTTTTGTAAGCAAAAGCAAAAAGCATTTCTTTGCTGCTTTCATGTACATTAAACATTTGCAAGCTGTCATGGGCAGAAAATGAGGATTTATAGCATTAACTTACAAATTAAGACTGAACTATGAGCTCATGTCGGTAAAAATTCTACAAAATCATTAATGTCATTACGTGTTGGTAGTGTTTTTTTTTTTTTTTTTTTTTTTTTTCCTGAAAATGGAAATAAACTTATGAGGGGCAACCACCGGAAAACTCGTACCCGCTTACTTGAAGTAAACTCTTCTTTTTCTATGCTTGGAAAAAATTCTACATCTTTATTGGTGTTGTTGTTTATTTACTTTCATAAGTAGAATATTTACATTAATAGTTATTAGAGCGCCTACAAGATATATGAAATGTGCAAAGTTGTGAATTTGTTTGCTCCCCGTCCATTTCCTGAAATTAGAGGTCAAAAAAATAAGATCTCAAAAAAAAAAAATTGGAATCGGTAGTGGAAAAAACCCAGCCGGTTTTCGATCAAAGGTCGAAAAATTGACTAAAAAAAGGGAAGTCGCTTTGACTGCCCGTTACTTCAAATTAATTAATTTTTTCATAATATTTTCAAGTCAACTTTTATAGAGCATGACTAGGTTAACATTATCTTCTTAAAAAGTTTTGGTCCAAAAATTTAATTTGTTGTTGTTTTGGTACAGAAACTTCAATTTATTAAGAAAATTTTCATGACTTTTTTTCTATAAATTGTTTTTTTGTAATTTTAAAAGGGCGGAATATTTATTCTGGAATTCTTATATTGCATGGGATTAAATGATGATTAATTCAACAGAAAAAAATTATTTAAAAATATTAAGTTTTAAGGTATAGAGCCGGTCTCAATGTTGGAAAAAAATTAGTATTCTAATCTTTTTTCTTTTAATCGCTACTTTCTTGGATGCAAAAAAATGCATTTTTAGTTGATATTGAATGCATCATTTAGAACTGCTTTTTGCCTTCAAAATGAGCTATGAGATGGGTTTGTGCGACTTTTTTTCAAAAAGTTATGGTCATTTTAAAATGACATCATGAAAGTTAAAAATCATGTATGGATTTTCTATAGCAATTGCCATATTACTATATCTTTTATAATGTTATTTTAAAATGGTCATAACTTTTAAAAGAAAAAATATACAAGACCATTATGTAACTCATTTTGAAGAAGAAAAACAGTACTAAATGACGCATTTAATAAAACGGATCAAAACGATTTTGTGCGTGTTCTACATAACCTCAAAAATCGTGTTTTTTGAACAATAGGGGTGAGATATCTCGCAAACCATAAGTGATACAGCAATTTCGCGTCCAATTTCGAATTCAACATTAATAACTACATCTAAAATGACTATTTTGGTTTTGGTTTGCAGTCGTTTTTTTTTAAATACCGTTTTTCGACCTCATTTCAAAAACCATGCCATGAACCGATTTTGTAAACTTTTTTTTTTCTTATTCAGTAAATACTCAGGTGCAATTTCACATCTTTGTGCAGTTTTTGACAACTTGATCGAAATTTTTTCCTGAGCTGCGTGCACGAAATTCGAAATTTTCGATTATCTCTGCTGGAACAGCTCAAAAACGCACTAAAACGAAAATAAATGCTATTTTCGCGTTCAGCAATCCCAAATTAGTTTAGAAAATATGACTACTAAAATGGTTTCTTACCAAATTAAGAATTAAGAAGAAAAAATAAAAAATAAATTTTTTTTTCTGAACTTTGAAACAGGCTCCATTTCCTAAAAACTATTAGTTTTTAGTAATTTTTCTTTTAAATTAATAAGCATTTAATTCCCTACAACATGATGGTTCCAAAACAAATATTCCGATCTTTTAAAGTTAAAAAAAACCAATTTAAAGAAAACAAGTCATGAAAATTTTCTTAAAAAATTGAAGTTTTTGTACCGAAACAACAACAAATTTAAGTTTTGGACCAAAATTTTTTAAGAAGATAATGTTGACCTAGTCATGCTCTACAAAAGTTGTCTTGAAAATGTTATGAAAAAATGAACAGTTTTGAAGTAACGGGCAGTCAAAGCGACTTCTCTTTTTTTAGTCAATTTCTCGACCTTTGATCGAAAACCGGCTGGGTTTTTTCCACTACCGATTCCAAATTTTTTTTTTGAGATCTTATTTTTTTGACCTCTAATTTCAGGAAATGGACGGGGAGCAAGCAAAATCAGAATTTTGCACATATGGGCGCTCTAATAGTTATGAACTATGAGGTTTACTCCTACGGATTTTGCAGGAAATGAATTCAAATTTAATAATGTATGTATGTATTCTCCTTTAACTCCTAGGAGGAGCATAGGGCCAAAAAAATTTAATAATAATGATTAACAATTAAATAAAATTTAAATTTAATAATTTGGACATGCCTAAGGTATAGAAATAAACAGAACTTAGTTTCCTGGCATTTTAAATCATTTTTTCTATTTTTTACTGCTACGGTAAAGCGGAGACTACACGGTAAAGCGAAAACAGTATTTATGTGCTTTTAGGTTTTTTAGATTTTCTGAGACCGGATTCGGAATAAGGATAACCAAATACATCAGAAATGACTATTATTGTTCTGTTTCGCCGCAAATATATCATACTGAAATTTTTTTTATACACCGAAGGTATATTCACTTTGTATATATGTTCTTGATCAGCGTAACCTCTTGAGCCGATATAGCCATGTCCACCTGTCTGGCTGGCTGGGTGTGCGTGGAAATACATTTTCTGGGAAAACTGAGCAGTATAGTTCAACGAAATTTAGTACGCTGCCCTTGTCGTCAAATTTAGTTCGTAGGATTGAAAATGAGCGAAATCGGTCAACGGACGCGCCTACCGGCCATACAAAAAATATATTCAAAATGCAGCTTTAGGAGTATTTTTCATGACAATGCAACCGAAATAATCATAAATTTAAGGAATTGTAAGCGCAAGCTTTGAAAAAAAACTGGGCAAATTTGGAATAGAAGGCGTGGCACCTCCCATGTAAGCAAAAGCTTCAAAACGCTATACTGAAAGCTTTTTATGACGTAATCAAAGTAAATTTAACTCAGACACCAAGAATTATAAATGCAAGCTCTCAACAAAAACTGGGTGAAACCCGATAAGAGGGTGTTGCACCTCCTAAATAAGCAAAAGTTTAAAAATGCTATAGTAAAAGAGTTTTTTGAGATAAACCAACTAAATTTCACTTAAATACTAAGGACTATAAATGCTCACTCTGAACTAAAACTAAATAAACTCGGAAAAGAAGGCGTGGCACCTCCCATTAAAGCAAAAGCTTCAAAACGCTATACTGAAAACTTCTTTGAGATAATCCAACCAAATTTCACTCAGACACTAAGAACTATAAATGCAAGCTTTGAGCAAAAACTGGGTGAACTCGGACAAGAGGGCGTAGCACCTCCCATGTAAGCAAAATTTTTAAAATACTACAGTGTAGGGTATTTAATGTTAGGCCTTGCCAAAGGTTACACCTTTACTAGTTTTTGGTTCATTTTGATTAATTTATACTGTTTTTTGCAAGTATAGTAATGCATATTAGCTAAGTTAGAAACTGAAAACGAAACTGTTATACTTTGATTTTTAATGGCAATGCGAATTTTATGATAGAAACCAATTTTAAAACGAAATTAAATTTTTGTCGTATTCGACCTCTCATTTGAATTTTAATCCGTCTTCAGAATTGTTCTAACGCGAAAAGTTTTTCAGATATCCTAACCTAAAAAGCAAAAAAGCCTTTTTTTCTATTTTTTTTTTTTAAGAAATAAAAATTAGACAACAAACGTAGGGCCTAACAAAAGTTCGCTTAGTTAGTGTCATGTTATAAATTTTTAGTAAATCAAAAATTTGCGTATTATTTGTTATAGTCTTACGATATATCATTTCAATTTTCAGAAAGATCGGTCAAAATAGAGTGAAGAAAACGTAAAATTCGTTAAACAATGTCAGCAGATATTCCAATGCCAACGCAGCAAGAGATTCGGTTTGCTATTCTTTTTGGATTTCGACGTAAGCTCAAGCCTATGGAAATATTTAATGAATGCCAAATAGCATTTGAAGTTAATGCGTCATCCCTCGTGACTATTTCAAAGTGGTCTCGAAGATTCCAGACAGGCCATTTTTCTGTAGAGGACGAACCTCGAGAAGGCCGCCCAAAATCTTCGACTGATTATGAATGTGCAGCGCTGGTTAAGTCTAAAATTGACGAAGATCCAAGATTGACCCAGGAAATCATTGCTGAGGAATTGGGCTTGAATGCCATGGCTGTATCGTGAATATTAAAAAATCATCTTGGATACACGAAGAAATCTGCACGATGGGTTCCTAAAATTTTAAGTGATGCTCAAAAAGAGGCACCTTGTGCGTTTTGCTAAGTATTTTCTTGAAAAATTCAAAAACGGAGAGTCTAACACTTTCAAGAAAATATTAACAGGTGATGAAGCATGGTTTTAGAAGTACGACCCTGAAACCAAACTACAATCCATGGTATGGAGCCCAGAAATTGCAAGTCCACCTGTTAAAGTAAAGCAAAAAAAAGTCATCAACAAAAGTAATGATGTCAGTTTACTTCACCACAGAGAAACTTGTAGCTGCTATTCCTTTGGAAATAGGTCAGACGGTTACTGCTAAGTGATATACTGAAACCTGTTTACCAGAAGTCTTCCAAAATTTATTGGGAAACGCCAAAAAAAGGAGCTTCGCCGCTACTTTCTACATCACGATAATGCGCCAGCGCACACTGCTGAAAAAACGCCCGATTTTATTGCGCTTTCAAGCATCGAAGAAATTCGTCCCGCACCATATTTCCCAAATCTAGCGCCTTGTGACTTTTGGTTCTTTCCAAAAATAAAAAAAAAAATTGAGAGGGAGAGTCTTCAACAGCAATGAGGAAATAATAAATGCGGTTAATGATGAAATTGCAAAACTGCAAAAAGCCGATTTTGGAGACTGTTTTACAAGATGGATTTGTCGACTCCATAAATGTATCAAAATTAATGGCAATTACGTTGAAAAAATACAAATATGAAGAATAAAGTTATAAGTTTAGAAAATTAAATTTAAAAGTTTTTTCAATTCAACCAAGCGAACTTTTGTTAGGCCCCTCGTATCGTGCATCCGTAAAATCTGATCAACTTATTGAAAGTTCTTATCTTTTTCTTTAAAACTTTATATAAATAATGGCGATATCTCTTTTAGGCTATTTTTAATTATTCCGAGTGGGCAGTTTTTGTATGAAGAATCTTGCTGAGGGAGTTTGAACTCCCAAAATCTCTTCTTGCACAAGTTCTTAGTAGTGGTTGATTAAAAACTAGCGGTGTCATATTGGACAAAGTTTCGAATTTTATGCAAATTTAAATGTTTTTTTAAAATCGTACCATACTCCAAAAAAATGTTTACCGAACCAAATAATAAAAATAAAAAAAAAAAAAAAAATTTTCCTGCTTCAAGATCAGCGGAAAAATGACAAATTAATTTACTAAATATTTGTTTGACTTCATGCGTTTTTATTAATAAATTTATTGTGCTGAAAGTTGGTGAAAGATAATTTGAAATATATATATTTGACGAAAAATGAAAAGGTGAAATGAAAAAAGAAAGTTCCTTTTTATCGAGTGGAAAAATGTGAGACGTTCGACATGAAACGTCCGAATATATAAAATAGTAGGTACACTAGATAGTATCGATACCGATACAAAAAAAACAAAAAAGTTCGCTGTAAGCCCCCCATTTTGAAAGTTTATAGGTTTCGATTTTTAAGGGAAAAAAAATTTTTTTTCGACTTCTAAATAATACTCGAATTGAGTTTTTGCTATTGCTCCGCATTTGACGTCCGATCATCAAGTATAGTATATAGTTCACAAAGTTGAAGCCCATAAAAAAACATAAATTTCATCTCTACTAAGTTTCCTTAAATTGTTGAAATTGAAAAAGTTATAGCGAATCTTGAACCTCAGTACAAAATATAAAAAATTCAATAACGAAAATCGCCCCTAAAACTATGCAAGATTCTTTTTTTATACCCTACACCCAGGGTATATTCACTTTGTCCTTCCGTTTGTAACGCAGAGAAGGACGCGTGGCAGGTATAGAAAAGTATATATATTCTTGATCAGCGTCACCTCCTGAGTCGATATAGCCATGTCCGTCTGTCTGGCTGGCTGGCTGGGTGGCTGGCTGGCTGGCTGGCTGGCTGGCTGGCTGGCTGGCTGGCTGGGTGGCTGGCTGGGTGGCTGGCTGTGTGTTGAAATACACTTTTTGGGAAAACTGAGCAAGATAATTCAATGAAATTTGGTACACTGCCTCCGTCGTCAAAGTTAGCTCGGGGGATTGAAAATGAGCAAAATCGGTCAACGGACACGCCTACCGCCCATACAAAAATTACATTCAAAATGCAATTTTAGGAGTATTTTTCACGACAATGCAACCACAATACATATAAGTACTACGAATTGTAAGCGCAAGCTCTGATAAAAATTTGAGCGAATTCGGACAAGAGGGCGTGGCACCTCCCATATAAGCAAAAGCTTCAAAACGCTATACTGAAAGCGTTTTTTGAGATATTCGAACCAAATTTTACTCAGACACTAAGAATTATAAATGAAAGCTCTCAGCAAAAATTGGGTGAAATCAGACAAGCGGGTGTGGCACCTCCCATATAAGCAAAAGATTCAAAATGCTATACTGAAAGAGTTTTTTGAGATAATCCAACTAAATTTCACTTGACACTAAAAACTATAAATGCAAGCTCTGAACAAAAACTGGGTGTACTCGGACAAGAGGGCGTGGCACCTCCCATATAAGCAAACTTTTCAAAATACTGCAGTGTAGGGTATTTATTTTTTGGCCAGGCCAAAATTTACACCCTTACTAGTTTTTATTTATTTTCATACTGTTTGAAATGTCAAATGTTAAAAAAAGAATATTGCACAGTTAAATGGGCGATTTTCGTTTTTAAAAAATTCCTTACACGATTAGCCCATAAAAGTACAGAGAAAATGTTTGATAGAAAAACATTTGGTATGTGGCTCACATCTAAATTGAATATTTATGATAAATTATTCTGAACTCTTATTTGTATAAAGTTGTCAAACTAAACGAAAAATGGTTTTTTTTGTGGCTACCTGTCTACTACTAAGTTAACCCTATACGAAACTGGGGATAGATTAAAAGTCATTCATCATAGCAAAATTGAACTTTGAAATTTACAAAAAATTTCAAAATTAAGACCACCAGTGGCAAAGTCATCATTTCGAAATAAGAAAAAAGAAATGCAAATACAGTCACTTCAATTTCAGATTGATTGATTATGCAGAGTACTTCAAGTTGGAATACATTCGAAAATATGTAATAAATCAAATGTTTTCATATTCATATGGTAGAAATGCCATTAAAAGAAGATATTTTTTCTGGTTATTGTTGCTGTTTATTTTTGATAAAATAGGCGTAGCAATTGCTAAATCTCAAATGACACCAACTACGCGCTAACCATGGCGGCGATTTCTCTATGTCCCTTAAAAGTTAATATGGATTGCATTAAGCCAAGAACGTCAGTAGCTGACACCAACAAAATTCACATTTGTAATTTTTCCAATCATTTGAAGAAGAAGAAACGAATAACAACAATAACAAAAAGTATTCAACAAATCCAACTTTCTGAACATTGGTATGAATGGTTCGTGCACGGAATGGCAATTTGTCGTTCAGCGATTGTTACACAACAGCTACAAAAACAGCAAAAGGAAAAAAACATTCCAACAATAACATTACGGAAAATTCAATAAAAGTAACAACAACAACTAACTAAAAATTCATGCAAAACAAAAAAAAGGAAAGAATTTAATATTTTTTTGAGAAATATGCTCCAACAAAACAAAAACAAATCAATAATGTAAGAAGAAAATGATAATGTGTATGACATTTACTACTCCATTTGGATTCTCTTTTTCTCTGTTGGTTATTGTTTTTAGCACGCTCATAACGCAAGCGCTTTAGCGGCGCCTAAATGTATGCAACGACTCTTTTATTTATTTTGTCGCCTTCAACGCTGATATAAAAATTGCACGTCGAAGGAATTGCTTGAAAATTGAATTTGATTGAATATTCATAGAGTTTCCATACAAAATTTTCATACTTGTACATAAATGATCGCGAGAAATGTATGTAGATCAGACCCTGAAATTAACTTTTTTAAAAGTTTTTTTTTTAGGTTTATTTAGACTAAAAACTTTTAAATCATCTAGATGAAAGTTTTTAAAAACTTTAAACTTTTTGAAATAAAAGTTTTAATAAACTTTTAAGAAAAACTTTTAAAATAAAAGTTGCTTATAAAATTTTTTAAAAACTTTTATCCTCAAAGGGTTTTTTATAAAAGTTTTTTGAAAGAGTTTTTAAAAACTTTTATTTTTAAAAGTTTTTATAGAAAAGTTTTTTCAAAAACTTTTATGTAAAAACTTCTAAGGAAGAAGTTTTTCATGAAAGTTTTTGACAAAAATTTCGCAGCCGGGCAAGGCTGGTGCAGTGGTAATGACTTCTGCTACCAACCGCGAGCTCCTTGGTTCAACTCCTGCCCAGGCCAAAAACACAAAAAGTTTTCAAAACTTGCAATTTTTCAATTATAATTAATTTAGTGAAATAAATATAATTATAATTACAACAAAAAAAAAAAAAAAAAAAAATAGTCTGATGAGTCTTTGTGGCGAAAGACGAAACATATGTCACTATAGCCGTGTTTTTAATCCGTTCCTTGATTTGTCATAATTATGTGTTAGAAAATGCATTGATAGATTTATATGTATATCGATCTTTGCAAATATATGACTAAAAGTTCAGGAAAAAAATACCTTGAAAAAAGCCCCTGTGAGTATAATTACGGCCCAATTTTGTAAAAAATTTTATTGCACCAATCGATGGGGAAAGGTTGAAAATACATTTTGGACATGACCAGGGGAGTCCCCGACCCCTCTAAGTGACTGATTTCAGGCAATTTTGGTGAAAAAATTTTATTGCACCAATCGATGGGGAAAGGTTGAAAAAACATTTTGGACATGACAAGTGGAGTCCCCTACCCCTCTAAGTGACCGATTTCAGCCCATTTTGGTGAAAAAATTTTATTGCACCAATCGATGGGGAAAGGTTGAAAATACATTTTGGACATGACCAGGGGAGTCCCCGACTCCTCTAAGTGACTGATTTCAGGCAATTTTGGTGAAAAAATTTTATTGCTCCAATCGATGGGGAAAGGTTGAAAAAACATTTTAGACATGACCAGGGGAGTCCCCGACCCCTCTAAGTGACCGATTTCAGCCCATTTTGGTGAAAAAATTGTATTGCACCAATCGATGGGAAAATGTGGAACATACATTTTGGACATGACCAAATGTACCTCCGGCCACTCTTGTTACCGTTTATTGCCATATTTTTAAAATTTCGTTAGTGGACATTTAAATGACAAAAAATAAAGCATTACCTACTGCATCTGGCACTGCAGTTGCTTTTATTTTTTGTTATTGAATACGTAATCACATTCTTATTTTCATTCGCATGCAAGTTCGGTAAAATCTGAATATGCAAGTGATCATAGGTAGAAAAACATTATGCACGTACATATGTGAGTATGTATAAGGAAAAGCCGTAAAAAAACGTTCATGCGTCGGTTGGCGTCTAATGTCTGACCTGTAGACTAAGTACGCAAATGGGCTCAAGTTGGTCACTTAGTGGGGTCGGGAACACCTCTGGTCATGTCCAAAATCTATTTTCGACCTTTCCCTATCGATTGGTGCGATAAAATTTTTTCACCAAAATGACCTCAAAACGGTCACTTAGAGGGGTCGGAGACATCTTTTTTCGACCATTCCCCATCGATTGGTGCAATAAATTTGTTTTACCAAAATAGGCCCAAATCGGTCACTTAGAGGGGTCGGGGACACCCCTGGTCATGTCCAAAATCTATTTTCGACCTTTCCCCATCGATTGGTGCAATAAAATTTTTTCACCGAATTGGGCCCAAAACGGTCGCATTTGATCTTCCAGCTCTATAGATAAGCGTGTAATTTGTAATACTTCAGTCACCGGATTTTTTCAAGGTATTTTTTTTTTGCCATGTTTTTTTCCAAAAAAAAAAACTTTTATGTGAGAAGTTTTTTGAAAAACTTTTATAAAAAACTTTAACAAAACTTGAAAGAAAAGTAAAAACTTTAATAAATAAAAGTTTTTAAAAACTTTTTCAAAAAACTTTTATAAAAAAACTTTTATGGATAAAAGTTTTTTTTTCAAAAGTTTTTCTTAAATGTTTTTTGAAAAAGTTTTTAAAAATTTTTTAAAAATAAAAGTTTTTATAAGCTTTCATACAACAAAAATTTTCAAAAATTTTCATTTGAAAAACTTTTTGTATAAAAGTTTACAAGTTTCAAGGTCTGATGGAGATATATCCAATTTTTGCTAATACACAAAGAAAACATTTTAAAGAGATATATACATACTTACTAGTCTGATTTAAAAAAACTTATTTTGGAATTTTTCTGATTACCCTTAAAATCTGTTCTGTGAGCTAAAATAACAAAAATTTTCAAAATAAATTTAATCGTAATTAATGTGGATTTACTCGTATAAAAGAAGATTTAACCTAAAATAAATAAAAATTTAATATTCTTCCTTAAATTTTTTTATGTCATGGTGTCGAATTATGTAGGTGCTTTAATAGTACCGACTGAAATTGCGTTGCAGACCTAACAGAATGCAATTATAGTGGAAGATTATTCCACAAACAAACTGCTGCGACAAAATAAGAGCATTCCAAAACCATGCTTCTCTGTTGTGGTACTAATTATTTTATTGCTATTCGAGGTTGAGCAAATTGGATAAGATCTAAGAGGTAAACCGGGCATTTTGATAATTTTGCGAAATTTATAAACTGCTCAAGATCCAACTCGAACATACTATGTTGGTGATATGCCACACTTTCATGTCGTTGCATACTAAAGACAAACCTGGAGCAGTCATTAAATGCAACATTCAGTCTGCGTTTACAAACAGAATCCAGACAATGACATACTAATAAAAGTTTAGTTTTAACTTTTAATTTATCTCATCTTCATTTCTCTAGCTAAGATTGCCTGAAATTTGCTTTATAGTAGCTGCACAGCCAAGAGAACTATTAATTCTGTATTTAAGATATTTAGCAATTAGTTAATAGAATAGCAGTGTTATTAATGACCAAGGCAGAAAAATCATCAGGACAGATTATATGATTAGATCATAGCACGCTGACACACTTTGACGGATTCAGTTTCAGGCAATTAATTAAAAATCATTTAATTGGAACCAGCTTTGTGAAACTCACAACTCAACTCGAAGTTCTAAGTCTGTGATGCCGCCTTTTTATTTTCAGAATCCACATAAATTTAAAATGAAGTTTTCATTTTAAAAAAATGCACTAAAAATATTTAAAAAAAATTAGCTTTTTTAAATATTCCGGTATGTTCTTAAATCCAATTCTCTTGGAAAATGGAATGAAAGCAATCTTCAAGAGCTCTGCATTGCTACAATTAAGATGGAATCAGATACGTATTTCAACAAATAAAATATGATAATGGTTCCTTTTCGATTCATCAAAACATAAATCCGATTTGGTGCTAATTATCGAAATGCGGAGCTCTTGAAGATTGCTTTCATTCCGTTTGCGAAGTGAAACGGATATCAAAACATACCTGAATGGCTTATACTACATACATTTTTGTTTCTGCAGTGGGTTTATTTAAGTGAAATTGCTTGTTTATGCTCAATGCGGCTTTGAAATGTCTAATAGCGATTAGATCAAATTTTATAGATTGTTGAAAATTGAGGAAAAGCATTAAAAAACGAACTGAGCGCTAAACCACTTTTAACGCATTTTAACTTTAAAAAAACACAAAGTTTTCATCGCTGTTCAAAATATTAAAGTCATCGTTAACTACTTCATTCATTCGACACAGCACACAGTGGCCTGTAAAAGAGAGCTAGACGGTCATAAGTCTAAAAACTTATGTATCCAAAACAATAATATTACGATTTGACATAATACTCCAGTCAAATTAGATTTGAGCCTTGAACTAATTCCAAACTTCATAAAACCTATACCAATAGCGAATTTTGCCCTGAACAACATATCAAAATGGGTCCTCACAATTTTTCCGGGAAATTATGTAAATTCGGGTTTTTCCCATGAACTAAATAAGATTATGTTATTAGATTTTGATTATGATATTAGATTATGTTATACCAGATACGTAATATTTTTAAAATATAAAGTCTGACTAATGAATTAGAGGACTAAAATTGGACACATAAAAATTTTTTACCTTTACTTCACTGAGAAAACTCGAATTACAATTGCGTGCAAATTTTCATTAATGCTCCAAATGAGCCGTGTAATATCTCAAATTTTTCATTTTGATTCGATAATGTAACAAAATAATTAAAAAAAATATAAAATATAAAAAAATAAAATAAAAAAGCTATACGGTGAAAAGCGTTACCATTTACTGAACAACTTAGATCCAAATATGTAAGTGAACATATTAAATTAAAATTAATAGAAAGTAACGCGTTAATAAAATTTTTCATTAAGGGTATTCCTTAAAAAATGTAAATGCCTCAAAAACCTCGTAAGTTTGTTAAGGTATCCTTTTAACTTTTCTTGAAATTGCTTTTGTATTTTTGTATTCTTACGGTCGTTTTCTCAATGTCCGGTTAGATTTGTTCTTAACCGTACGATTGCTAACCATACGATAAATGAAATCAATGAATTCGTTTTTACAAAGTGCTGATTATTTAACCAGGGATTTGCTCATCGATTTTTCGATGTCAAAATTCAAATAAATTAAATCAAAATAATAAGTAAAACCATTTCAAAAATTT
This sequence comes from Calliopum simillimum, assembly GCA_951812925.1. Lineage (NCBI taxonomy): Eukaryota > Metazoa > Arthropoda > Insecta > Diptera > Lauxaniidae > Calliopum > Calliopum simillimum. Next base: position 103,444,330 of record OX638368.1, read on the forward strand.
CACAAAAAAATAATTTATTTGAATCTTTTGTACAGGAACATTTAGCTTATGGAATTATCTTCCAAATTTTATGCATTTTGTTCCAACTGAATTAAAGGTTCGCTGAAAAAATAAGTTTTTATAAAACAAGCCGCAATTCCATGCTTTAAGGGGAAGGTATAAGTAGTTATTAAATAAATATTTTTTTTCCGTAATGTTAGGGATAATTTTTTTACTTTAATGAGGATAATAATGAAATCAATAAAGTGATGGTTTATGGAAATTATTTGAGAGCAACTTAAAATGAATGATGAATAGTGGCTTTTGTGCTTACATGCATAATTTTCTAATAAATCATTAACTTTGATACTAACTTACAATGCTTAAACATGAAAAACATATACCTAAAGCAACCTTTAACTACACAAGCACTCAAAAAGAAAACAAATTTGTCTGAATACAAGAGTTCTTATATGCAGTCTTATGATTTTATCGACGTTGTATCGGACTGCATCTTCAGAATTGTCAATAAACTTGCAGAATTTTGAGACACCCTTGCTTAAAGTTGGCGAAAACGCTTGTTGAAGGCTTATAGCGTAGCTACACGAAAAAGTGTAACTCTTATTTTTTAAATTACTCAAATACGGCTTTTTTCAATAGGAGTCAAAATTTCTGAGTTATGATCCTTTGAAGAGAAGGTATTTCAGCCTCCATACAAAGGACGAAATTAAATTAGTATCGAAAAACCGAGTCATGGCCAAAAAACACTCGAAATCGGCTGCAGGGTTTGATATGTGTTAGTGCCAACAAAAATAGGCAATGCCATGCCCCCAAAATATTTCGTCCTTTGTATGAGGTTGAAACTCCCTCTCTTCAAAGGATTATAACTTGGAAAGTAAGAGCTCTACTAGAAAATTTCGAAGGTGGCTCTTAAGCTTTGATATCTAGAAAACGATGCAAGATATTGATCTAATTTTTTCGATTAATCAAATTTCGGAGCCACAGAAATCGTACTTGTGGCTATTTTCATGTACTTTCTACGCCAAAATAAATATTTATCATCGCTACGTCCGAATATTTTCAGCATGAATAAATACTTTTTAGCAGTTTCTTCAAGATGCTGTCTGATTAAATATAATTTTTTGCTTCTTCGTGACATTTTTTTTATTTTTACTTTATCAAACACTGTATACAGACTAAAAGAAATAATGTAGAAGACATCAATGTTCAAATTGTCAAACTGGCGATTTACGGGCTTGTTAACAAGTTTGCAGAAAGGAGCGTTACTCAAAATAAGCTTGTATACTTTATGAATTTACACGTTTGCAAGTTTACACATTTTTTTGAATAACCTAAATATCTCTAACTTAACATCAGCCATTAGTTATTTTTTTACTTATTTTCCCCTCTTGTTAACCTTTTAAACTAAATTTTAGATAAAACTTGCTATCTCAAGGTCATATTGAAACTCACCTAAGAAACATTTTTCTAGAACATTTGAACTCATTATATCCTATTTTGTTGGTTTTTTTAACATAGAATTTTTCCAAAAATTGGATTGTAATGGGTTAAAATATTTTACTAATAATTTTACTAGGATGTGTTACCAAAGATGAGAAATGCATAAAACTTAGGAAAAATGCATAAGTATGCAGTTGCCTATACAGAGAAAACAACGTTGTCAAAAAAGGCAGAAACGTTGCTATTTTAACCACGTGTTGACCCAAATTTTGAACATGGCTCGTTTGTGGCAGTTTTCACAACGCGCGTTGCTAAATGAGTTTCAACCACGTTTGTGAGTGATTTAACAACGTGCGTTGCTGAATGAAATACAAAAAAAAAAAAAAAAAAATTTTTTAATTTTTTCCTGTCAACGGCAACGAAATTGATATTTTTTTTTTTTTTTTTCAATTTATGCTTTAAATAAATTATATCTGTTTTAATGTTGGAAGATTTAAACCTGGAACCTGTCGTGTGATATATGCAGATGTTAGCAACTCAGCCACTGCCATCATTATTGTGAAGTTTACTGAAAGTCTATTCGTTTTGGAATGAGCTGTTTTGGATTTAACTACTTTTTGTGAGTGTTTGAAGCATTGTTAAATCGAAAACAGCAACGAATGTTGTGTTTTTCGCTCTGTGAACTTTTAATCAAAACTAGAATCGCCAAATGGTTAAAATTTAATTTTGGTACTTTTTGGACAGTTTTAGTAATTTTTTTGCTATTTGGTACAAAATAGAAAAGCTCATTTGTCATCCCTCCTGGAACAATGAGAAATGTGACACGGACAGACAAAAAAAAAAAAAAAAAAAAATGAAATCAGTGTCAGTCAGCTTTTTGTCTTTCTCTTTGTGCTGCATCCTCTTTTCAGCTCTGTGTGACCGCGTATGTATTTTGTCGTTGTTAATATTGAAAAATTTGCATTTAATTTTACCACACTTAATGGCAAAATATAAAAAAAATTTTAGCTTTGTGCATATTGACACACAAATACCTTTCTAATGGTGTATAATTCAAAGTCGTGCTACATTTCTAACATAGTAAAAAAGGTGAGACAAAGTTTTGTCTTGCGTATTAATATATAGAGTAAGCGAAAATACAAAATTCAAATTGTTTGCATCTGGTTGACGTTTCTCTAAACTTTACTTTACGTCCAACACTACAAAACAGCAAATATTGGAAAATGATTATCCCACAGTTCATAACAGTTCAAATTATCATTTGTGATATAATATGTTGCGGATTATAATCATAGCTAAATTTATGAGTAGTTAATACTTAGATCATAACCCTATGAGTCGAACTATGTATGTCGAAATATGTCTTTAATCGGTAGGATTATAATGTGCTAAAATAATAAATCAATTGATTAAGACTAAGAACCAATATACCAATTAGCAAAATGAGTTTTGTTATAGTGTTACTTAACTAACATTCCAAAGTTCTACTTTGACTCATTTCCCCTTACAAAAACAAAATATTGTTAGTTAACTAAGTGAAGACTCTTTTTGAGTTAAAACTCTGTTGGCTAAAACAAAACAAAACGGCTACAGCATTTTTCTCCATCGCATGAAAATTCATTTGCTTAAAATTTCCCCATTACCGGTGAAAATTGTAACAAAAAGAAAGAAAAATCGTGAAAAAACTATCACAGATTTTCCAAAGCGCAGTCAATATCACGTGAGAGACAAAGAGCGAGCACACAAAATGTGTTACACTCTCGGAATTGGTAGCATTGCTGCTCCCACGCCAAGAATAATCATCGACAACAACTACAAACATTACCGAATAACTTCGTAACCGATAGGGAATGACATCAGCTCGCTTGCACATGTGGTTTTAACAAATAATGCCGTCTCTTTTGGGCAAATTACATAAACAAAATTCGAATGAGAAATTGTTGTGATTTTTTGTTGTTTTCCCTGTTTCGTGAAAATTTTTATTCGGATTTTTTCGGTTCAACGCTGAGTGTAGTTTTACGGTTTTGTTGCTACAATACGATACGAGCAAAAGAGAACCCAAAAATAAAAAGAAGTGGATTCTTGAGCGTATTTTAGGCGCCATATGCCGCTGCTACGCTAGGTGGTGGTGGGATGATGCGAAAATGTTCTCACGCCTAAAAGTATGCAACGAAAACATGTTTCAACAACAACGGCAGCTCTAAACCAAACAACAGCAGCAGCAGCAGCGACAGCAACTGCATACATACACACACACAGACACACACACACACACACTATGACTGCTGCTGCTTGTATGGGAATGTGCGAGGACGGCTCGAATCCATGTGTTTAGTTTAGGAGCAGTTGTGCCCTGTGTAAGAGTGCAAAGCAGCACAACAGCACCACAGCAAACTGAACGTACGTACGAAATAAAAAAAACGCACGCACGCAAGCCACATACAGACAGACGGAAAACTCTGAAAAGAAATTGAAAAACTGTAAAAGCAAAAAATAAAAAAAAGTAAAAATTGGAAAAAAAACAACTGTCGATCGTTGTGTTAGTCTCAGTCACATTAAGAAAAGAAAGAACAAAATACTTCGAGTGTAAAAGAATAAAAAGACGGAGAAATTGAAATTCACAAATTGAAGAAACGACGGAGAAAACAACGACATTTAGAAAGTCGTCGTCGTACGTGTGTAGTGCTCTATCTAACAAGAAGCTAGCTGCTCCATTTGGAACAACGTAACGGATCGACCGATAAAATAGAAAAAAAAGGAAGAAAGAAAGAAAGACAAGAAAAATCATATTTCTTCTTCTTTTTCGTTGTTTTCTCTTCCTGTCTTGCCAGCCTGCTGCCATTCTACGGGCGGTTAGTGATTACTTTTTCCGTTTTGTGATTTCCGGTGAATATTTATTTAATTAATTTAATTTATATAACCAACACTTAATTATACAACATCAACAACAGCAACGGTGAAGAAAATTACGGTGTAGTTATTGGTTTATTTGTTGTTCAATCTTCCGTCAGTGTTCAGATAATGCTGTGCATAATTTGTGTTTAATTGATTTTTTTTTTTTTGGACTCAGTGCCATATTTTCCAAAATTGTTGCTATCAATTTGTTTACAAAACAAAAAATTTAATTAGTTTTATTAAAATTTTTTTTTTTTTTTTTTTTGAATCATTCACTAACTGAAAGTCATGTTTTCACTTCCATCTGTGTTGGCTTGCACGTTAAAATGTGCGTTTGTGTTTATGTATCTGTGAGCGCGTGTTTGTTAGTAGCAGCCCAGCAAACATTTTTAAGGTTTTAGAAACTTTCAAAATTTTAACGATGATTTTTTAAGTCTATCTTACACGGAATGTTTTTGTGGGCATTATGCACAAAAATTTAAATGATTTTAAAAACCTTCCTCTATGCCATGATATCACGACTCTTCAATAAAGGTGTTAGACTGTAATGCAATTGTGTGAATATAAAATTAATAATGGAGATTAATTTCTAATTGAACTTTTAGTCATATATTTGCATAGATCGATTTTCATATAAATCTTTCAATGCATTTTCTAACACGTAATTATGACAAATCAAAGAACGGATTAAAAACACGGCTATAGTGACATATATTTCGTCTTTCGCCACAAAGACTCATCAGACTATTTTTGTTGTAATTATAACAAATATTATTTTACTAAATTAATTATAATTGAAAAATTGCAAGTTGAAAAACTTTTTGTTTAGGCAGAAATTGAACCGAGAACGTCATGGGCGGAACAACTCTGAAACGCAGTGTCAGTCGCAAGACTAATGCACCATCGTTGCACTGTTACGAAGTTGACTTATTCTAGTTTTCTACGTGTGTTCATATGTATTATCTATGTCATAATTGTTTTTTGTGTTATTTATTGATATTATATGCATGTCATTAAGTAACTTCGCTTAAAAAATTCTTAAATTAATAAAGAAGGATAAAAAAATTGCTTTTTAAAAATTCCTTCATCAAATTTCTTCTAAAAACTGTGAGGAGTTCCCTTAAAACTACTCGAGAAGGAGTTTGCAAGCTGACATTATCATACAATTTTTTTATAGCTTGATGGCCCGTTAAACCTTATCTAGCACATATAACATTATTCCCCTCTAGTTTTCTAGCGAATTGCCTGGAAGAATATGTTTTAAAATTCTTATACACTCCGTTACAATTTTTAAAACGGTAATCTTCAAAAAATTTAAATGACTCAAATCACTACCCATAAAGAATCTTTAATTATTATTTTTCAACAAAAATCAATTCAGCAATTTCAAACTGCATATCGTCAATCTTGGGCGAGATTAAAGAATGTGAAAATTATTGAATTTGAGAAATTGGTTTTTGAAATTTTTCAGGATTCAGTTTTCTTGTGTTTAAATTAAGAAAAAAAAGTAGGTCCGGAAAAGTCCTTCATAGCCGGAAATGGTGGAGTCATTTAACGCAGTGTAACAGAAAAATCCAAAAAATTTTTTGAATACTGTTCCTGAAAGCCCATTTTGTTACTAGTAAAACCCTACATGTGTTTCGCTTGTTTGGCTCCAGGTCGAAATATATAGTGCTATAAAAATTGCTTCAAAACTGCTTTTTCAAAGTTGTCACGGCTATAAGTCGTAAACCGTTTGAGATTTTGTTTTTCTATATTTAACGAAGTTGTAGATGTAGACTAAAGGAAGGAAAGCGTTCAAGAAACTTACCCGAAAAAATTGGGTTTTGGGCCTCAAAATGACAAAAATGGCAAAAATTGTGCCATTTTTGGTCAAAGCTATAAAACCGTTCCGTATTTTGCCAAACATTTAAAACAGAATTGAAGTCTAGACTATACTGAACAACTTTCTAGAGCATGTCAATAGCATTCGAGTACTTCGTGCTACCACTACAGATATAGCTTTCATACTTCTGGCATAACTTTATTGAACCATTTTGTATTGTACGAGAAAACCACATTAGTGCAAAACTGAAAAATTTGCACTTTCGTGAACCTGACCTAAGAGTGACGATATGTAGAAAGAGATGCCTATATGTACTTATGTGATTAATTTTCCAGAAGTTTGGTATTTTTTGATGAGCTACATATTTTTCCTGAACCAAAAAAAAAAGAAGTAAAACTAAGTATGCAAAAAGCTTTCTGACTGTATGTGGAATAAAATAACCCAAAACTGAAAAATCTAAGCTCCTCGTTAGCAGATATTAAATTCTCTTTATGTGTTTTTATTATATCACGTTTAAAAATAAGCAAATAAAAATATAGCTAAGTAGTCATTCCGAATGTATTTTTCGATACTTAGCCTGAATTCGATCACAGAATATCACTTTTGTGTCTGGATTTTTAGATATCCTTATATTAAATGGCATAATATACAGTTTTGCAATAAGACTGGATAAACTTTGGCCAAGAAACTTGACATAATGGTTAAAAGTTCATACTACTCAGTTCTTGTCTTTAAAAAAGGCTAACCAAACGTCCAAAATTTGTCTTGCATTTGAAACGAATGAATCTACTGAAAGTGTTTTTTTTTGTTACTAAACGCGATATTGACAAAACAAAAGACACTAATTGGAATAAGGAATCTGCACCAGACGTCTTGTTGGAGTTTTAAGACATTTCGTTTCAAAATACGTTGTGAGTTGTACCCAATATATGAAAGCAGGAAAAACAAATACTGCACAGACCGTCCTTGTTTGATTTACTTCAGTTCAGTTCAGTGCGTATACTGTAGTTATAGTGTACACTAAAAAATACTACTTTAGTGACAAAAGTAGTTTTTCGCTCTTTCTTTGGCTCTCTTACTCGAGCAAAAATGCACAAAATGCATAAAAGCAAGATTGTAGCCTGTGTTACCAATGCGTTGAACTTGCAAGTTTTTCCATATCATCAATTTATTCATATTTATTTGAAAAAAAAAAAAAAAATATGTGATTTGTTTTGTAAAAACATACCCAAAGTATGAAAATAAGTTTTCGAGAAAAAAGAATTTAGAGTTTTTGTTTTCTGTTTTTTTATACATGTTTGTCATTTTTGACTCATTTCAATGAGAATTTTCAAGATCAAAATATTTTTTAAAATTTTTGTAAGTGACACTACTGGAAAGATGACTTCATAATTAATTTAAAACAGTGAAAATCTCAAAATCGATTTTTTCATATGTAAGGTATGTTTTCACAAACCAGGTCACATATGTGCGCTCTAATAAATATTTGTTAGAGTCAGATTTTGTTTTTGACACTGAAAAAACAAAACAATGCATTTCAGTGTCAAAATAAAATCAATAAACAGTGAAGATTTAAATCTTGAATTTTTCAGATCAAATACTTCAGTTCAGTGTAAAATGTACGTGTTAAAGAAACTTCACTGTATCTCAAGATGTTTTGCGCGAGCCTCTAATGGGAATTGATACTCTTATTTTAAAATTCAATATGGGTAGTTGTAAAAGTTTTTAAGAGACCATCAATCAAAACCCCGACTTAATAAAAAAATGCCAGGGTAGTAGTTGATATTACTTTTTAACATATTGTCAAATAAGTAGTTTAAGTCAGAGAGGAAAGGAAATCTAAGAGAAAAATTATTGATTTGTTGTGTTTTTCTGTTTATATTTTAAAATTTGTAATTTTAATCTAATTTGCTTTTTTCTTAAATTCAATGGCGTATAAATTTATTGACTAGAAAAACTATTTGTTTTATATATAAGCACTTAATAGTGTCATCTATACAATGGAGTTAGAAAAATATTCCGTATTTTATGTTCAAATAAAAATTATTTATTTAGCTACCAACAATGATAAAACATTGATGGTTGGAGCTTACTGTTCAGTAGGTATGTTTGTGTAAAAACACCAATAAAAACACAAAGATTGCATAATATCGATGACTTACAACGGCAGAACAATCAATGCATAACAAGGGAAAAAGCTAAAAATTAGAGTTTTTTACATGTGTCGTTTTTTTACCTTGCTGTGATTCTCGTCTAGTTTATGCTAAATGTAAAATATATTGTGCTTAACAAAATTCTTTTTTTATCAGAGAAGTCGTATGATGAGGTATTGACTTTTAGTCAATTTTGGCATGTGATCACGAAACTAGGAACGCAACATTTTGTTTTTGGTTTTTTTTTAGTTTAAGAATTTTTAAGTGTGTTATTTAATGACATTCATATATTGAAAATTTTTTTTTTTTTTTTAATTGAACTTTTAGTCATATATTTGCAAAGATCAATTTACATATACATAAATCTATCAATGCATTTTCTAACACATAATTATGACAAATCAAGGAACGGATTAAAAACACGGCTATAGTGACATATGTTTCGTCTTTCGCCACAAAGACTCATCAGACTATTCTTGTTGTAATTATAATTATATTTATTTCACTAAATTAATTATAATTGAAAAATTGCAAGTTTAAAAACTTTTTGTGTTTTTGGCCTGGGCGGGAGTTGAACCAAGGACCTCCAGGTTGGTAGCAGAAGTCGTTACCACTGCACCAGCCTTGCCCGGCTGCGAAGCCGACTTTTGCCAGTTTTGTTTGTGTGTTCATACGTATTGATATATCATAATTGTTGTTTGTGTTATTTATTGATATTTGGTATAGTTGTTTCTTTGTTCTTTAAAAATTCTTAAAGTAATTTGGGAGAACACGCCCTGATAAGGTGGCAACACCTGCAATCGGTATTGAATTTGTTCCAAAGGAACAACTATACCAGATATCAATAAATAACACAAACAACAATTATGATATATCAATACGTATGAACACACAAACAAATCTGGCAAAAGTCTGCTACCAACCTGGAGGTCCTTTTTTTTTCTTTTTTATATTGTACATTTTGCTCTGTTTTTGTGTTTTTATTGGTGCTTTTACACAAACATACTGATTAGTAATCTCCAACCATCAATGTTTTTTCATTGTTGGAAGCTAAATAATGTAAATCATTATGTTTCAAAAACATTTAAAAATTAGAAAGTTATATACATAGAGAAAATTCATACTTTTTCAACTACACCTATTAAAATTTTTATCAAAACCATAAACAATGTTTGTGTATTCCAGCAAATTCACCGTACAGTTTTATTGTGGTTGGATTATCTCAAATAGCATACTCAATACTGAGTTTTAAATATTTGGTTTGTATGGGTGGTGTTACGTCCTCTTGTCCGAATCCGCTTATTTTCCTACCAGAGCTGACCTATACTATTCCTAGCATTTGCTCTAAATATGGTTCGATGATCTCAAATTGCACTCTCAGTATAAAAATTTAAAGATTTTGCTTATATGATTGATAGGGGAACTGATGCTATTGTGGTATAGCTAATGTTTAGGTGGAATTTTAAAAGGAACCATTAGACCAATTTCAGTCAAATTTTTTTATGCTAATCATTGAAGTATTGGCTACAGAATATATTTCAATAAAATGTGTGCAATTTCATTAAAAAAAGTTATTGAGCAAATTCTGAAAAAGTCAAAAAAGCTGTTTTCAAAAAGTTGGGAGGTAATGTGGTATATATGTTGGCACAATGTGGTATATATACTGATGAGTACTTGTAAAGTGGACTGGTAGTGTGGTATATACAAGTGGGATAATGTGGTATACTTAGCCATACAACCAAATATAAAGTTTGAAAGGTATGAAATAAGTTCATAATAACTTTAACATTTATTCTCAAACTCATAGTTCTTATTAAAAAATAAACAGCCATCAAATAATGTTAAGACTATCAAGAAATGTTCAAATACCACATAAGCGAAGCCCGACTATACCACACTGACCAATTTTTAGAAATTACAAAATTGTAAAAATTAAATTGGAAACTGTGTGAATTTACACAGTTAAACACATATTTCACCAAAAAGCAACTTTTTCTTAACAACATTTTTTTGCAAAAAATCCGGAAAAAAAAAATCAACCACACGCGACTTAAGTTTCGTTCAACTGACACCGGAAAAATTTTGTTTGGTGCATGACAGCAACACATCCCTGGTTTTTCATGTTTTCTGATAGGATAAAAGCAGTGACGTTCGTAGGTTCTTTCCCAATTCGGAGATATGCGACCATACCACATTGAAAAACTATACCACAATAGCATCAGTTCCCCTACCATGTGCTCTTGTTCAAATTTGCCCAGATTTCGCTTAAAGTTTAAGTTTGGTTGCAGTGCACACCTCCGTTTATTTGATGCCACTTATAAGAAAGCTTCTTGTCCCTCTGTGTGCTGTGGCATTTGAAAAAGCCTGTTATTTTTACTGTTCTTAGACATTTATTCAAGAATGTCCTGCATTGGTGTTTTGAAAATTCGGTGACCTTGCTGTAGAACCTTCCGAGCAATACAATTTTTAAAGCATTTCTCTAACATTTGGATACCTTTGTTGTGGAACAATTTATATTTGTCCTCAAAATAGTCGTTTTTTCGGCGATTACCTCCTTTTATCAGCCAAATCTCTTACACGTGACAATTTTTTTTTAGGTCTGCCAACAATTAAACTGCTTTGCTTATAGGCGAGGAGCTGGAATACTGAAGTACCTTATATCACGGATGTGAAAATTTTTAACAAAATTACTATGTTTATATCAAGACAAATAAGAAAAGCTTGGTTGGTGTGGATTTAATCGGCCGAAAATATTTTTAAGCATATTATATGTTATTAAATTTCCAAAATATTTTACCGTCATTGCGGATTTTTGTTCAGTCTTATAATTAGTTAGTGCTAAATTTCATAAACATTAAAAAAAAATCCGCCTGACTAATTTTTTTTTTTTTTTTTGGCCTGAAAGGACTGGCTTACCTATTTGAATGGTGCGATAGTGGGTACAATTTCTCTGTTATCACGGGAATTTTTTCTTTTTTAATTACGTGTTTTAATGTCAAATTTAAAAAATGTTAATATGCGGAGTAAGAAAATGCCGGATGTTAAATGTCCGATTCGATTTATCTTCAGCAATTCATGGTAAGGAAGCACATTTCATTTTCAATTTTCTATGGATCGTCATAAAAATTTATATAGTTTTGTTTGCCCTTTTTTGTTTTGTTTTATATTACATTTTGTCACTAATTTGCTACAATTTGTAACAGTTTTAAATCTTGAAGACTTAAAAAAAAAATAAGAAATGTTTCTACTAATGCCAACATTTTTGGTAGAAATATATGTATGTGTTTGTGTGCTCAACGCACATCCTTTTATCCTTTTTTTTTGGAACACCAGCTGCCTGCAGTCATACTTTAGAGTCCTTGTTTTTTATTTTTACTTTTCTTTTTTTACATTTCCATTTTTTCCATCACTCCCTCCTTCTCCAGTTTGATAGTGAGAATTATACCGCGGGTCATATTCGAAGTCTTTAATTTTATTGTAGCAGTATATATTTTTGTGCAACTTCTCACATTATCTTTTTCTCCCTTTTTTTGTTCCAACTGTATTCATCCTCTTATTGTGTTTTTTTCGCTCTTTTCTTGGCACTTCCTATATTTTTTTTATCACTATACTTTTTTATGGCCGTAATCTAATATGTACTTTTCATATTAAAAGGAAACAAAAACCGCACTTCTGGCTATTCTGACGGCCTATATTATACGCTAACGTACAATGGGAAAAAAATTTTAACTAGACACACATTTGAAAAGAATTACTTGATTGATCTTGTAGAAGATTTGAATATCCAATTCGACAAATCGGCCAATTTTCAGATTAAATTAGAATATTTGAGAGTTTTGCTAAAGACAGAATATTTTTCACATGTATGTAATTAAAACAATATCTTAGTAAACGTATCGCTTTTGAAATTCTTGTGTTATTATCCTGTTTGCTCCACTTTTGCATGGAGCTGATGCTTCATAGAAAAGAGAAGGTACTAATTGATTTTGATCGATTTGTAAGCTGCCCTTATGCGACTCAAAGTGTTTAACTTTGCTTTGCATGTTTGAACGTTTACATGATAGAAGGGCAATGGCATCAGTCATCCGGAGATGCTTTAACAATTTTTAAGTTCTTTGAATTTTTTCAAAATTATTTTTGAAAAGCAAGTTCCTCACAATGAATTACGATATTAAGTCTTCACCAAGGGGACTCCATTCTTTCCTTCTCTCAAAAACGATAGCCAAATAATAAAACTTGCTCACTTCTTGAAAGTTCATTGACTTGTTGACGTTCTTATCTAAAACGTTAAGAAAAAATGTTAGTGACCATTAACAATCTTTCCCGTTGATTCTGAATCTGGATACCGGTTTTTCCTCTCAGGTCAGAAATCGCCGCAAATGGGGTGTCTTATAGTTTTTGCAGTGAAAAGTCTGCTTAAATTAATTATATTATTGATGACTTTGGTGCGGCTTCACAGTCATTAGTTAACTAATGACAAGGCTTTAATCAACAAAATTCTATTTTTAATCATTAGTTAACCATTAGTAAAACTGATTGTTATAAGTAAAACTAATTGATAAACTAATGACTGAGAATCCGGGTCTTTGAAATTGCATATTAAACCAATTTTTTCCTCAAAGTTTTCCCCGACCTCCTATTATTGCCTTTTTGAGGTTTGTAAAACCCTTTTCGAAAATTTGCCCGTAACAGTTATATTAAAGGTTCAGCAAACTGTCTAAGTTTATTCGATGAAAATGTCCCCCTAAAAAAATAATTAAGTTCGCTGAAGACGTCAACCATATAGATGTACCAAATTTAAGATATCTGTATGTAGGACTCCAAATTCAAAAGTGTAATTTTAGGCAAAGACACGTAGCATCGCCACAGTATTTCAAAGAATAACAATCAAAGTTTCTAAGATCCTGTAAACTTTTTTCGGATAACTTGGGGTCGTTGTTTCTGAATCTGATACGCGCTTTAATCTAGCAGGTCTACGATAGCCACAAATAGGGTGTCTTACCCCCTTTTTGGAGCGAAATTGCCCAAGAGTCTGTTAAAGTAAATTAATATATATTTCATGATTGAGAAAAAGTTGGGCATAATGAGCCGAAAGCTTGTCGTTTTTTATACGACAATTCCCTGCCTTCTGTTAATTGACCTCTGATGATTTTAAGAGGCCCTTTTAAAGAACTAAGCCATAATATGTCCACAAATCTATCAAGGTATAATCGAAAACTAGTAAGGGTGTTACCTTTGGCCTGGCCAAACATTAAATACCCTACACAGCAGTATTTTGAAAATTTTGCTAATATGGGAGGTGCCACGCCCTCCAAATTCACCCAGTTTTTTCTCAGAGTTTGCATTTATAGTTCTTAGTATTTAAGTGATATTTGGTTGGATTATCTGAAAAAATATTTTCAGAATAGCGTTTTGAAGCTTTTGCTTATATGGGAGGAGCCACGCCCTCTTGTCCGATTTTATACAGTTTTTGCTTAAAGCTTACATTTATAGTTTTTAGTGTCCGAGTCAAATCTAGTTTGATTATCTCAAAAACGCTTTCAGTACAGCGTTTTGAAGCTTTTGCTTATATGAGAGGTGCCACGCCCTCTTGTCCGAATTCGACCAGCTTTTTCTCAGAGCTTGCGCTGACAATTCGTACTATTTATGTGTATTTTGGTTGCATTGTTGTGAAATATACTCCAAAATTTGCATTTTGAAGATATTTTTTGTATGGGCGGTAGGCGTGTCCGTTGACCGATTTCACTCATTTTCAATCCCCCGAGCTAACTTCGACGACGGAGGCTGTGTACCAAATTTCATTGAATTATCTTGCTTAGTTTTCCCAAAAAATGTATTTTCACACACAGCCGTTACCCAGCCAGCCAGCCAGCTGGCCAGACAGACGGACATGGCTATATCGACTCAGGAGGTGACGCTGATCAAGAACATATATACTTTTCCATATCTGCCACGCCTCCTTCTCTGCGTTACAAACGGAAGGACAAAGTGAATATACCCTGGGTGTAGGGTATAAAAATGATTCCCATAAAAAATAAGAAAGGTCGCTGAAAACAGGAAACATATATGGTGTACCAATTTTAAGAAAAAAGATCCCAAATAACTAGCCAGAGAAACAGTTTTGAGTTTGAAGTCATATAAAGAATGTAGAAATTGATTTTAATAGATTTTTGGACATATCAAATTCACTTCAAAAAAGTGGTAAGACACCTTATTTGTTTCGATCTCAGACCTGATAAGAAAAAAAGATTCAATGATGATAATCAGCTACCCTAAATTTAAAAAAAAAAAATTGTAGAGATCTGATTCAGAATTTTGTAGTGTACAGTGTAATCATTGGCAAATAGAATAATTTGGATATTTTGGGATTGAAAGAAGAATGAAAATTTCCGCTCCGTTTCGAAATAATTTTACACGTACCAATAATGATCTAGAAAGTATCGCGTTTTATTGTATACTATTAAGTTAATTTCCTCGAACCACTTTCGAAACTCTCTAGGTAGATTTTCCAGAAGGAATTTTTAAACATATCTCTAGATATTGTATTTAAAAAAATTTATCTTCAAGATTTAAGACTTTTTCGAATGCTGTATTTAAAATTTTTTTGAAATGTTGCATGCGTTATTTTCACGCTCTCATATCAGTGTATCCTACTGTGTATCGCGCTGTCATTTGCCAGTGTTGCCCTTTACGCTGCGTTACGCTTCACAGTTGTGTTGTTTTGAACAAAGGTCCTTTTCGGTGGTTATTTTTTTTTTTTTTTTTTTTTGTGTGGTTTCTTCCCTTTGTCCTTCACTTTTTTTTTATCTTCATTTTTTTTTTTTTGTTAGATTAACTTACTAATTTTCTTTTATTTTTCTTACAGTAGCTTTTTTTTCTAAGCCCAGCGCTTTATCATCCATACTGTTGTTGTTGTTGCGGATTCTATTTGTTATTCTGCTTGTTGTTGTTGCATTGTTTGCTGTGGCTTTTGTTTGCGGGTTTGTGTTTGCTGTATGTGTGTGAGTCCTTTTTGGGCCGAAAATTTCTTTGTCTTGTCTTCTCTTGTATTCTTCTCATGTGGTCTGTTGACGTCGGTGCCTATTTGTCCTTTGCTGCATTTACTTCTTCAAAGGACATACAGGACAAATGAATTAGTGTGAAGAATGTATACACACGTACAAATGGTAAAGCACTTTAGGTTTTCCTTTAATTGAGGACTTGCTAGTACTTATTACAAAAATATGTTGGGATTCACTTAATTTTTCAATTAAGTATTATCAATTGTTAAGTGCTTTTTTGTTGTGTGATTTCCGCAGAAATCCTACTACCATGCTGGCTGCGCGCAGTTTCAATGACTGGAAAAGTGTTGAGACTTTGATGAATATTGAAAGTACACACCACAATTGAGATCAAAGATAAAATCCAGAGATAAGGTTGGAAATATAAATATCGTTTTATATCACCAGCAGATATGCATAGATAGAGAAAGTGAAAATTAGTGATGAGCAAACCAACACCATAGCACCATTGAGTCTTGGTCTTGGATTTGATATTGAGTCTTGGTCATTTAGTCTTGGTCTTGGACTTGATATTAGCCTTGCAAAAAATTTCGTAAGATTATTAAGTGTTTAAAATTTCCAGCAGTTGGGTTTTTAAGATATGTACATATTGCGCATTGAGTAATGATTTTATGTTTGATATAACTTTTTAATATAAATTACTAGGACTGAAAATAAGTTTTAGTCTTTATGATCATCGTGACCACGACCAAGTCCGTAGCAGTCTTAGTCAGAGTCTTGGTCTCGAAAAATTACCAAGACCAAGATTCGAGACAAAGAATAATTTTACTCATCATTAGAGCCAAGAATACAAGGTAATTTTTATAGCCTCTTCAGCTATGGTGAAAATCTTATATGTAATTTATAACAAAGGCTTCTTATGATGTCTATCAATAAGACAGGCGCACAGGGAAAAAAATGGAAAACATTAATTTTGCAATTTATAAAAACAGAAGCAACAAATATTAAGATGGATATTGATTACGTACATATGTCTCGGCTACTGTCACATAACTATTTATATCTGTATTTTCATGTATGTATGTACATATGTTATACATATTATGTATATATTATGTATATAGCACCATCAGATCAGTTTTAGTTAATTATTGTCAGAAGACACATAAATGAATGAACCTTCTTTCCGACGCTTAATCTGAATCCATCGTCAAAACTGTCACTATATCTGCAAGATTACGAGATATCCTTTTTTGAAGTTGGAGAAAAGTTTGTTGTCAGGCTTACGGCGTTGTTACAGAAAAGGTGAAATTCTTTTTTTCACTCGGCTCTTCAATTATCAAAAAATATTAACTATTGCGAATTTTGTGTTGAGGAATTAAGTAGATAGTACCTTCCAGTCCAATGAGAGTCCATATTCAAACATTTAACAGTTTTTACAGTGAACACTTTATTGTTACTTAAAACTCACAGAATGTAACGTCTGAGAAGCGCACTTTCGGAGGGATCCCAAGACCCTTGTAAGAATACTTGGACCTTTCTTATCGATTTTTTGAGGTCTGTGAATATCAGAAAGACAATACAAAATGTAAAGAGTGATTTAAAAAACAAAATTTTTTCCACTTTTGGCCAGTTTTAAAGGATTTTGAATATTAACAAAATCGGTCAACTGACCTCACCAAAAAGCAACTTTTTCTTTACAAAATTTTTTTTTTTTCAAAAAATGTGCACGAGACTTACGTTTCGTTCAACTGACATCGGAAAAATTTGGTTTGGTCCATGACAGCAACACATCTCTGGTTTTTCATCTTTTCTGACAGGATAAAAGCAGTGACGTTCGCAGGTTCTTTCCCAAATCGGACCATACCACATTGAAAAACTATACCACAATAGCATCAGTTCCCCCTACCCTACAAGATTTAGCCTTGGGATAGTAAATAGTTTTTTTCAAAGTATGTAGTCTATACCACTGAAACCAAATCCAGGCTCAAAACCGCTCTTTCATGTCAGGTTTTGAAGATATGCCAATATAAAAGTGCAAAACTCGAAATTTTTGACTATTTTAACGGATATGCAAAATGTTTTTAAAAACTTCTTATAGTTTCTTAAAGTATAATTCTGCCACTTCAAATGCCGCTGAGTTTGTTTTCGTCGAGAAATTCAGTTTTGAAATTTTTAAATCGCATGAAGGCAGTTGGATAAGCAAATTTACGATGGTAACTTAGACTTAGCAAAACTCAAAATGAAATATCTCGAGGGAGAAAAAATATATTGGAGCAAGCTTCACGGCTTTTGACAGTGCAAAACTTATACGTAAAGATGCTGTGCATGGTTTCTATGCAGCAAATCTACCAAAATCTTGGCTTATGCACTATCAGGTTAGAATATCTCCATATCCTGATAGAGCAATTTTAAGCACAGATTAGGTTTCACCGGGAATAACTACTTCGGAAACAACTTATCATCATCCAAAGGCACAAAACTTTTAAAATTTAGCGGGGAAGTGTTATATATAAATTTTGTGTGCTTTGGGATTGGTTTTATTTTTCGATCATCATTTTAATTTTTATTGCAATCATTTGTTTTCCTAACACCTTCAAAACAACTTAAATTAACTTTTTTCTTCTTGTTCTCTCTTCTTTTACAGAATTTTTCTTAAGCTTTCTCTACAATCTAAATGTTTGTGAAATCTAAGTGAATTGTGTTTGCAAAAAAAAAAAAAATAAAAAAATTAAAAAAAATAAAAGATTTCTTCTTCTAAATCAAGTTCTTTAAAACTGTGCTTCATCTCCAGTACAACTTAAATGCAACTTTAAAAGCAGTTTAGCAGGTATGGTAAAACTTTTCTTAAGTTTTTCATTTTTTTTTTTTTTTTTCTTAATATATACATAAGTTTCCCACAAAAACAAAAAACCAAAACTTTGTAATAAATGTATGCATTTGCTAACTAAGCAGAAAAAAAAACTTTCATTGGAAGTTGCTATTTTTCCCAATTTCAAAACAATCTGCCATAAAAAAGTTTTCATGTCAAAAGCGAAAAAATAACAGCAAACCAAACGTACATAAAACTTTATATGAAATTTTTTAGTTTGACCCAAATTGGTTGCATTAATTTGACAGCACTTGAAATTGTAGTGATTCTAGTAACGGAAAAAAAAAATCCAAAATAGATTATTTTAGTTGCAATTTGGTACATCACTAAAAATAAACTTAACTATTCAACGCTTTTATTGGGAGTCTATTGGCTGTATGCCAAATTTAATCAAAATGCTCTTAACGCCAGCGAAACTTTTGTATTGCTCCTTTGAATTGAATGAAGAAGTGCAGAATTTTGGCCTTGCTTCATAGTCGGTTGAATAACAATAAGTCATTCAAAGTGAAAAAAAAAAAATCACTTTTGCCTTTAACATAAAATCAGTTTTTTTTTTTGGAAATTTTCATCAATCGCATAATGTATTTATGTGACCGTCCAGTGGAAAAGGTGCCTTATCTTCACTCACAAAATTTAGCAGTACAGCTAAAAATAGGAGAAAGGCTAAATTTTACCGATGTTACCATGTTCTGAACATTTTGCAACTGATTTGAGGTCTACTATCAATTAATAAATACTAATAAAAGCGGTCTTAACAAACATCTACCCTATAAAAATTGATAATTGAGAAATTTTGAACTTCGATATCAACAAACTTGAGTTTTTCATTTTACGATTTCAAAATGCCATAGCTCAGTTAGTTTTTGAAATTTTCCAGGGATCGAGGTGCCATTTTATTTAAAATGCAAAAAAAAAAAAGTATTTTTATTTACCATACTTTCTCCACTGATGGTCACATATTATACTGAACTATACTGACGACATTCTTTGTGATCATTCATACATGCAAAACTAGCTACAATAACTTCTTTCGGAATCGCGTAAGACCGTTAGATATTAAAACATTCAAAACCATATGATAATATTAAGCTAAATCGAACTAAGCATGACATCACATGCGAGAAGTGTTTGGCGCATACTATACGTTTCCGAAATTTTGTTTCATCATCTTAAAAATATACTAAGGACTGCGTTCGATAAAATTGTCCGATACAAAATTCAAAAAAAATCTCTAGAACTAGTAGTCCGATTTTAAAAATTAGACTCATTCTTGAACCGCCATTTTATTACAATTTTTATAACGTATCTTGAATTTTAATCATATTTTCTTTTACAAATTTTTTTTTTTGTAACTTTTCTGACACTCCTTCCATTAAGGATTTTATGGTATTATTTGATAACTTTCTAGCTGCTGAACACAACTTTTCTCGAAAATTTTTGGCATCGCTGCCTTTATCTCCTTTTTGACCAAAGCCCAGTATCTTTCAATTGGCCAAAATTCTGGAGAGTTTTGAGGATTTGCACGAGGCACCAAAATCACATTATTTCTTGAGTACCCCTCCAAGGCCAATTTACCATAATGACAAGATGCTAGGTCCAGCCAAAAGAAAGTGGAAACTTCATGCTTTTGTAGGAAAGGCTTAAGTTTTTTTTTTCAAGCATTCCTTAACATAGAATTCGGAGTTTACTGTTTCAGTGGTTACAAAAGAATTTCTCCTTTTGCTACAACTGCAGAATGCTTGCCAAACCAAGAACTTACGAGGAAATTTTGACTGCTTATTTGACTTAAGCTTTTCGTTCACATTCCCCCGCGAGTCTACAGTGTAAAATTTTTGGCCTGGAAACTGCGTAAAATCGGCTAAAACATATATTTCGTCTCCATGATGCAGCATTCGAATTTTTGGAATAAAATTAATTTTTAATTTTATGACGTGCTGTTTTCCTTTCGTGTTCTTCATAGCATTTCTGTCAGAAACCTTTTGCACCTTAAAAGTCTTCAAACCAACTTCCTTTTTGGCCTTGCGAACTAAAATCTCGGAACACTTTACCCTCTGAGCCAGTTTTCTGCATGAAATGATGGGGTTCTTCTCTAAAATTGTGACGAAGTTCTTCTTTTTGTTTTGGTCACGGAAGGCTTTTTGCTTTTGCGGAACCTGGCTTTCGAAAGACATCCAAGTCTTCCTTAAATTTTTTCAGAACTCTTGATACCAATTTCACATTAACTTTGCTATTCCGAGCAATTCTATTTGTAGTCCACCGCAGAGACCTTACCAAGGCCAAATAACAGATGCTGAGGCACTTTTTGAATGGGCAAATAGTAAAGAGAAAAAACAAAGAAATTTAAATTTTAGCATGTGCTGTGTTTTTCTTGTAGCTGTGATTCTCGTCTAATCTATGCTAAAAGTTAAATAAAGTATGCTTGCAGAATTCTATAAGATGTCGGCAAAGCGTCTGATGAGGAATTGACTTATTATAGTCAATTTTGACCTGTTGTGGGTCCCGAAACTAGTAACGCAAACCAGCCTTCCGATAAATTTTTTTGCTTTTTTTATTTATGTGTATTTTTGCCTTGTTTTTTGTGTTTTTATTGTTGTTTTACTCAAAAACACTGAAAAGTAAGCTCCGACCATCAATGTATTTTCATTGTTGGTAGCTAATAAATAGTAAAGAGTCCGAAATAATTCATTGTTGTTGTACGATCGATGAATATGAAAAGTTTTTCAAATGTAAAAACCATACCGGGGACCCAGAAATTTCACAGTTTTGATCCCTTAGGACGTAATTGTATTGCAGCATGTTGTATTTCATTTTAAAAATCTTTCGAGGAATTTAAAATGATGTAAATTACAAAGAAACTTACATAATTCGAATTATTGCATGTACTGAAATGTTCAAAAAATCATTACTCTTATACCATTAAAGATACCATCTTAACTTTATATTCATGTGAAAGGTGATTTGGTCTTCTATTCTAAAAAAATATTTTCGAAGGTCGTTTTTTGTCGTTTAGTACTAAAATAGTAGTAAATTTAGTACTTTTGACCAAATACAAAAAAATATTACTTTGAGCTTATAGCCCAATTTAAAACCTTTCTAAAAGTGGTCAAAACATGAACATGGGTCAAGAAATGTTCCAGTTATGCCCCATTTTGTGGTCAGGACTTTTTTTCAAATTTTCAAAAATCATAACATCTTAGCCTCCAGATATACCAGTTTTCCCTCTTTTTCATATGAAAGATTTTTTTTTTTTTTTCTTTCCAAAAAATATATTTTGTAGTTAAGTACTAAATTAAGTACATTTTAGCAAACACAAAAAACTTTATTTTGAGCTTATAGCCTATTTAAAATCTTTTCAAAAGTGGTCTGAGCATGAAAATCAGTTAAGAAATGTCTAAGTTATTGGCAATTATTTGAGGAGAGTTTGTCACAATTTACCGATTTTTCCACTCTTTGTACCTCTCCACAAGCCACATTGCCATTTCTAAAAGATTAGGCATAAAATAAAACCATGTTCCAAATTTCAGGGGAATTGGAAGGGGTGTGGCAGATCTTATTACGCTAGGCATGGAATGGCTGTATTACACTTATCAATCGCTTTTAAAACTTCTGATTGTAAAATTTTTAAAAGGAACTTGCAACGTTCTTTCACTGACTGACACTTTCTTATTCCATTTTGACAGCGATAGGATATTTGAGCAATATAAGGGAGGCGTAGTAACAACAGAAATCAGTTTTATTAATTTCTAACAAAATGACAGCTATTTAATATTATGACATTACTTTTGCTATTAATTGACTTCTGCCCTTTAAACATATGCCGATTCAAATGGAATGGCCACTATCTTCAAAATTACAAAATTTATGAAGACATAATTTGCAGATTCCGATTAATCAGTTCAAAGTACACATAAAAAGTTCAACAACATAAATTTTAAAACAAAATTTTTGCTTTTGGGATGTATCAAATGTTCTCTGAAATGATCCAAATTTTACAAGGTGCTTACCTTCATCAAAGGAAATACTTTGGTGCTGTGTGCTTCTATCGTAAAATATAGCTCGTGCTTACAGATACTGAAAATAGTCGAAGCAACCTCAGAGTAATAACTAGATGGGTTCGGAGAAGAGGGCATAACAGCTCCCATACTATCAAATTGTTAAGATGTCGTAGTGCAATTCTTATTTAAGCCAATGTAATGAAATTTCGTACAGATACTAAAAATGGTTAAAGCAAGCGCAGATCAGGATCTAGGTGAAATCGGACATGAAGGTGTGGCACATGAAGATAACCTAGCTGTAGTAGCAACCCCGTGAAATGATTGAAATATTACTTTCTTTTTCGAAGTGAAAAAGAGAAAACCACAAACTGATGACATAATTCATGAATATTATGATAACTACAATGTAAAATTATCTCAAACGCCATAATAAAAAAATAAATAATCCAACAGCAAAAAGAACAACGGTAATAATTGTGTATTGTGAATTGTTTACGTAATAATTCTGAACGAACACGAAGAATGCAACATTTAATTGCAACTACCCAGCAAGCATTTGTAAGCTTTTTGAATCTTCTAGATTCTTAAAGACGAGTCAACAACTCTAACGAAAGAGTTTAAGGCGATAAAACTAAAGGCCGATTAATTATAGCTGGTTTCCACGGCGGACAAAATAGTCAGCAGATAGTTCTATCGTCCGTGTGTTCGCTAGTAAAGGGTGTTTTTTTTAGAGGTATAGAACTTCGAATTGAAATAAAACACAAGAAAATCGTTTTAATGTCCATCAGTTTGGCTTTATTGGAAGGATAATTTTATGCCATTAATGTTTAAATATGATTTCGGGCATGTGGCCGCCGCGGCTGGCTCGAATAAAGCCAATTCTACAGGTCCAATTTTCAACCACTTTTTCAAGCATATGGGGCCGTATGTCGGCAATAACGCCACGAATGTTGGCTTCCAAGTCCCCTAACGTTTCTGGTTTGTTGGCGTAGACGAGCGATTTCACATATCCCCAAAGAAAATAATCCAATGGTGTCAAATCACACGATCTTGGTGGCCAATTGACAGGTCCATTCCGCGAAATTATGCGCTCATCGAATGTTTCCTTCAATAAATCGATTGTGACGTGCGATGTGTGGCATGTAACGCCGTCTTGTTGGAACCACAACTTATCCACATTCATGCCATCCGATTCGGGAACAAAATAGTCGGTTATCATGGCTCTATACCGGTCTCCATTAACGGTAACTGACTCTCCAGCATTATTTCGGAAGAAGTATGGCCCAATGACTCCACCAGCCCATAGAGCACACCAAACAGTCAGTTTTTGTGGATGTAATGGCGTCTCAAGGGTCTCATGTGGATTCTCTTCACTCAAAATGCGGCAATTTTGCTTGTTGACGTAGCCATTCAACCAAAAATGAGCCTCATCACTGAACAAAATTTTGCGATGAAAATCAGCATAGAGATCAATCTCATTTTCGGCCCATACACCAAAATCACGACGCATTGCATGGTCTCGCGGCTTTAATTCTTGCACAAGCTGGATCTTGTAAGGTCGCAAGCCAAGATCTTTGCGCAAAATCTTCCATAAAGTTGATGGACAAAGCTCCAATTGCTGTGCACGGTGGCGAATCGATTCATTCGGGTCCTCTTCAACATTTTGCTCTACAGCGGCAATTGTTTCTTCGGTGCGCACTGTTCGACGTCTCTGCGGATGCGTATTATCACATAGAGTAAACGTAGTGCGAAAACGATCCATGGTTAACCGAATTAATTGCTCTGATGGACGATTATGTCGATCATAAAATGGACGGAGCTTGCGGTAAACTTCGCGAACTGAACCATTATTTTCGAAATAAGTTTGCACGATTTGCAAGCGTTGTTCTTTTTTCAACCTGTTCATGATGAAATGGCAAACCAAACTGAATATAAATGACATTAGAGTTGCCAGATTTGACCACAAAATGCCAGTTTTATCTCTATTCGAAAAATAAACCACTAAAAAAAACACCCTTTATATGGGTATTTCCAGAGTGACGTTAATCATCATTCGTAAAAAAGTTAAATTTTTAAAGCGCAGCCATTCCATGCCTAGCGTAAGAAGATCTGCCACACCCCTCCCGATTTCGCTGAAATTCGGTACATGGCTTCATTTCACGCCTAATCTTTTAGAAATGGCAAATTTTCCAATTTTTTTTTTGTGGTTTGTGGAGGGGTGCAAAGTGTGGAAAAATCGGTAAATTGTGACAAACTCTCCTCAAACAATTGTCACTAACTTGGACATTTATTAACCGATTTTCATGTTCAGGCCACTTTTCAAAAGGTATTAGGTTATGAGCTAAATATAAAATTTGATAAAAAATACAAAATTTACTACTATTTTAGTACTAAACTACAAAAAACGTGCTCGGGTGCACATTTTTTACCTTCCAAAATATATTTTTTGGAAAGAAAAAAAAAAAAATAGTCTTTCTCTTGAAAAAGAGGGAGGCTTAGAAGTTATGACTTTTGAAAATTTTAAAAAAAGTTCCGATCACAAAATACCGCATCGACTTCTGGGCGATTCATATGGGCACGGCCGCCGTTGGGAACGTTACGTTTTGCAAAAAAAAAAATAACGTTCCCAACGGCACTTAAACTCTTATAACTCCAAAGCCATAAGCGATAGACAAAAACTTTGTTCCTATGAAATATTGGCCTAAGGGAGCCTTATTACATGCACTTAAGATATCATGATGTTTGACTATTTTTCAAAGAGATATGGGCAAAAATGTGCGTGCGAACGTAACGTTCCCAACAGTGGCCGTGCCCATTTGTCTTTGTGCTTTTTGCATTTGTGCCAAATTTCATCTGTGTACATAATTTAGTTTTAGAGATATGATGATTTAATTTTTGGCTTACGGTGGACTTTTCTGTGGAAATGTCCATATGCAGCAATGTTTAATATAACTATCGGCCGACTGTTTCGTCAGCCTTGAATAATCACCGACTGGTGTTTTGCCAATTGGGTCGATTTTGACGCAAGCAAGGTTCATTTCGGATATTTATCTTACAGAGGAATGGATTACTCCTCTTCTTAATGTTACTGGAGTGAATATTGGGAGATCAACATCTCTTGGCGTTCTGAACATATTAACTAAATCGGACCTTAAATGCACAGATCATGTGTCCGTTGGGTCGAAATAAGCTGATAAATATCTAGGTTTCTAAAAACGGTGTAAGATACATTTATTCCTCGTTACTTGTATCCTCAAAATGTTTATTTGACCAAAGCTGGAATACAACGCGCACAGGTGGATCGGAGCTTCAAAAATATTTTTGAATCTGCTTGGCCTGATCCCCACACATATGTAATTAATGAATTACCATTTATAACTCACCTTGAAAGGTAATTAAAGATTAATTTTGGATTCATTTAAGATGAGTCATGATTGCTCTAGATTACTCTCCAAAACCGAACAGTATCTCCCGATAAACTACATATATGAAACTTTCGTAATAAAAAAAGTTTGCTGGGTATATATCTGCATAAGTATAGATACGTATAAATACGTATGTATTTATGTGCGAATACCATAGCTATCTGTTATAACAAATCATTTCAATAATTTACGAATGTAATTACGTTTTTATCATAAATTATGCAGATACTCAAGTACGGAAATTGAAATACACGAAAAGATATTGGCACAAAAAATTATAAGTCCTACGAGAACATATTTTGTCATTTGATAATAACTTTATTCAAGAAAAAAAAAAAAAAATCATAAAATTGTTATCACAACGTGGTACAATATAAACGTAACATGGTTTTGTTATGATTATTGATTTCATTTATTTTTGGCAACGATTAATTTATTGCAATTGACAAAAAAAAAAAAAAAAAAAGACTGAAATCAGCTAACTATTTCGGTCACAAAAAGTTTTGGCAACGAAATAAGTACATTTCAAAAATATTTTCTGCCTCAGATGATAACACTTCTGCGAATGCGAAACAATAAAATTAATTTAAATTTCTATAGAGATTTTGTAATGTTTTTGTTTCTATTTTTATTTGCCATTTTGATTGGTCCAATTAATTTTTATTCAATATTTATTTGTTGTTATTTTCCATAACATTGGCTTTTCCTCAAAGTTCAAATGATTGCTTTTAATCCTATAAAATTATTTTGTTACCAGAATTGAGGTTAGATATTTATAATGGAGAACTGTAGCCATAACAATGGAAATACAAAGTTGATTGTTTTGTGTTTGTTACGAAAACCAATGTATAAACATAATGAAAACCGCCAAGTTGACCAAAAATGGCTTCATCAACTAAGTACATAACTAGCAATAATAGTGGTCTGCAAACTATGACTGTACTAAATAAATTTTTAGTAATAAAACATTTGCAGTATACACTTGAAATTTGAAACTTAATAATATTGTTAAAATACAAATTTATGTTTCTACAAACAATTTTAACAATAAATTGCATATGGGATGTTTCACGTCAACTGAACCAGGTCAGCGGCCAAAAATTGTGCGAGCGAAAAATAAAGTTTTGGATCTCATTATTTTCGTTTTTTTTAAAAAGCTTTCGAAAGCCGAGTGGTGTTTTAAATAATTTTAATATTGCGACGTTGTAATACGCGTAAAAATATTTTTTTTAAATATTTTGGCGTAAATTTCATGACTCGGGGACTTCCGAGGTGGCAGATTATGAATCTGAAGTCAGAATTTTAGAATTCTTAAATCCAAGATGGCGAATGCAATATGAAGTCTCAAATCCTAATTTTGCTTAATTCGCTAGAGTTGGTTAAATTTGTCATGCCTGAGAACTCTAGTGTTATTTTTCTCGAATTGTAGTCAGAGTTCGAACTTTCCCTTTGAGAGACTTCATATTGCATCCGCCATCTTGGATTTAAAAATTCCGAAATTTTGAATTCAGGATTCATGATCACCGACCTCGAAAACCCAGCGATAAAATTATTGCCAAATAAATAAAATGTTGGGATTATAAAATCTGTAGCGCTTTTAAAAACAAGAAAAATAGCTTTTAAATGAAGTGATTATCTCAATTGGTTCGCGAGAAATTAAGTATTATTTGATTAATGTTCAGATAAAAGATATAAAAAATAAATACTTTACACGCAACTTCCCAGCAAACATTTTCAATCGCGGACAATCTTCCATATTTTTGGCGATGCATTTTAAGCTCATCTACGCGAGCTTTCCGCGATAAAAATTTTCCGCGAGTAAAAGAAGATTCCTCCTTACACTCTTCTGGAAGATTATTGCGAATCAAACATCTTCGCGATGAATCTTCAGCGCGAGTAACAGAAGAATCTTCCTTACACTCTTATGGAAGATCATTGCGAATCAAACATCTTTGCGATGAATATACAACTCTTCCAGGCGAGTTTTACGCGACAAAACTTCAGCGCGAGTAACAGAAGATTCCTGCTTACACTCTTCTAGAAGATCATTGCGAATCAAACATCTTCGCGATGAATAAAAAACTCTTCCAGGCGAGTTTTGCGCAATAACTTTATTTTCAAAAATGGGTCCAAAATGGTCACTTAGAGTGGTCGAAGACATCTCTGATCATATCCGAAATCTGTTTTCGACTTTTCCCTATCGATTGGTGCAATAAAAATTTTTCACCGAAATGGACCCAAATCGGTCACTTAGAGGGGTCGGAGACACCCCTGGACATGTCCAAAATCTATTTTCGATCTTTCCCTATCGATTGGTGCAGTAAAATTTTTTCACCAAAATGGGCCCAAATCGGTCACTTAGAAGGGTCGGAGACACCCCTGGACATGTCCAAAATCTATTTTCGACCTTTCCCCATCGATTGGTGCAATAAAATTTTTTTACAAAAATGGGCCCAAATCGGTCACTTAGAGGGCTCGGAACCTAATTTGGTTATGACCAAAATATATATTCGACCTTTCCCCATCGATTGGTGCAAAAAAAAAATTCATAAAAAAAAGCCCAAAACGAATAAAAAAAGATTCGACTGTCTCTTCTGGATGATGGTTTGAAATCGAACTTCTTTACGAATAACCAACAACTCCTTCAGACGAGTTTTACACGATACAAGATGGCCGACTACGACATGACGTCATCTCCTGAGAAATTTCGAAAAAATTAATAATTTTTTTTTCTAAAAGGCAATATTTCTGAGGCCCGGTATTTTTCACGAAGCAAAATGTCAAACTACACGGTATATTTTTAACGGCACATAAATTTTAACAGTTTATTGTACAAAAATTTGCAATTTCTTATGAAATTATTTTTATGTCGCCATTTCATATTTTATTTTTTTTATTTTTTTTTTTCAAGTTTTTTCAAGTTTTTTTTCGCTTTGAAAAACATGTTGCGGAGTCGTCTGTTGACTCTTCCTGGGGATCATTTGCAGATTCATCTTGGGGAGTCGCCAGATGACTCTTCCTGGGGATCGTTTGCGGATTCATTTCGGGGAGTTGTTAGAGGATTCTTCTAAAACAATCGTATTCGGCCGGACAATTTCTCACGCCTGAACATTCGCGGAAGAGTAGAATGCGACTGTCGCGGACGATTGATTTAATCGTCTAGGCGAATCGAATACGATTCTTCCTCGATTGAAAATGTTTGCTGGGTTATGATAACTCGAAAACCAATGGAGATAATCACTAGATGGCATCACAAAAAAAAGTTCGCCGTAACCACCCATTCCAAAAGCATTTATTAAGGAAAAAACATTTTTTTTCGACCTCTAAATAAGCTCCAAAATGATTTTTTCTTATTACTCCACCATTTGACGTCCGATCATCAAGTACAGTATATCATTGTAAATCTCTTAACTATATTCCATTTATATCAAATGTTTTTTTCGACTAGTTATACGTGTACTCATTATATCAGTTTCTACCACCCTAAGGTGCCAAGAACATTTCATAGAATTGAAGCCCAAAAAAATCATAAAATTCAACTGTACAAAGTTTCCTCAAATTGTTGAAATTGGAAAAGTTATAGCGAATCTAAAACCTCAGGACAAAATATGAAAAACAGGATGTTTGAAGAAGAAAAGTCGCCCGCTAAAACGATGCAAGATTATTTTTTTATTTTTTTGCATACTGTTTGAAATGTCAAATGTTAAAAAAAAAAATTGCATAGTCTTAGGGGGCGATATTCGTTTTTGAAACATCCTGTTTTTCATATTTTGTACTTAGGTTTTAGATTCACTATAACTTCTTCAATTTCAACAATTTGAGTAAACTTTGTGGAGACATATTTTATGATTTTTTGTGCGCTTCAATTCAATGAAGTGTTCTTGCCACTTTAGGGTGTTAGAAACTGAGATAATGAGTATAACTAGTCGAAAAAAAAATGTTAAACTTTCCCTCGCCCCACCTCCGTCGGAAGTTGACAGGGGGTCAAAATTCATATCGTTGTGCGGCGGCTTAGGCGTAGGTGGGGCGAGGTTACCTTTTTGGTCTTTCATATAGGTTTTAGTTTTCCTCAAAGAATAAGTTAGTTTTCAACGTAAGCATACTTCAGCGTCAAGACAAACAATGAAAGTTTTCGTATGATAATTTTATATTGAACTAATTAAACAGTCATTTTTGCAATTTTTTCAACAACAGACGAAAGCAAGTGTTAACATGGAAATTGATTACATATGTTTCGGCTACTTCCACATACATATTTTATATATTTTCATATATAAACATGTATATAGCCTCATCAGATCAGTTTTAGTTAAATCTTGCCAGAAACCGTACTCGAACCCGTGACTCCGGTTTTCCAATGAAAGAGAACGCGGTGCTTAAGCGATTGTGCTATAGGTCACGAGTAAACTCTCTGAACAGGATCGCCATTATAAATAAATCATAAGGCTCACTAGCGCCGTCTGTTGTGAAAAATTGCCAAATTGTTAGTTGGTAACACACTCTGGTTTTGAGATATGCTACGCTAGCTACAATTAAAACAAGGGCGGATTTGTTTTCCACATACAATGCAGGCTCTCGAAATTACGAGAATTTTAATGATAGATAGGCAGGTTCCACTAGATAAATTATGAAGTTAGTTTATTGACTGTTTTTTTTGCTTGTATAGTAGTGTGTATTGAAATATATGGACGAGTTTTAAAACCCAATTCCACACTCAAATTATGAAAGAAGAAAGATAAACAACTCAGGAAATATAAATTTTTTGACTTTAAAATAAATTCCTAGCTGGCCAAATGGCCATTGTTTATAAAAACCGAGTGATTTTGCACTGGAGCCTATCTAACGGTTAATTTTTTTCCAAAAAACACCATAGATATCGATTCGTGGTCTAAAATAACTTATGTGTGCAAATTTTCAGAGAGATCGTATGACGTGGACGAGCGTCAGCAGAGGAATAAGAAACGATTATCTTCAATGAAACGAATATTTTTTGTACTGGAGCCTATCTAACGGCATATTTTTTTCCAAAAAACACTACAGATTTCAGTTCGTAGTCGAAAACAACTTATGTATGCAATTTTTCAGAGAGATTGTATGACGTGCAGGAGTGTCAGCAAAGAAAAAAAAGCACTTATTTTCAATCAAACGTTTAATTTTTGTACTAGAGTCCATCTAACGATTAATTTTTTTCAAAAAAACTTGTGGTACTTGATTCGTCATAAAAAATAAACTATGCACCCAAATTTTAAGATTGGTGGAACGACGTGTGGGAGCGTCAGCGAAGGATTATAAAATGGTATACAGCCATTTCATGCCTATCGTAACAAGATCTGCCACACCCCTTCCGATTTCGCTGAAATTTGGTACATGGTAATCGTATTGCAGCACGGCGCATTTCATTTTCAAAATCTTTCGAGGAATTTAAAATGATGTAAATTACAAAAAAACCTACATTATACGAAATATTGCATGTACTGAAATGTTCAAAAAATCATTACTCCTATACCATTAATGGTACCATCCAAATTTTAGATTCATTTGAAAGGTAATTTCGTCTTATTTTCTAAAAAATTGTTTTGGAAGGTCGAAAATAGGTACTATAGCGTTTTTAGTAGCTTAGTACTAAAATAGTAGTAAATTTAGTAATTTTAACCAAATACAAAACACTTTTACTTGTGCGAATAGAATGATTCAATCCCTTTCTAAAAATGATCCAAACATAAAAATGAGATAAGAAATGTTCCAGCTATGGGCCATTTTCTAATCGGACCTTTTTTTAAATTTTCAAAAAATCATAACTTCTAAGCCTCGAGACATAACAATTTTCTCTTTTTTTTGACTGAAAGATTATTTTTTTTCTTTCGAAAAAAAATATTTTGTAAGGTAACAAAAGCGTACTCGGGCACGTTTTTTGTAGTTTAGTACTAAAATAGTAATAAATGTAGTACTTTTTATCAACTACAGCTTATAGCCTGATTCAATGCCTTCAATGCCAAAACAGGTCTAAACATGAAAATCGGTTAAGAAATGGCCAAGTTATTGGTAATTATTTGAGCAGAGTTTGTTACATTTTACCTATTTTTCGACTTTTTGCACCCCTCCACAAGCCACAAAAAAAATCAAATTTTTTTTTTTTTTGCCATTTCTCAAAGTTTAAGCATGAAACGAAACCATGTACCAAATTTCAGCGATATCGGAAGGGGTGTGGCAGATCTTGTTACGATAGGCATGAAATGGCTGTATACCATTTTTTAATCCTTCGCTGACACTCCCACACGTCGTTCCACCAATCTTAAAATTTGGGTGCATAGTTTATTTTTTATGACGAATCAAGTACCACAAGTTTTTTTGAAAAAAATTAATCGTTAGATGGACTCTAGTACAAAAATTAAACGTTTGATTGAAAATAAGTGCTTTTTTTTCTTTGCTGACACTCCTGGACGTCATACAATCTCTCTGAAAAATTGCATACATAAGTTGTTTTCGACGACGAACTGAGATCTGTAGTGTTTTTTGGAAAAAAATCTGCCGTTAGATAGGCTCCAGTACAAAAAGTATTCGTTTCATTGAAGATAATCGTTTCTTATTCCTCTGCTGACGCTCCTGCACGTCATACGATCTCTCTGAAAATTTGCACACATAAGTTATTTTAGACCACGAATCGATATCTATGGTGTTTTTTGGAAAAAAAATTACCGTAAGATAGGCTCCAGTACAAAATCACTCGGTTTTTATAAACAATGGCCATTTGGCCAGCTAGGAATTTATTTTAAAGTAAAAAAATTTATATTCCCTGAATTTTTTATCTCTCTTCTTTCATAATTTGAGTGTGGAATTGGGTGTTCGTTTTTCGATACACACTATTGTATAGTACTAATGAAAGTACCAACTCGCTTTTTTCTAAATTGAAGTATGATAATTTTATATTGAACTAATTAAACAGTCATTTTTGCAATTTTTTCAACAACAGACGAAAGCAAGTGTTAACATGGAAATTGATTACATATGTTTCGGCTGTTTCAAAAACTATAAAAAGTAACTTACCGTTTGGTTAATTCATAAAATATAACCAATTTCAGTTGGTCAGAAAAATAGGTGTGCCCAACAAACTTGGTTATAATTATTGAAACTTTATTAATTATGGTCAAGAATTTTACTGAACTGATTAAAACGCATTTAATACCTTGCATATCCGCCATAATTTTTGATGAATTTTTCGATTTTTTGGGCATATACAATTCCACCTTCCGACAAGTTTATACCAAACTTTTTGAATATTTTCCCATAAAACTTCTTTGAAACTGCTCGTTTGAGTTCCCTCCAAAGATTTTCAATAAGATTGAGATCTGGGGATTGACTTATCTACTCAAGAACGTCTACATAATGCCTTTGGCACCACACTTTGACAAATCGTTATGAATGCTTAGGATCATTGTCCTGCTGAGATTTCCACAAAATCGGTGTATAATCCTCAGTATATGGTAGCATTGCCGTTTCCAATAAATCCTTATACAAGAATCTATCCATTTCGCTGTCAATTCGATGTAGCGGACCTACACCTTGCCACAAAAAAAGCATCTTAAGCCGCCATATCCATGCTTCATAGTTTTGTGAGCCTTACGTGGAATTATCATTGCTTGTGGTTCGCACCAGATTATATGAAGTACTGCAAAGTTTTGCGTCTTCTTTAAACTCATAGTTCTAAGCAGAATAACTTCGCAAGCAATCCAGCCGGGTAGATTTGCGCTTACTAATCTTCGTCGATCGATTCGTGATGAAAGAATAATCCTCATTTCGCTTGCAATTGTTATGTATGACTTGAACGGGAAGAACTATTATTCTAACCAACCGAAATTGGTTATATTTTATGAATTTAATAAACGTTGTTATTTTTTATATTAAAAAAAAATTAAAAAATATATGAAAGCCAACCGTTTTTGAAAAAATGTTTGCTCACACCTATTATTTTGTCCAGCTGTTTAGTTCAATACACTACCAATAAGGTCGACAATTTGCCCTTTTTCCTGAAGTAAGAGACATTCTTGCAGACACTTGTTAGAAGGATTTCTTCTCAGCATTTGGAATCTCGTCAATAAAATCTATTTTCTCTTTATATTTGTGTGGATTTTGTGGAGATTTAAGTCACTTCCCTTATGAGCTTGTCTACGGTTATGTGTTCGTCGTCCTAGATTGGTAGAAGATCGGACATAAAGATAAGCAGTGAATTTAGCCGAACTCATTATTTCAACTGCATATATGTAGTAGTATTAAGTTTCCTCTTTGCTAGGTCAAATCCGGCTCCCTGAAATAACGCTGTAGGAATTAACGCCAGAAAATTTTTTGGAAATAACGCCAGAAAAATCTTCATACAAAATTCTGGCGTTATTTCAATTTTGTTTTGGAAATAAAGCCAAAATTTTTTCTGGCAATATTTCCAAAAATTATGGCGTTATTTCCAAAAATAGTGTAGTTAAGAAAAAGGAAATAACGCCATAGGAAATAATGCCAGAACTTTTTTTGGAAATAACGCCAAAAAAATTTGCATACAAAATTCCTGCGTTATTTCCATTTTGTTTTGGAAGGAAGGCCAACTTTTTTGGCGTTATTTCCTAGTTAATTTTTGGTTTTATTTCCAAAACAAAATGGAAATAACGCCAGAATTTTGTATGCAGATTTTTCTGGCGTTATTTCGAAAAAATTTTCTGGCGTTAATTCTTATGGCGTTATTTCCGGGAGCCAGAATTTTGTATGAAGATTTTTCTGGCGTTATTTCCAAAAAATTTTCTGGCGTTAATTCCTATGGCGTTATTTCAGGGAGCCGTCAAATCCATCTAAATTTGTTGCCTGCAATTATACGAGTTATTTCGTAAGCCGTGTGAAAGTTGCTGACTTTAGATAATTTTGCCAAAATATTGATGAACACTTATTAAGTATGAAAATTTATATTAAGAAAAAAATAAATAAATTTGTAACAGTCGAATTTAAATAAGAATCATTTATATAAAGTCGTTATGCCAAAAACGCAGCAATACGAACAGCAGCCAAGTACAGACATAAAACAACCAAAAACATAAAATTTAATAAATGTAATCCCTTTATTAAATAAAACTGACCCTATTTTCGCTATGAAAACTGTGACCACTTTGATATGCAAAAATCTACATATTCGTGCACACTACAAACACATAAAACACAAAAACCACTTTAAATGTGGGTTAACCCACAATCGTATAAAAAACACACACACAGATACGGCTGCTCATATGCATATTGAAAATATCCCAGCAAAAATCTGGTAGAGAGCACTGGATTGCATAATTCTTGAGTTTGTTTTTAATAATAATTCTAAGTTAAAAACTTTTTACAAAGAATGAATGGAAAAGGCGTCAGCTTTGCCAATATGAGAGCCATTTAATAGATGAGCGTCTGATCATAATTCTTGACAGTCGGTCTGCAAAAACAGGTCTCCAATCAGCCATCACTAAGTTAAAGTCAGAGAATACAGGCACGAACAGAGCACGTGGTTTTTAATTTTTGGTCTAAGGACATTGCATCCGAATGAATTTCAGTTCAGTTTATTAACTGCCTTTAACACAAAGGTTGTAGCAGCAACATAGATTTACATATTCTTATATACTAACAATTTATCTCTCAAATTAAGGAAAGATTAAGGCGTGAAAAATAAAATAAAATATTAAATTAAAAGATAGAATACTGCAGTAATTACATTTAATTGAGATTGTATTAAGTTATAGTAAAGTTGGTAGCTTTTTACTTATTATGCAATGAAGATCTTAATCGATGGGAGTTAAAAATATAATAATAAATGCATTTAATATAATAAGTGAAATTAACAATATCATTTACTTGTATATTGCTACCATAGCTACGAAACAAAAATCATAGAAATTGTTCACGAACTACAAAATAAACGGGGCATTCTAAAAGTATGTGTTCTGAAGTTTCATTACAGTGATAATTACAAATTGAGCATAAGATACTCTGATCGATTTTATAAATTACACCTTTAATGCAAAAACGTAGATTATAATTCGTTGACAAGCGAATTTGGCACATTACCTTTGACATAAAAAAATTTCTCGGATTGGATAGGTATGATGCTTCTTTATCTTCCAGTGATCGTAGTATGTTGCAATTCATTACAGTGGAGTTTGAACAACCTAAGACATCTTGGAATTCAGATATCTATCATAACGTTCGAACGCGAGCCTTGCAAAAGTTTTCCAGTTAGCAATACTAGGACTCTCCCAAAGATATGCAAGGTTAATTTTTTCAAGATGTGCTTGTGCAGTACCTAATGAAGGTGCACCAGGCGAAGCAGACATATTTTTGACAATCGATTTTCCTCCATACTTAAAACTCTTAGGATATAGTTCTACGTAAGTTGGAAAAGCTTACAAGTAATTTTTAGTACCCCTATTTCCATGCGCATTTGAGCATTAGGAGTTGATTTTGGTAAACCTAGAAGTCGTTTAAAGTATGTTGTTTGAACTATTTCAAGTTGATCTGTGTATCGTAATCCCCAAGCATGAACTGAATATAGGAGTGAGGTTGAGATAACACTATTAAACAATTGAACCATACCTGCCCAAGAGTCAGCTTTACATATGCTTAGTGTTTGTATAACAGAGCCTAAGGCAATGTTACCTTTTTTAATTGCTTCCTCTGACGCACATTTACCAAGCGACGAACAGGAAAATGTTACACCAAAATAGTTGTAAGTTTTAACCATCTCGAGTTTGTGATTGTTATAAAGAAAGACTTCCGTAGATGCTCTGCCGCCTCTTCGAAAATGTACTATTTGGGTTTTCCTGGATTTAACCGTCATTTTATTTTTCTCACAATAATTTTGCAAAGCACATAGTATTTTTCGTAGAATGACAGGCGATCTAGCAAGAGCCACCGCATCATCTGCAAATATCGATAAGAGAAGATCGCTCTTGCCATCAATGTTAACACCCTCAATATTTTCTTTTCTCAACTCCGTTTCAAGATCTGATATAAAAAGAATGAATAGTATTGGACTCAAAATTTCTCCCTGTAGTACTCCTTCAGTGACCAATACTTCAAGGAACTCCTCATCCTCAGATTTAATTAAAAAAGAAGCTCTATCGTACATAGATTTAATTATATAAATAAATCTTGAACTTATTCCTAGTGAGAAAAGTTTTTGCCAAAGAAGATCATGATCGATGGAATCAAAAGCTCGACGGAAATAAATAAAAAATAAATTTGGCCAACTTGAAGAGCTTCCATCTGCACTTTCTACCTCATTTCAAGTGGCTTTGTCCAGTACATAATAGTTCAAATGATCAGTTTTTCTGTGCTTGCTTCTCAAAGCGTTTACGGCTGACAAAAAGAATTCAGGCTGAAAAATTTGAAATGAATGAATACAAAACAACGACAATATGCCCCTAAATAAAAATAATATGTTTTTTCATCAAAACCAATCACGGATTCTTTTTTTTTTAACTTAACTTTAGGAAGAGTTATTCGTTGCCACTCTGTAAATATCCCAACAAAAATCTGGTAGAGCCATCATTAAGTTGAAATCAGAGGGTACAGGTACGAACAGAGCATGTCGTTTATAATTTTCGGTCTAAAAACATTGAATCCGGATGAGTTGGCCCAACTTGAAGCACTTTCTACTTATCTTCAAGTGGCTTTGTAAAGTAGAAGGAACAAAATTATAGGTAACATCAGTCATATGATTTCTTTTCAGTGAAAAAAAATAAAAAATAAATAAAGTATGGTACTTCTGATTACTAAATCCCATGTCTACCACATCCCTGCAACCAGAATCACCAACTGCAACTGCCGCAGTGACTCGCAGTAGTAGTCGAATACAAACACCGCCGCCTACAATTGACGAAATAGTGAAAGCAATCCAAAGCATGAAAAACAACAAGGCCGCTGGTATAGATCAAATAACAGCTGAACTGCTAAAGGCATGCCCCATAACATCAGCTAAAATTCTCCATCCTCTGTTCACAAAAACCTGGAGCGAAGAGCGTTTGCCAGAAGATTGGCTACATGGCATGTTAGTCAAATTGCCGAAAAAAGGTGACCTAAGCGAGTGCCGAAACTATAGAGGCATCACCTTGCTCTCAGTACCATCAAAAGTACTGACGAAAGTGCTTCTGAGCAGGGTAAGTGAAAAACTTGATTCGGCCATTCGAAAGCAGCAAGCAGGATTCCGGCGAAACAGATCATGCGTGGATCAAATCAACACCCTCAGAATAATTGTCGAACAATCATGCGAGTGGCGTGCTGCACTTCAACTTGTCTTCGTTGACTATAGCACTGCCTTCGACAGTGTTTCCCGAGAAAACATCTGGGCGTCACTGCAACGAAGAGGTATTGCCGCAAAGGCCATAAACTTAGTACATGCACAATATGAAGGCTTTAAATGCAGTGTGCTACACAACGGGTTGTTGTCACCGACATTCACCACTAATTCAGGCGTACGGCAGGGGTGTTTACTGTCACCATCTCTCTTCCTTATCGTTCTTGACGATATTCTAGATAAAGCTCTTAATAAGGCCAAAAGGGGTATTCAATGGAACTTTACTGAACATCTAGAAGACCTCGACTACGCCGACGACATCTGCCTCTTATCGTCCAAACATTCAGATATGCAAAACAAAATTGAAGACCTTGTCTTGGAATCACAAAAGGCCGGCCTAAAAATCAACGTATCCAAGACTAAAAGCATGAAGCTAAACGCAAGCAATGACATCACGTTTAAAGCTTGCAGTGATGACATCGGAAACGTCGATAGCTTCACGTATCTAGGCAGCATTATATCCATGGATGGTGGAGCAAAAGAGGATATCAACTCAAGAATAGCAAAAGCAAAAGGCGCGTTTGCTCAACTGAACAAAATATGGTCTTCATCCGTTATATCCACCAAAACGAGAGTGCGCATTTTTGATTCGAATGTGAAATCGGTTTTGTTATATGGGTGCGAAACATGGCTTGTTACTGAACAACTAACAAACAAGCTGCAAGTATTCGTCAACTAATGCTTAAGGCGTATACTAAAGGTTTGGTGGCCTCGCACTATATCAAATGCCGAGCTACATCAAAAATGCAAACAGAAGGCAATAGCAAACGAAATCAAGCTGCGCAAATGGGGATGGATTGGTCACACTCTCCGTAAACCACACAGCGAAGTTTGTCGCCAGGCCCTTGAGTGGAATCCACAAGGCAGTAGAGGACGTGGTAGACCCAAAACCAACTGGAAAAGGTCGTTGGAAAAGGAAATTCAAGAATCGGGAAAATCGTGGCAAGAGATCAAAGTCATCGCAAAGGAACGTGACAAATGGAGAGATTTCATATTGGCCCTATGCTCCTCCTAGGAGTTAAAGGAGAATACATACATACACTTCTGATTAAAAATCACCTCATCATAATGAGTATTTTACACTACATCTGAGGTCAGAAATGTTTGCTGGGATTTATGTTTTCGTGCAAAATACACAAAAGTAAAAAATCATTTTTATTGAAAAGTTAAAGGGTTCGTTTTTGTTGGTTTTGTTTCACTTAATGTTATAAATGAATGTGGAAATTTTATAGCTGTGTGTGCTTATGTGGCTGTCAAACCACTACACATAAACAATATAAAATTATATAAAGCTTGGGAAAGCATAAATTGATTATTACGCAACTGAAGAGCAGCAGACAGCTGTTTCACACTCTTGTTAAAATTCACACACACACAGAGACATACTTGCACACATCATAGTATATTAATGCAGGTTATTTAGGGTGGATTCAAGTAATCTTAATATAAATCGAAGTCGGAATAGATGACTCTGAAGAAGACAATATTAAATGCTAGAAATTGAGGAGAGTTGTGCGATATCCACTGGGTGGGGGGCTTAGTAGGTGTCTAAACTAATGGACCTCCACGAATCCTGGCAACATCCTTTTTCTTGTTATTTGGGGTCGTTCCTATAAGAATCTGAGCTCAGTTTTCGGTAAATGAGTTAAAAAATACTTTTTTTGTCCGAAGTGAGTTTTCAAATAACAAAAGAAGATATTCGTAGATGTAGAGGCACAGAACGGTATCAAGCAGCACTCGAATGTAATTGACATGCTCTTAAGAGTTGTCCAGTAATATCTTTAGTATCATTTTGCTTTTACAGTTTGACGAAGTATGGAACGGTATGCTAGCTAGGACTAAAAACGGTATAGTTTTTACGACTTTTATGTGATTTTGGGGACCCAGATGCAATTTTTTGGGTCAGTTTGTGGAACACATAATTTCCTTTAGCCTATAACTCAGACTTTGTCAAAGACAAAAAAAAAAAACAAAATCTCGAACGGTTTACGAGACATAGCCGAAAAAGCTTTGAAAAAAACACTTTGAACCCGATTTTTAACGAGCCTTAAAATCTTAATTATAGCCAAACTACCAAAATCCAAAAATTGTTTTGAACTATGAACTTTATGAACTTTATGAACTTTCAGAAACGGCAATCAGAAAGAGATTTGGATTCGATGACCCTAAAATGTTGCACAGTGTTATTGAAAGTACTATTTTTTTCCTTTGTGAAATATATCAATGTCTTTCATTTTTCATTGAAATATGCAAATGTAATGCCCCAGACAGACGGCAGCTCTAATGCATATTACAGACGCAATAATGTTCAACTTTTTATTGCATGATTTAAGGTACTTTTTAAATACAATTTCAAAGGCATTGACTAAAAAAAAATTTCCCAATTCAGGGTCCAAAAAACTCTAAAACATCAAAAACAAGGTTTTAATGAGTTAAGCATTAGAAAAGCTAATTCGAATTTTTTGGACCCTGAATTGGGAAATTTTCTTTTATACTCTTTTCACACTGGCATCGAAAACGGCTCGTTTTCGCGTCATTGGTTTTGAAAACGAGATAATTAAAAATTGCATTCACACTTTTACTTCTCATTTTTGATGACAGCTGAACAGCTGATGTCAGCTTTACATTACAAAAACAATCTGAAAATTGTGAAAACAGCTAGTAAAAAAATCACAAAAAATGGATATTTTAGCTAAGTTTTAGTTGCTTTATTTATTATATTATTATTTATTTATTTCAATTTCGCTTTAATTTTTTTTCTTTAATTGAAATAAATAATGTCAAATGTGACATGTGAAAATTCACAGTTTACTACATTCATTCACAATTTACTACATTTATTCACAATTGCACCTGTTTTCAATGACAGTTTGGCTCGTTTTTGTAGAAAACATCTTCTGAGATGTTTTCGTTTGACATTTAATTTGCATGGAAAACCAGCCGTTTTTGGCTGGTTTTTGCCTCAAAAACGAATGATATGGAAAACGAGCCGTTTTCGATGCCAGTGTGAAAAGGGTATTAGTCAATGTCTTCGAAAATGTATTAAAAAAGTTTCTAAAATCATACAATAAAAAGTTTCACATTATTGCGTCTGTAATGTGCGTTAGAGCCCAAGAGGAAAAATTTCTAGCGCTTCTGATCCAAGCACTTCAAAAGTGCTTGTCCCCATAGAAATTTAGAAGCACTATCACAATGATTTTTAATAAGGCTGCAGTAAGAATAACGTGAGTTCGAACCCAGCCCGGGAGATTTTGTTTTTACTTTTTTTTCCTTTTTTTTTTATTTTTTTTTTATTAAAATATTTTTTGTTCAACATCTTTTATTTCACTTTTCTATTTTCCTTTCTCTTATTAATTTACATTGATTCCATATAAGGCTGCAGTAAGAACAACGTGAGTTCGAACCCAGCCCGGGTGATTTATTTTTTCCTTTTTTTTTATTTGTTTTTGCTTTATTTTTTTCTGTTCAACATTTGATTAATATACAAATTTAATACCTCTTCATATCATCGGGCATTGGTGTAGCGGTCTAAAGGGTTGGTAAATGTAAGAAAAAATATCTAGCACGCGGATGGTCGTGGATTCAAATCCTGGCACTGCCAGTTTTTTTTATTTCTTTTTTTTTCTTTTTTTAATTTTATTGAAAAAACGCTTACCGCAGCATTACAAATAAGCGCTTTAAAAACTCTTTTTTGGTAAGGCTGCGGTAAGCTTTTGCTCACTTACATCCTATGACATGCAATGTTAAAAAGAAAGTATTGTTCTTACGGAGCGGAAGCGCTTATTGGTGAAAAGGATGCACTTCAGAAGGGTTTTTGAAGCTATTCTTGTCCCCTTGGGAGCTGCCGTCTGTCTGGGGCATAAACGTTTAAAAGTTAACGCACACTTGTACTCATTAACCTTTCTGGTTAACCACAAATGCTTCAGTCGCTTTACAAATGTATGTATCTTATTTCATCTATCTCTTTCAAACAGTATCAGAAATATTAGGAATTTTGTGGTTAGGGATGTTATATGCTCAATGGCCTTCACAAAATATATTCATGTACCAAAGTATACAAATGCAGAAAAATACCGGCAGATAATACATTTTATGATATCCCGGGCGAAACCGAAGAAATTTTTAAATAAATTATGCTCTTAAGCTTTAGCGGATATAATATTCTTGACTGGAAAAAATTTATGCCAATCAGTTGAATGGTTCTCGAGTTATGGACTTTTTAATAACCCGGGCAAAGCCGGAATCTCACCTGATAACATGACACTGAAAGTAAGAACATATGCATATGGGATAACTGATTTTTGAACTATGGTATGGTATGGTACTATTATGGTAGTACAGATTTATGCAGGAGTTTTAATAAAATTAGTAATGACATTTTCCAAAAGTGTATATGTCCTAGATGCAAAATTTCTTAATTGCAAATTGGAAGCACCTTTCAGTATATGCAGACATACGCAAAACCCTTATAAATATCCTCTCAACAACCAAATAAACTAAAACCCAAAAACCAAATGAATGGACATTTATGCTTTTGTATATCAAAATAAAAAAATAAAAAGGATTTTCACAGACGCTTCAACGAATCATGTCACAAGAAATAAAATTAAAGAAAATGTAATAAATTTAAACGTAATTTAAATACCCAGAGTATTTTTTTATATGCGTTGAGACAGACAAGAACATGACTGACATAACCTCAACGCACAGTTGAGGCTGACATTATAAACTTTTTGAGAAAAAAAAAAAAAAAAAATTAATAAATAAAAGACCGGAAAATATATACTTAAAAAAAAGACGAAACATTTAAAATTTTAATAAAGGACTATGGGCAAAATGTCCTTTTCATGGTGTTGTGTAAATTTAATTTATATTTGTTGTTGTTTTCTGTTGCTTTCAGTATTGTCGACCTTTTTCATAGTTTTAATTATAAGCGTCAGTCCTGTTCCCATCTTCCTTTTATTTTCATTTTTGTTTTTGTTTTGTTGCAGCATAATGAAATTTTGGCAAAAGTTTTAAAGCAGCTACTTTAGTGTTAAATTCTCCTTGAAATTAGCCAGAGTCTTGACAGGCCTAATACGTACGTTTTAATGTAGGTACACAAGTAGGTCGGCAGGCTTCTTATGAAGAAGCCTCTTAGCATCCCACATACAAATTAAAGCAGCAGTTGTCATAGTTTCTTTGATAATTTTGGGTTTTCTGCGTGAGACCACCAGATATCTTTGCATAGTTTTAGGTGCTTTAAACTTAATAGTCTTATTTGTGCGCCACTATTGGAATAATGGTGTTACTGTTGGTAGGTCGGTAGTGATTGTGTGCAGCATGTGGCATAAAAGTTTTTTCCCAAAACATTTTCTTTCATAAACTTTAAAGTTTTATTTTAAGGTTTATTTAATGTTCTTCTTAAACAGCAACAATGAAAACAACAACAACAGCTACATTAATTACAGCAACAAAATTAACTTTTAAACAAGTGGTTTTAATGTCAGTTTACGTATATGAGCGTGCATTAAAGCGTTTGTGTTTGTGCTTATTTAAACGAGAATGTATAGCAACGAGCATGATTCTTAAGGGTGTTACATAAAGTAGATATTGAGTATTGAGTATAAGTATATCGGTACTTATCGGTCATATTATTTCTCATACTATGTTTCCAGCAAAGACTTAGCTAGGATAGGATTTATCTCGGGCAAAAGAGATTTATAGGACTATTCCGGTTAAGACAGCACAAAGTCTTTCGTAATACATTTCAGAAATACTTTCTTAAGCTTTCAAGGACTTTCGGTATCCTGGCGGTAAAGTCTTATAGAAAAAGCTAATTACTTCCCCACACAAAAGCTTTAGCGGTGATCTTGTCAAATTTTGCAAAAACAAATCTCTTTCTTGCGCGGTGTGATATAATATTGTGCAGAAATTGTTGCTCCATATTTTTACTCAAAATTTTCTTTTCTTTTTTAACCACTAAAACAAAAATTAAACCAAAAGAATTATAATTTTGTAAAGTTTTTTACTTTTCCATTATCAGAAACACAAACGCCAAACAAAAACTTAACACTTGCCCATTAGCACAATCATTTGAGAGAATAAAATGATGTTACCTGGAAAGTTTTGCAGATATCCTAATTCAAAATTTAAAAAAAAATTAGTAAATTGTGCATGCCGCTTATGAGTAGGCACAGTGATGTGTTGAGCCTAAAATTACGATAACTCATGAACGGTGAGTCACTCGTTCAAAATAAAAACACCCATTTAAAGGGAATTACTTTCAATATATGCTACATTTTATTTTATTTTTTCACATGACCTATAGTTTACGAGATATTTTTTCAACAAACCTAAAATTAAGAAAAAAACCGTTTTTTCCAAATAGCTCCAAAACGGTTCGTCCTAGAAAAAAAATTTTTCATGAATTTTGTAGACCTTTCAATTTGCTATAAGGGTCTCTCCGAACTGTTTTTTCGTCAGACTTACCCTTCATGAGATATCGCGATTTGAAAATCATTCAAAATTGAACATAGTATGGAGCATAGCACGAACCTTTTTGGAGCTATTTTGAAAAAACGGTTTTTTT
Source organism: Calliopum simillimum (assembly GCA_951812925.1). Lineage (NCBI taxonomy): Eukaryota > Metazoa > Arthropoda > Insecta > Diptera > Lauxaniidae > Calliopum > Calliopum simillimum. The sequence continues at coordinate 103,488,874 of OX638368.1, forward strand.
CTAAATTTTAGGTTTGTTGAAAAAATATCTCGTAAACTATAGGTCATGTGAAAAAAAAAATGAAATGTAGCATATAGTGAAAGTAATTCCCTTTAAATGGGTGTTTTTATTTTGAACGTGTGACTCACCGTTCATGAGTTATCGTAATTTTAGGATCAACACATCACTGTGCCTACTCATAAGCGGCATGCACAATTTACTAATTTTTTTCAAATTTTGAATTAGGATATCTCCTGAGTTATAAGTCGTACGGAAGCATTTAAGAGATCATTTTATAAGCTACAATACGGCGACACAATATTTTTCCCTAAATGTAACCGTTAAAGAGATATTTGTAAAAAACTGATTTTGGACGCAATTTTTTTCAATATGGCGGCGAGACCGAACACGACTCGAGGTAGCAAAGTTGAAATTCTGAAAGAGCACATCGAAATCTATAAAATAACTCATTTGCAAAAATCCCGCAAAACTTTCCAGGTAAAACTACCAAATGACTGTACTATATCTAAGGCAGCTGTTATATGATAAAAAGTGATGTTTTTAATAATTTTTTGACAAATCAATCAAAAACAAGCAAAAATAAGTAATTAAAATAAAACAAATATAAAATTTTTCTTAAAACCTGACAGGAAGCAACTAGGTAGCAGGTCTGAAAAATCGTCTTTGTAAAGACGGAAAAGAGATCTCTAACTGCTACCGGAATACCAAAACATCTTAGTTACGACTTTTGTTTTAGTTAAGACAATGGTGAGCTGTTTGACAGCTCTAAGACTGTTGCCGGAATAGCGCTATTATTTTTGACAGTAAATGTCATAAGCAGGAAAATGAAAGTTGTTTTTCCTTTTCTTCTAAATATTTATCTCCCATATGTTTTAAATGACACTTAATGCCAATTGTCAAATTTAAGAGGTGCTACTTGGCGGAAAATAATCAAAACCGTAGCCTTGCTGAAATTTATAAGCAGATTTTTTTTTTTTTTTGTATGTATCATGTGATTTGCGCCCAGATTTAGAGCTAGAGCCCAAAACAGCCTTAAAACTCCTCATGAATTTCCAGTGAAAACATAATAGCTGTGTTCCAATGGTAGTGGATCCAGATCAGATCTGAACTCATGGGAATGCACTAGGGATTTCAGTCCCGGGATTCCGGGATCCCGGGATCCCGGGATTCGAGCCTTTTTGCAGTCCCGAAAATCCCGGGATTAGTGCTACCAATCCCGGGATTTCTTTTGTAAGTTTTTTAGGTTAGAAAAATTGTTAGAATGTTCCAAAAATCACCAACAAAAAACGAAGTCTTACAACATTATGTTAAAATTGAACATAATAAAGAGCTGAAGTTAATCTTAGATTGCAAAATGAGATGGAGTAGTCTTTTAGATATGCTGCAGCACTTTATTATGCTTGAGAGTAGCATAAAAACAGCTTGTATTGACTTAAAGGTTTCTTCGATCCACTGTAGCGAATTTAAAATTATTAAACAATTAGCTCGAACTCTTCAACCAATCAAAATCACTATTGATATTATAAAGAAAGATAAATCTGCTTTGAGTAATATCATTTTTGCTAAAAGGCACTTCAGACTAGTTCTCTTATGTTTTTCTGTATGATTTTTTCTCTGACTGTAAATTTTTTATTGTTTTTAATTTATATTGTTGAAATTGTTTTAATTTTTTATTTTTCAAACAACATTTAAAAATTTGAAAACACCTATGACTTCTATTTTCAAATAGACTCAAATCTAATGCCAAAATAACTCATATGAGTTTTCTTCTGATAAATCATTTGTGTAATAAATTTACATTCCCACTATCAGAGTTGCCAAAAAATTAATTTTCTAGAAAGTCTTATAATTTATCCGACGTTTTAATGAAAGAAATTGATATATTTTGTAATGTGGTGATAGGGGTTATTTCCTCCAGAAAACATTCGATTATCTTTCTTCAATTCAACCAACAAGTGTTGAATCAGAAAGATGCTTTTCGTGTGCAGGTTATATACGTAATAAATTTAGATCTAAATTGGATGATAAAATAATAAATGCTTTAATTTTCCAAAAATCATATTTTAATAATAAGTAATAAAACTGATTAAAACAAAAGTTAATTCTTCCAAGTCCAACACTTGTTAAAACTTTGATCTCACTATTTTATATAATTAAATATGTATGATATTTTATATATCAATACCTTAGAGCGCTATAGTCCTATCTCCACTTTTTGCGATTTTTGCAGATATGGTATCCTTGTGGGCTTCTTTACCGAGTGGAATTCTGTGGGATGTCAAAATACCACTAAAACACCGAAATATTCGAGAATTAAGAAAAATCGTACATATCTCCAAACTGTAATTTTTTGAAGAGCGCCACTGTGCTATCTCCTCTGAATATTTAAATAAGTCACATTTTAAAGAAAATTTTTCCATTTTTTCGTCTTTTCTACACGTTTTATGACATTTTACATCTTTTTAGTGGAAACATTTTCTTTTTCACCCAAAGGTCGGAACCAGAAATTTTTGAAATTTTGTTGTTTTTTCCATGATTCGAAAAAAAATAATTTTTCATGTCTCTGAAATCATTCAAAGGATATGGATGAGATGTGGTATGTGTATTAAGAGTCACGGGACAAATAGTGTCTAAGGGAAAAATGGGCGGTCCCACGTCCTTAAAAAAGTATCATACCTCTGAAACTATCTAATGCTCTGAAACTATCTAGATGAGTTTTGGTGCGCATATAAATTGCATCGGAGCAATTTACATTCATTGGTTTAATTGGAAATGCTCTGCCCTCCGTACAAAAGAAGCTATCGCAACGCACACCGGGAAATGCTGGTCGCTCATAAAATTTACTAAATGTGTAGTTTATTTGAATAGTAGTGCAATTCCATATAATTTGTTAAATTGATTTTGTTAAAAATTAATAAAAGAATTATTTAACATAAAATTATGTTAAAATATACTAAGGTAAAATTATTGCATGTATAGTTTTTTCAATATTGCAGCCAACTTTAAATAACCACTGTTTGAAGTATTCTTTTTGCATTTCCCAATAATTGAAAAAATTGAGATAGCACTATAGCGCTCTAAGGTATCGATATGTATTTAACTAAGCATATAATGCTGCAATGTACCTTTATGCTTGTTTTTGAAGCAAATAAGTATTTATGAATTTTTGTTTTTAAAAAAAGGCGTGAATTAATAATAAAATGTACCTGCTTTAAGAAATTGTTCTTTAATATTTTTGACACTTTTTAAATAAAATATCTTTGTAGGGGTGTAGTAGGGGTATATAAGACAAAATATTAGGAATTTTTAATACTAAATTCTGTCTATTTAGGAAGAAAAAAAAAATTCATACGAATCCCGAAAAATCCCGGGATCCCGGGATTCAAATTTTCTCGATCCCGAAATCCCGGGATCGCAAAAAGTCAAAAAATTGGAATCCCTAGAATGCACACGGATTCAATTTTAAAAACTTGGTAGCATTGGCAATAAAAGATACATATGTTAAAACAAAAATGTCATAACAAATTCACTTATAAATTTACAACTAAAAATTTAAAAATCAATTCAATTTTTTTACTTTAAAAACCGCTCATAAAACTTAAACGGTATAGTTAAAAATTGTCTAATAGAGGTCGTGGTGGTAACGCGGTTGGAAAGATCCATATTTCCCTGGGTTTACTGTAACCGTGATATTCCAAAGGGCAAAATTGCAGTTGTAATTCGACAAAGAAAGCCATAAAGATATGGGTATATCCGAAAATATACTCCTCTTATATGACCCAGGTTTTAAGAAAAAATTTTTTCCATCTTCAATAACCAAATATAGAGGAATTTATTCTTAGACATTTAAAATGAAATTCCCAATAGGTGAACAAAAAAATTTCGACTCGAGATGGTGTCAGGAGGTCGTTTTATCTAAAAATTTTGGGAAAATCTAGATTTTCGATAATACACGGAAGAGCACATATTTCAGAAGTAGTAGATATATTAAGGGGCACCTTTCCAATTCTTCTGGAGTAAAATTCAGAAAAATCGTATGTGGGTCGTGGCAGCGAAATTGGTTAAAATGTCTAAATCGCTCATTACGTCCACATAACAGGTCCTAAAATTCTGTGTATAAAATTTTTTTAATTTTACTGCCCCCCGCCGAACAAACAATGGAAAACGAAAAATTTGGGTTAAAAAAGGCGAATTTGGCGATATGCGATCGAGCGACACATAACCGAGTGTGCCAAACGGACTCGTTTCGGATCCGTAACGGGTTCAAATTTTCGTTCTTTTTATCCGTTACGGAATCCGTTACGTATCCATTACTGATCCGTTTGCGGGAAGGATTCCTAAAAAAAAAACGAATCGTTTTTTCTTGTTTTATGGATCCGCTTCGAACCAGTAACGTACATCAAAAACGAATTCAAAACGGATTCGCTTTCAATAATGTTAATGCTGCTTATAAAAAGAAGAAAAAAGGGTGAACGCTTATTTTTAATTAAAAAAAAACAAAATAACAAAAAAAAAAATTACTAGCCCGTTCGGGAGTCGAACCCAGGCTCCCGGGGTATTACTCTTTCATACACGAGACGTTAGACAACTAGGCTATTCACCGATATGATGTTGACTTATCTGATGTAGACTTATTTGATGTTGAGATTTAAAGTTTGTATATTAAACAAATTTCTGTTGTTTTTTTATAAGTATTCTGTGTTGTTTTTCTTCCCATCTTTTGATAAAAAATGTTATATACTCAAATTTGGAATCAAAAACATTTTTTTAAACAGAGTTTGAAAAGTTTACAAAAAATCATACGCAATAAAATAAAAAGAAAAGAAAAACATATCAAAAATATTTTTTTTATCATAAAAATTAAATAAAGCAAATCCGTTTTGAGTTCGTATTTGAAGTATTTACGGAATCGAAACGGATTTGCGCAGGTTCGAATCCTACCAGAGGTGGATTTTCACTCTTTATTTTTCTTCCTTTTTTTCTTTTTATTATTTTTTAATTGCTAATAGGCGCATCAAAACGGTTTTTTTCTGTAAATATACAGCATTAACATATTTAAAAGCAAATCCGTTTTGAATTCGTTTTTACATAAGTTTCGGATTCGAAACGGGCCCGCACTGCGGAATTTAATTTTTTTTTATTCGCAAATAAGCGCTTCAAAATGTTTTTTTTTTTATGTACGTTACGGGTTCGAAATGGATCCGTTACCGCGGATTCGAAACGGATCCTCATCCGTTTTTGTTCTCATTGGGAAGTCAAGATAGCATGATGTCTAACAATTATTCCGGAGTAAAATTCAGAAAAATCGTATGTGAGTCGTGTCGATAGAACGGGTTGAAAAGTCTAAATCGCTCTTTACGCCCTCATAACAGCTCTGAAAATTCTGAAAAAATTCAATCAAATTTCTTGACAAAAAATAAATCGAATTTGTTTATGTTTTTTTTGATTTAAGCCCTCCATGTCGAGTAAAAAACGAAAAACGCTAAGATTTGGGTAAAAACTATTTTTGGCGAAGTGCGAAATTTAGAGCTTTTTGGTTTTTGCTCATCATGGAGGGCTTAAATCAAAAAAACATCGTAAGCAAAGTTTATTTTTTGGCAAGGAATTTGCTAGAATTTTTTCAGAATTTTAGGACCTGTTATGTGGCCGTAATGAGCGATTTAGACATTTTAACCCATTTTGTCCCCACGATCCATATACGATTTTTCTGAATTTTACTCCAAAATATTTGGAAAGATGCCCCGTAATATATCTACTACTTCTGAGATATGTGCTCTCCCGTATATTATCGGAAATCTCGATTTTCCCAAAATTTTTAGATAAAACGACCTTCTGATGCCATCTCGGGTCGAATTTCATTTTATACGTCTAGAAATATATTCCACCATATTTGGTTATTGAAGAAAAAAAATTCTTAAAACCTGGGTCATATAAGAGGAGTTTATTTTCGGATATGCCCATATATGTATATATTTTCAAGACAACGCCTGTGAAAAGCTTCAATAAATAAAAAATAAGCTCGTGTAAGTAGAAAAAAACAAAATAAAATTTCAGAAACATAACTTAAGAACGGTCTAGCTATGAAGTTTTTCTAATTTAAATTTTAAATATCCAGTGATTTTTCTTCAGTCAAGTTCTTTTTTAATTGAAAAGTTACAATTTTTAATAATTTTTTGACACCAGATGTCAAAAAGTCAAGAAATAAGCAAGTGCAGCCAAATAAAACCCGTAATTTTCTAAACACTTCCATTGATCCAAAAAAGATTTCCGAACGCATTCATGGATGCAGAAAATTGAACCAAGATCTGAGCTGGTTCTAAATTTGTTTTTGTTTTGCTTGAAAGTGGATCTGATCTGGATCATATCCGCTACCATTGTAACACAGGTAATATTAAAAAGGAATTTTGAAAAAAATGGTATGGTATTTTTATTTTTGCTCATACCTTGGCTAGCATTTTATTGAACATCCCTTATTACTATGTTAATTCTGAGTTCAATATTATCCGAGACACGTGTGAGGAACATCTTTTTCAAACCGAAAACATTTTTCCTTAGAAATTTTTATCTTTTACACGTGTATACTTCCACAAAGGAAATCTTTGTTTTGCAGTAAACTGTTGCAGCACTTTTTTTTTACTTTACCATTACATATGTGGTATTTTATAAACATACTCATATAAAAAACTACTCAACTAATTGCAATTTCTCTTTTCAAATAAAAAATTCCTTTTATTTCTGGTTTCTGTTTTCGTTTAAAATACTAAAACATTCCTTTTTGCAATGATATAAAATCGTCTTAAGTTATTTCCTTTGAAGCTTATTTTAATTTCTAAGCTTCTTTCACCTTTCTTGAGCTTTAAAAGTAGTGTGCGTTGATATTTCAAAAACTTAGTTTTGTCTTAATCTAGCCAAAAGCATTAAAAATAAATTTGATTAAAATATTAAATACAAAAAGTTTAATGTTGGATATTTCCTTAAGTATTTCTTCAAAATCAAAATAAGCAATTCCAACTCAAAAACTTAAACGTGAGAAAAGAGTAAGGGAGATATTTGTACTATGATCTGTTCTGGATTATCCAAAAAAAATTTCTTCAGTTTTCAGTTTGAGTAACGTGCCCAATTATCCTTCTTTTGGCAGGATACTCCTGCTTTTTGAAAACTTTTTATATTTAAGCCTACCACCAGTGTTTTCGTTTAAAAAACCAGTTTTTTGGTTATCAAAATAATTAAATTCGAAATTCACAAAATTAGTTATGTTTCAAAACTAACATTGAGGATTCGAGACAAATGCACAAAAATTATAAAGTGTGAAAAATTAGTGTCATTAGAGGAAAAAAACCATATAAGAACATTATCATACACGTACGGCAGTCGGCCCAATGAACACACATCTCCCCTATGTTTCTTAAAAAAAAAAAAAAAGTCGGTTAAATACATTTACAGATATTTATCAACAATTAACAAATAAACAGCTCAAAGCCACACTAAAGCGCAGAATACAAACCTTCAAAAGTTTCTTGTTGAGGCGAATTTTAAGGATTTAATGGCATTGAATGATCACAAATCGCGAACTTCATATCTAAACTGTGATTATAAAAATACAATGCCAATGAGAGAGCCATAAGTTTAAAAAAAATGCTAAGGAAATTTCTCAATCAGTGCTTTGGTGTAATCCTGAAGGAGGCAGAAGCAAAGAATTATTCAGAACGTCTAAGTGCTGAATTTTTGAAAATAACATATCAAAAATTGGAATGAACGCGTGCAACTTGAACAACGATCTTGCGAACAGAATCATAAGGCTTTCTATTTTGAATTAAAGGAATTGTTCAAATATACTGTAATAACTATGCCCCTTGGTAAATGCCGTCAAGTATGTATATAATTCAAACATAAGAAATATGCCATTTGTTAATTATTACCAAATTTAGTTACATGTTATCTAATTGTTTTCTAAATGTGTAGATATGCTTACTAAATATGTATATATATAACTCAAATAAATCCTTTCTGACACAATAATAGGAATGCATATTTCTATTTTTGTAAATGCAACCAGCTGCAGTTGATTTAAACAAATGCCAGAATATTTGGTTGGCTTAAAATCCGAATAAAAATTTATCTGACAGTTTATTTATAAGAAATGTAAATCAAACTATGTTACTTCAGAACTGTGCACTTGCTCTCAAAAAAGAGCAAATACCCAATTTCAGTACAAAACTAAGGAAAACAATTTTTTCAAAGGAGAAAAGTCGACTAAATGGAATGTCATTTCACTGATAACTTGATAGGTTTTACGTCAATAACCCACATGAGCGGTTTAACCTTAAAAAAATTGCAAAGACTGCATAATACAACATTTTTCCACTTTGTTCGATGCAGCAGAAAAGAATTTTTTTTTTTTTTTTATAGAAAATACTTTGGTAGAAAATAAGGGAAAAAATATACAAAACACTTTTACAACGGATGCATAAAAATATTCACAGTCATATCTGCAACAAAAAATATTTACAAATGTACATATGTATATACTAGGTGCACATTAAGCATAAATGTACATACATATATCTGTTTATATTTACATATGTATGTATACACATTGCACATGCATACATCGCTTGTATATCATAGAGCTGTTATGTAGGGTAAATGTTAGCAATGACTCACATTAAAATATTTAAATATTTTGCAACGTTTGCAAAATAAAATCAGAAAAATAGGGAAAATGCTTAATAAAACAATACATTATAGGCGAGGACCCGGCAATACTAAAAGTGCCGTCATCGCGGATTCTGATATTTTTAATGCAAAATGGTAGTTTACACTAAGACGAATAAGAAAAGCTTGGTCAGCATGGTTATAGCCTGGCAGAAATATTTTTAAATGATTTTTGAATTATTAAATTTTCGGAATGTTTTGCCGTCATCGCGGATTTCGATCAATCTTAATATTAATCGATGATGAATTTCATAACCAATCAGAAAAAATCTGGGCGACCAAATTTTTTTTGCCGAAAATGACCGGCAGACCTATTTTAATGGTGCGACAGTGGGTACTTCCGGCAGTTTCTAAGCTCGCATACCAAGATATTTTTAAATTTGGCATTAAAACACGTAAATTAAAAAAAAAAAAACAAATTTCCGTGATAACAGAGAAATTGTACCCACTGTAGCACCATTAAAATAGGTCTGCCGGTCATTTTCGGCAAAAAAAATTTGGTTGGCCGGATTTTTTCTGAATGGTCATGAAATTTATCATCGATTAATATTAAGATTGATCAAAATCCGCGATGACGGCAAAACATTCCGAAAATTTAATACATAATTCAAAAATCATTCAAAAATATTTTTGCCAGGCTATAACCATGCTGACCAAGCTTTTCTTATTCTTCTTAGTGTAAACTACCATTTTGCATTAAAATTTCAGAATCCGCGATGACGGCACTTTTAGTATTGCCAGCTCCCGGACTATTACATATTACTTTAAAAAGGATTTAATATATTATATAAATTTTACCAAAAATATGTAAGTTATTCCGTTGCGGTACTTCATGATATCATTTTATATCAAGCCGTTTAAGACACATTAATCCTAAACAAGTATAAAAATTACACTTGGTCATCGCGCTTCTTCTTTTTTCAACAAGACCTCACGTTTCCTCGCTCATGCAGTGTTTCTTGTTCGAAGGTCGGAACCCAAGTATTTTTTCGAACGGAACTGTTGTAAGTTCTTCTACGAAAGATCTGCGGAACTCTTCATTCTTAAGCTTAAACACGTCCAAGAATCCCTCTCCATTTTTTGCTGTGCAGAAGTAGTCGATATGGTTTCCAAGAATCTTTACGACATGTTTTGTGTGGAAATAGCGTACCTCCAACTTCAATACTGGCTGTATTGCAGGTGTCAATGAGAAACTCCGTTGTCGTTTCTCGTACCCCAACCCTGTCTTCTAATCACGTGCTCAAGGTCAAGGTTTTTTAGCCTATTTTGGCATTCAAATCACCCATAACCATTATGGTGTCGTTTTTATGAGCACTATTTACCGCTGCAGCGAGCGGACTGTAGAATTCATCTTTGGTTTCTCTTCCTGCCAACCAGGTGGACGCGTCTGCTTGGACGATGGCAATATTTCTTGTGGCGGTTCAAAAACTACGCCAAATGAGGCTTTCGTTTACTGGGCACATTCCATTACTGATGCGAACCATGTGTAAACGATCAAGAAATTTGTTCATGGAATCCGATTTGGCTTTTCTGGAGAACCACTGGCAGGTCCACTCCAATTTTTGGAGGACTGGTAAGTTACGCCTGTAGCTTTTTTTGCAAGAAAAATAAAAACATCAAAAATGAGGTTTTTTGGGAAACTCAATTTAATTTTTATTTTTTCAGTGTAAGCAATGTAAAAAAAAAATAAAAAAAACTTTTTGCTAATTTTTATGTTAAAGTCTGTTTTAAGACAAATCATTTGACACCATAAAATTGAGAATTGGGTAAATGCAACTAAAGTTACTTATAGCTTCTCCGCCATTTTTTTAAATTTTGAAAAAATATTTAGTAGTAATTTTTCTCACTATACTACTTATGCCAATTTTTAGCCAAATCGGATTCCATGAACAAATTTCTTGATCGTTTACACGTGGTTTGCATCTACTGCCTTTACTGCATTTTTACTTAACAAAAATCCTACTCCATCCCTGTGGATGTCATTTTGTGCTCTACCAGAGTATAGAAATTTTTCGCCGTCAGCAAGTACATATTTACGGGCGCCGTTCCATCTGCACTCGTTTAGTCCCAATATCTTAATGCTAAATTTGTGGAGTTCTCTTACGGCTTGATTAAGATTTCGGACATTCCAAGAGCCGATGCGTGTTCGAGTTTTCATCGAAAGGATTTTAAAATGTTGTCGAACCATATTGATTCAAATTTTAGGAGAATCATGTTTCTTACACCTCCAAATCCAATGTGCATGCTGCCGAGGTAGGTGGTTATGCACAAACCTCTACCAACTAACGTTTCCTGAGTAACTACATCTACTTATATCCATTAAATTCTCCACATTTTCGGATTCGTGAGTTATGTAAATATGTCCCAAATTTTGTTTCTGTTTTTTAACATCCGAAAACCTAAAGTGAACAAACATAAAAGTTAAAATGATATTTTTACCATCCCTTGATCAATTGAAACGTGCAAGAAAGTCAATTGATTTTTTAAAAAATTTCGAGCTCGAGTGTGAACTTAATAACAATTTTCCATTGTGATCACAAAATGTGTTGGAGAAATATTTATATGATTGTTTAACAACAATTATTTTGTCTCAATTGTTATTTATAACATTTTTTCTTACACTAAACATTCCGTGAGCCCGAATATTTTTGTTCAATTGTTTGATGTAAACTTTACATTGTAAAGTATCTAGTATCTGATATTTACGTATCCTAGAACTTTAAGCATGTTGCTTTTCATTTGCATTTTATTTTGTCATCATCGTGTGCATTCAGATATAAAATGAAACGTACGAGTTATTCCAAACAAATGCAACCATCTCTTGTAAATGTAATTACAGAAGCGTTTATGCAATATCAGGTTAAATGCATGCGAATGCTTTCATAATGGTAAACTACATGAATATGGATCTGTGCTTTATTCAGAAACATACATCAATTCAAAACAATCCTTTTCAATTCAGTTTTTGCTGTTAAAAATTCATCTACATATATATGAAGCAAAACTCGCCAAGTGTACCATGAAACGTTTAAAAAAATTTAAGAAAAATTCACAAGCATTCCTTGGACGATTCTAAGCATTTTATGCCTAAAACACTTTTTTCGTAAGATGCCTCTTTTGTAAACAAAGAGTTTTGCCTGCCGTGTGCGTTCAAAAGCCAAAGACCGAATCCCATCTTAAGTCATACATTATTTTAAAGCTTATAAATTATGCTTTAATTTAAAGTACTTTTAAAAAAAAATTTAAGGGGTGTTTTTTTAAAAAAAAATTCAGAAGTATTTTTAAGTGTAAAAAATTTTGGTGGAAAAATTTTTTTTTTTTTCATTTTATTAATTTATTTTGGAAACATTGACTCACACAAATTCTGCAAACTCTGTTCAACGGCTTCAACATGATCAGCGTCACTGAAACGTCTGAATCACATGGCATCATGCCTGTTGCCCTGAAACCAAACCTGATTATCTTCGGCGTCAATGCCAGATTAATTGTTTTGCAGACTAAGCCGGCTGAGTGACGTTATTTCTAGCCCTTGTTGACAATGCTCTTTTGCCAAGCATGAATTTTTTGTACCAATCCATGCCCGCCATCTGCTCCTTGGTCCATTTGTCTGGAAACTCAATACCGAGATTTTTTGCAAAGTGGTATACCACCTTACCACCGACACTTAATGAAAACATTTTTTTTTCTGCCATATGGTTAAAGGGCCTATTAGTTCTTTCCACTCAATTAAAAAAGCGTATAAGGGCATACATTAGTAATGTTGGCATCCACGATGTTATTTCAGTAAAACACAGGTTTTCAATAAAAAAAGAGGAGTTCGGGGCCCACACTCGACTTCGACAGCTACTTTGAAAAGCAATGAGCACATTGTGTTATGTGAACATTTTGGTTGCATTCGGTTTTGAATAACAAAATATAATAAATTTACTGCATAGATATAGATTGCATTCAGATTTTCGATTGACTCACTTTGGTGTTGACTTTTCAAAAATTATTTTCTTCTCATCACAAAGCAAATGCGTCACTTTGTTTCGGTAAGTGCACAAAAACTTCGTGCTGTCATAACATGCGCTTAACATTTAGCAGAACAGCCACATTTGTTTTCTGTCAAAAGTTACAGGGGGATGCCCACACCCGAACCATGCCCGCAGGCAGCACTCTTCCCTAACCTTTTTCCAAAAATGCGGCAATATTCGAATATTTTCGTATATATCTTGAAATTCTTGAATGATAACGAAATAATTAGTAAAGTTAAAAAATGCCAGACTTCATTTAATTTCATTTCATTTAAATTTGGCATAAAAAAAAACTTTCTGGATACGATAGGAGAAATTCATATTGAAATTCTGCCAGAGCGTTTTGCAAAGTTGGCTCATATAAGGATTTTATGGTAATTTTTGCAATTTTAAGGCACTAGATGAATTTTTTTCGTTTAAGTTTGTTCGGCATTTTTTTTCTTCTATTCAATAGCTACAACATTGCTGAAGTCATCAAAACAATATTTTCGGCTCGTTACCGAGATATGAAAAAATCGAAAAATTATAATTATCCAGCTGAAAATTGCAACTTTTTGCCTCAAATTGGATTTTGATCAATTTGTCGATTTTTTCATATGGAGATATAGCCAGATGAAAATTGCAACTTTTGGCCTCAAATTGGATTTTGAGCGATTTTTCGATTTTTTCATATGGCTATATCTCGTGTAAAGTTACGCGTTTAGGGTAGGATGCGAGTTAAGAAGATAAATAAAAAAAACGTACACTACACTCGGTAACGAGCCAAAAATATTGTTTTGATGACTTCAGCAATGTTGTAGCTATTGAATAAAAGAAAAAAAATGCGGAACAAACTTAACCGGAAAAAATTCATCTAGTGCCTTAAAATCGCAAAAATGACCATAAAATCCTTATATGAGCCAACTTTGCAAAACGCTCTGGCAGAATTACTTGTTTCGGTGAGTACTTTCGACGCCTTATAACGGATTTTAGTTCACTTTTCATGTATCGCACTGTGTAATGCAATGTGTGAATTTTTACCACATGAAGTTATCTATATATTAATACGTGAACAGTTTTTTTTTGTCTCCCTTTTGCGAGCTAACCATTTGACCGATTTTCGATATTTTTTTTTTATATGAAAGGTATTGTGGTGTAGAATCCACGAAATTATCCTCATAAGTTGCCATTAAGGTATTTAAAAACAGGATCAAAGTTTCCCATATAATTACAACAACAACAGCATGCACGATGTTATGCTGTGTTGTTAAGAAAGTGAATGACACAGTGGAGTGAGAGAAATTTTGTTGTTGTTTTTCCCTTGCTTGCACGAAACCTGTTTCGTTGCGCTCTGTCGACGTTCTGCACCGATATTTTGGATGTTTTTCGATACATTTGGACTTTTACCGATATTTTGGATGTTTCTCGATACTTCTGGACTTTTACCGATATTTTGGATGTTTTTCGATACTTTTCGATTTTTATCGATATTTTGGATGTTTCTCGATACTTCTGGACTTTTATCGATATAATGGATGTTTTTCGATACTTTTGGATTTTTATCGATATTTTGGATGTTTCTCGATACTGCTGGACTTTCACCGATATTTTGGATGTTTTTCGATACTTTTGGACTTTTGCCGATATTTTGGATGTTTCTCGATACTTTTAGACTTTTACCGATATTTTGGATGTTTTTCAATACTTTTGAACTTTTATCGATATTCTGGATGTTTTTCGATACTTTTGGACTTTTACCGATATTTTGGATGTTTCTCGATACTTCTGGACTTTTATCGATATTTTGGATGTTTCTTGATACTTCTGGACTTTTACCGATATTTTGGATGTTTCTCGATACTTTTGGACTTTTACCGACGTTTTGGATGTTTCTCGATACTTTTGGACTTTTATCGATATTTTGGATAATTCTCGAAACTTTTGGACTTTTACCGATATGCATACCGATGTTTTTCGATACTTTTGAGCTCTTTTCGATATTTTGGATGTTTTTCGATACTTTTATGATATTTTTCGATACTTTTGGACTCTACCGATATTATACTGATCTTGCTGCACATAAAAAATGCTGCTACGATTTATGAATACTCAATATTCTGGCTTTCTTTTGTACCAAACGGCACTCGGAAAAAGTGTATTTATCTCAAAGTAAAAGGCCAAAATTTGGCCACCGGCGATACTATGCTAATTAAAGAGCGTTGCAGAAAACGAACATCGGATGTGGAAATTTATATAAAGCGGTTGATAGTCGGGCAGGAGTTAAGTTTTTGTACAACTGCTTCGCTGTTACTATAAATAACAAAAAAAAATTTTAAAAATTCCATATGCCGAAGTGGTCTCTGCTTATCGTAAATGTATTCCGAAGTATAAAAAATATTGAAGAATTTGATAAAATTGAAAAGGCCGAACAAACTAAAATTTCTCTCAAACTTTTAAACAACTGGTAATTCTTAGAAAGTATTTTGTTAAAAATCTCTCAAACAAAAGAACAAAATAGTAATAATGAAAATTTAAATCATACAAAAGAGAAAACTGCTCAATTTCATTACAAAATACCACATTCATTTTGATTTCAAAGAAAAGAGCTTAAATCTTCTGAAATGCAATAAAATGCTAAAATGTAGAAAAGAATTTCAAAAATTCAATAGAAAAGAATTGTATAAATTAAACAGCACCCAACTTAAAACACAGCCAATGACACTATCACACCACCCCCACCCTATCCCAAAAAAAAAAAACTTGGCAAGTTCTCACCAAACCTTAAATCCTCCACAGCCTCCCATAAATACTTTCGTCCTTTCAATTTTAGTTTCATTATATAACTGCAGAAGTTTTGCTTTAAACATTGTTAGGCGCAGTGCTCTAAAGAATATGGGTAAAGCAAGCAGCATGCACGACGTATCGGACCGGCAATGGCGCTTGTGCTCCAATGAAAATGTAGCACAGTGAACTCGCTTCTCGATAGCAACAACCAACAGCACGACATCAGTACGAGTAACATTAACAATGTTGCCTGCATCTGGCAAGTTGGCAAAATGCCAAAAAAATACTATGAACAGTTGCCAAAAAACAGAAATCTGCAGGAGAATGAAACTACCCACGGCAATAGTGAGGCAACAGCAGCATTTCTTCAGTAACGACATTGGCAATGTTACCAACAGCATGGACAAAAAAAAAAACAAAAACAAAAAAAAAAAAAATGACGCAAAGCATTGCCAGCTGATGAGAGTTGGTGATGGGTGCCATTGTTACCAGCAAAGAATCAAGGAAGCCAACAAAGGAAAATGAAAAGCAAAAAACATGGCATTGAAGACAAAACTCTAATGCTGCATCAGCGATGTGCTAAATGTTTAAGTAATAGTAAAAAACTTTCTACAGTCCGCATGGAGGGTGTCCTTCAAATGAAGATCATTGCTGGCATCACACAGTGCTAGACGTTCCTGAAGCATAATGCTGAAATCAAGAAAACTGAGCTTATAATGGTAAAATCCACATACAGATAATACCAAATGTATGAGCTTTTTCTTGATGCTATGGATTTAAAACCGTGAAAACAAAAAAAAAAACCTTTTTAAGCATATTACCCTTTCAATATGGAATTGTTTTTTAAAGATTAAAATTATTTTTTGATGGGAATGGGTTGACTATGGCTCAAATTATGTACCATAGGGTTGGCTTAGGAAAAGGAGCACGAGGACAGAAAAATATCCTGGGACACGGATGTCCCATCAGTAATAGTAATATCAAATACAACTTCTTCACTCACTGAACTGACAAGTGTTCAAATGTATGATATATCGAAACCAAAACATGTATAAATTATCACATTGGATGTTAAAACTGATGGGATGAAAATATGTAGCAATAGATATGAATAACAGTGTTAGTTTAAAGAGAATGGGATAAATATGCATCCGCCATTTTGAATCCGCCATTTTTTTTTTGGAAATCTAACATCAGAATAGTAATCAGCTACCTCAGAAACCCCTGGATTAAAAAGTTCGTCACGAAAATATAATGATTTCGACTTTTGGTCAGCTTTTAAAGATTTGGAAACAGTGTGCGTAATGATATAAGAGCGTTATACACGTAAGAAGTTAGAGTTTTCAATATAAACTGAATAAAATTTAATGCAAAATGTTGGACTCGGAAACTTTACGACAGATTTTCAGGAAATTTTCGCAAAATTGCCGATATCAATTATGAAAAGGCTTGGATTTTAAAAAACTGGGCGTGCCACGCCCCCTTTAATACTAATTCATCATATTTTTGAGGCTACTTGACGCATTTAAATGAAATTTGGTACATGGGTAAATTTTCAATAGGAAAACAGGTGGTGCCTCGTCCACAAAAAATAGTTCATCATATCTCTAATAGCCTGTTTCCACGTCAGATTTAAAATGTGATTTAAAGCAGTTTCTGGATTTAGCGCTAAGTCTGGGCAGTGATCACATGATTTACCATACAATAATTAATCTAAGATTTAACTTAAATCTGAGACGGGTAGGATTCAAAAAAAAGATTTTCTTCGCCGCAACTTTCGGTTGGAAGATTTTCTTCGTAAGCACCGGCGATATATGAAATGTGCAAAGTTGTGAATTTGTCAGTCCTGCGATGAAAAAAATATGATATCAGAGTAGGTTATTTTTATAGATTTTTGCTCGCTGAATCCGAATATGACCAACGATTTGCTCCATCACGTCTAAGATCCGAGTTATCCTTGATTTAAAGTGCAGAAAACGCTATTTTCAAACATATAACTTACATCCCTAAAGCAGTCAGTTCACTTATGACAGCGGCATTGAATAGCTCTGAGCTTCCTTTTTAAAGCGTACTTTCAACTTTTCCAATTGGTTCATTAGTTTCTTAGATATCATCCATTGAAGTAAAGGTATACAAATTGAATATAGTCCTTTACAGGGATAAGCGATACCTTTACTTCAATCGCTGATATCTCGGAAGCTAATGATTCGATTGAAAAAGTAAAAAATAAGCTTTAAAGAAGAGCACAGGACTATTCAATGCCACTTTCAATAGTCAACTGGACTATTTTCAGGATGTACGCCATATGTCTGAAAATAGCGTTTCTTGCACTTTAAATCAAAATAACTCCGATCTAAGACGTGATGAAGCAAATCGGAGGTCATATTCAGATTCAGCAATCAAAAATCTGTACAAATAACCTGCTCTCATTTCATACTTTTTTAACTTTTTAAAAAACGCAGGACTGTGTTATTAAGCACAAAGTAGACTATTGATTAGATAGTATCGCAAAAAAAAGTTCGAATGACCTCCCCCAGTTTGAAAGCTAACATTGGAAGAATTTTAAGGAAAAAACATTTATTTTTTTCAGCCTCTAAATTCGATGCAGTTTTGTTTTATAATATCTCCGCCATTTAACGTCCGATCAAAAAATAAAGTATATCGTTAGTATATATAGTATATCGTCTCAACATGGTCTACATTTCATTCATAGAAGACATTTATCTCAGATTTTTTTTTTCGACTAGTTGTACTCATTATCTCAGTTTCTACCACCCTAAGGCGCCAAGGACACCTTATAGAATTAAAGCCCATAAAAAATCATCAAATTAATCAGTACAAAGTTTCCTCAAATTGTTGAAATTGAAAAAGTTATAGCGAATCTAAAAGCTCAGTACAGATCGAATTTAGAGGCCGAAAAAAAAAGTTTTTTTTTCCTTAAAATTCTTTCAATATTAGCTTTTAAACTGGGGGCAGTCATACGAACTTTTTTTTTTATATGGGGGTCGATAATTTCTACTATTGATGTTACCATACTACACTGAATATTAGCTGTGTTTAATAGAACTTTAACATAGTAGAACCACATTTTAACCGAGTGTCCTTCCAAGCGGAAGACATTGGTGTGGAAACAAAGAGCATAATAAAGTTAAACAAAATAAGAAGAAGGAGATAGCACACAAACTCGTTTTAGAAGAAAGCGTTAACTCCGTGTTAACACGTTGCCGTCTATGTTTGAAGTTTGCTTAAGGGCCAATTTCACAATGTTCATAATAAAAATTTTTTATGAAATTTTATGTCAAAGTATCAGTTAAACAAAGTTCCAGTTAAAGTTTAACTGAACATTGTGAAATTGGCCTCTAATCAAACTGTAGCTATATTGTTGTTGTACACTATGAAACAGCCTAAGTAATTCTAAATGCTCCACCTAATGAATTCCGTGGAACATTATCAGGCATGTTCGATTTCGATCGGTATCGGAATGGAATCAATTTAAGATGAATTTTGTTGCAATAAATAAAATTGGTTACTGGTTTCAATCCAATTAATTGAAACATAACTTCGATGTGGCGTTCAATATCGAAACGCAGAGCACATCAAAGTTGACTCCATTCCGATTCCGATCGAAATCGGAATTGAGGAGATGCCTGCAAAATTTTTTGAAGCATTGGCCAATTGAACTATTCTTTTTGATGACTATCTGCCCTGCTTCTTTGAGGATTAAATTTTGAATGCCAGAGCTGAGGTATGCCATGTTCGATGCAGCTGATTGTTAATTCAGAGCCTAGCACAGCTTTTCACAATGAACGGAAGAAGTGCCCTTCAATTATCGTCACTTTCTTCTCGCATTTTAAAAGACGGCAGTCCGTCATCTCGATGGCCTCTCGATTCTACTCTCTGTCTTTCGCACAATAAAATGCTTTCAACGATTGGAACTAACTTTTTCTGTTTCCATCACAAATCGATATCAGAGATTATATATAATTTTTTTTTATACTATTATAGGACTTTGAACATTTCGCTATTTGATTACTTAATCAACACCACTTAATGTTGTTTATCAAGGTTCTGATGCTTTGGAACACTAAAGTCGATGTAGCCAAAAAGTTTGCGAGCCTCTGGCCTTTCAATTTATTAAAATTTATTTTCCAAAAAATATACACATGACTTTGCTCAGCTCCGATGTAAAGAAAATGATATTTCCAATGAACAAAACCCTAGGGTGCCTACACGTTTGTCGTTTATCTTTCAAAATCGACATTCTCTAAAAAAAAAAAAAAAAAAAAAAAACATAAAATATAAAGTTTCAAAAGAAAAAGAAATTTCTAAAGATGCAGATGTAAGCCTGCATAAAAATGCTTCGTTAAAATAAATAAAAAGCAGAAACTTTGCACTGTAAGTGTATAACTAGAGCGCGATGCTTGAAGTCAGCAGAAATGCCGCATGCATTTGCAACATCCGAAAATGCATCACTCGTTCCTACCTTTGGCGCGCGCGTTGCTACCACATGGTAGCAAAAATGAAAAGCGGAAACTATTGATTTTAGTTCCTTTTTTTTTTTTTTGCCTTTTCCTCAAAAACATAAAAATATACATACATATTCAGTGTAAGTAAGCACGTATGTATATGATAACCCAAATGTTAAATGGGTGGTTTTGTTTGGGGCTTAGCGCCCTTTCGCTGCGTTTCTCTTCTCCCAATGCAACTAAGCGATTTTATTAAAAAAAAAATCTTTTTAAAATATAAACTGCAAAAAATTCACTATCTCTGCACCAGCGTACACCGTACTCAGATTGTGGCCCAAAAATTGCTTCAATGACGTACATACGCACAAACTTAGTTTGGCAGTTGTAGGCTAAAAGGATGAAGGATATGCCATACATAGTTGGTGGTTGTTGGCAAACTGCTGACTTCCGCTTAACTATTGTGTACCGTTGCGCGTCATGTGCATAAAAAAAATGGCGGAAAACCCTGTGCTGTTCAAACACAATAGATTTGTAGACAAAAGTGTTGCACTGTGTTCTTAGTTCGCTAAAAGTTCAAGTACAGTAAGGCATAAAAGTTTTGTAATTAACCATAGTTTTTGCAAAATTAAATATTTACCCGTATACTATTATGCTGCTGCTTCTTCTTCTTCAATGCATGCACTATAACGCAGGATTTTCGAGATCAATAACAGCCGCTTTCGGAAAAGTTATCCTTTGGGCTGTTTAATTACTTATCATGGAAAATTATTTTGAAATTGAGCCGTATCTTCCGGTGGTGGCAGCAATTGTTGTTTTAGGAACTTGATCCACAACAAAGTGAGAGGTGAAAATCTTCTATGAAATCTTGTTAACTTTTTTTGGATAAATTAAAGTTGCTGATTCCGAATCTGTAAATCGTTTCAGTCTATCAGGTCTGGATTTCAAGACACTCTCAGAAACACAGTTTTATGAATAAAGTCACTATTGTTTTTGTCTACTTTGAATCGATATCCTTTTCTTTTTATTTAACTTTCCATTAACTTTTTTCCATACTGGAACTTGTTGATACTTTGTGTTTAAATTAAAGATAAAAGTAAGTAGATGGAACTTAAAGTGGGTTTTATAGGTAAATAATACTTTTATTTTTCAACTTTCATATCTGTCTCTATGCTCAAAAAACATGGTGTTTTAAATAGTAAGATAATGGTTTTCTGACGTGATATAGAAAATAGTTGCCAGTTACATAAGTACCCCAGAGCGTGTGACTTTTGTTTTTTTTTTTACATTTTAATGGTAAAACAAATTTTTTTTTTTTGAATATGTTTAACAAATAATATTGAAAACATGACAGTATTTTTTTTGTATATAAACAAAAATGTCAAAAGTACCTAAAAAAAAATGCGAGTCCTCCTTCTTTCACTTTATTGAGTAAAACTATTGCTGTAGCTGAAACACTACAAAATACAACAAATATTAAAAAGATACGTTCTTTGAAAATCAATGTTTAATAACTATTTAGAAAGTGTTACTCATTGTTTTCGATACATGTGAAGCGTCGCGAGAAAAGGGACCTTAACTTACCAGAGTAAAACTTTCAGTAGGTATAGCGCAACACATGAGTTAGACCAAAATTTTGGATTTTGGGTTTTTTGCACCAAACGCTACCTACATATCTCAAGATTAACTGATAAGTGGAAAAATTTAAAGTTTTAGCCGCTAGATGGCACAAAAAACTTTTATTTCAAACCTATTCCCAAGGAACAAAATTTATCTAAGCTTGTCAAAGTAAATCTCATACTATCTCCCATTATATCTCGCAAACCATAAAAGCTATTTTAACGAAATTTGGTAGGTAGGCGAAGACCTTGAATACCATTGATTGGTAGTTTTCTTGGACACCCAAAACACCATAGTCAAAACAAACAAACAAAGATATCTTGGTGTGCTAGAGGGAAAATATCTATGTAGGACTATTAACTAGCCTTATCTGATAGTTTTCCGGGAAATCTGAAGTTTCCCAAAGGTTATCTATAAAACCTAATGAAGAATATCTGGTTATACTATAGGAAAAACATCTACGACAGAATATCAACATTGATATTCGTTTTCGTTTTGACTATGAAGCCTTCGGGTGATCAACGGGAACCTTCGGGTGTCCGAGGATATGTCTGTTAAAGCTTGTTGATATTCCGAAATAAATTTTATCCTTGTATTATATCTAGATATTCTTTGTTTTGACTATAAAGCCTTCGGATGTCCAAAAAAATAATAAGTCAATTAAAGCTTGTTGATTTTCCGCCACATATAGATGTCCACCCTCTGGTAGATCAAGATATTTTTCCTTTTGACTATGAAACCATCGGGTGATCTTCGGGTGATCTTCCGGAACTTTCGGGTGTCCAAGGAAATGAGTCAATTAAAGCTTGTTGATATTCCACCATGGATGATTTTTCTCTGGTATATCTAGACAATCTTCGTTTATAGTCAGCCTTTGGGTGATCTTCGGAAACCTCCGCCTTATTATTTGGGGTGGTGGGAGGTGTCATATTAATTTTCAAAAATGTTGGTGAATGGGGAGGCGGATCAACGAAATTGAAAGGAAGTTTTTAAATTCATGAACTATACCCAAAAATGCGCTCTAGCAGAGTAATAATGCGATGAAAACAAGTCAAAAATATTTCCAAACTTTAACCTTCATTATCTCAAAGCCAACATTTTTGAACTATAAAATTCAAAACGACATAACTTCGCTAATTTAAGACATTTTTAAGCGATTTTTTCTGCGTTATCTTCAGAATTTTATACTTTATCCAATGGTATAAAAAACTTAAATTTCACTTCTGTCAAAATAAGGTCCCTTTTCTTGCAACGCATATGTTAAGTTGGAAAATTTTTACTCCAAAGATGACTATTTTTTTGAAAGGTATTTTACAGGGACATTAGCAAATTAACTTATACTATTTTTAGAAAGGACTTCAATGCAAAATTAATTTTTTCAGTGGTTTTAATACTTATAGTAGTTTTAATTAGAAGAACAAAAAAATCTAAACTTCCATTGATATCCAAACAACTCTAGGCCTCCTTTATCACCTCCCAGAAGCTTCGTAGCCCTATGCGATACACCCTGTACTTAGCTCAGGCCAGGAAATAAAGTAATATTTTTTTGGAACCAAAATTTTTCATTTATTATTGAAAATCATTATTACAAATAAATAAATAGAATATCAGGTATTTTATCCGCATCTGGTAAAATTATAAAAATATTTGCACACTCTTCGCATATCTAGAAACGATATACCAAGAAAAAAATTTGCATAATCGATATTGTTTCAAAAGTTATTACCAATATAGTGATGCCGTATAACTCTTTATTCAGTAGTAGAGAAAAGCAAGGCATCTTACGAAAAAAGTGAATATGACATAAAATGCTTAAAATCCTACAAAGAATGCGTGTGAGTTTTTTTCAGAATTTTTCTGAGACATTTTATAGCTTTTTTTTCGACCAAATTTTCAATAATTTCTGGAATATAGTTCCTAGCTATATGATCAGTGTGACATAATTTTTATAATTTCCTCAGAGGAGGAGAAATTGCCTAATTATACCCTACACCCAGGGTATATTCACTTTGTCCTTCCGTTTGTAACGCAGAGAAGGAGGCGTGGCAGATATAGAAAAGTACATATATTCTTGATCAGCGTCACCTTCTGAGTCGATATAGCCATGTCCGTCTGTCTGTCTGGCTGGCTGGCTGGGTGTGTGTGGAAATACATTTTTTGGGATAAATCAATGAAATTTGATGCACAGCCTCCGTCGTAAAAGTTAACTCGGGGGATTGATAATGAGCGAAATCGGTTAACGGACACGCCTACCGCCCATACAAAAAATATATTCAAAATGCAATAATAACAGCATTATTCGCAATAACAGAAGCAAAATACACATAAATACTAGGGAAAGTAAATATAAGATCTGAGCAAAAACTAGGCGAATTCGGACTAAAGGGCGTGGCACCTCCCATATAAACAAAAGTTTCATAATGTAATACGGAAAGCGTTTTTTGAGATAACCCGACCAAATTACAGTCAAACACTCAGATCTATAAATGCATGCTATACGCAAGATCTAGGTAAACTCGGAAAAGAGGGCGTGGCACCTCCTATGTAAGCAAATGTTTCAAAATTATATAATGAAAGTGTTTTTTGAGATAATCCAACCAAATTCCACTCAAACACGAAGAACATTAATTGTAAACTCTGAGCTTAAAGTAGGCGAAGTAGGATTAGAGGGCGTGGCACCTTCCATATAAGCAATTTGTTCTTAGACTCCCCTAATAATATACTTGAAATGCAGTGTAGGGTACTTAGTTTTTGGCCAGGCCAAAGATACCACCCATACTAGTTTTCTATTTATTTATTCAAAATAGTGATTTTTGCTAATAAATGAAAAATTATAAATAAGTACATAAAAATACATCATTTTATAATCCTGGTCTATGCTAATTATATAATATTAAAACGAGAATCAAAATTTCACATATCTTTACAAGTTGTTACAAAAAATTAAGCCTTTATTACGTTTAAATTCTTAAGGGAGTAGTCAGGTAGTTTTTTTTTCAAAAAAAAATTTTTTTTTTTCCCCCGTTTCGGATACTTTTAACCCTCAAGAATAATGCAGAAACCTTATTTTCCCTCAAGTGTTATCGGAAAGTAATTAAAAACTAGTTTCTAGTTTAAAAACTAGTTTAAAAACTAGTGTACATTTGTTGTCGAATCGTGCTCTTCTGTCGTAAAAACACGCGTTTTGCAAAAGTCCTATTACTTCCCGACTCATGCACTTATAATTGCACCAAAAAACATAAAGTACAATACTCAGATTTTGAAGAAATAATTATTATATGTATTATTGTGTCGATAATATTGATAATTTGTTGTGAAATCTTTAAACGCGTTTTTCACAGAACAGTGTTTTTTGAACTGGTACCCACGATTCCGGCTGATCTACTGTACCGATTTACTTAATTTTTATTTTTAAATGTTTGTAATAGATTTGGCTATTTTGGGTACTAGAATCAATATTGTTAACAAAAAACGAGGTTGAAAAAGACCAAAAAAATTGAAAATTGCACTACTTGTTTATGTATCAATATTTTTTTCCAGTTCCAGTACCCAAGATAGCCATTCACATGTACTTTAAAATGCAATTTGTTTTTTGTGTTTCAGATGATCTGAAATCGAGAAATCGTGCGTACCACATCAAAACCGGCCTACTTCCGGTCGCCCATATCTTCACCGGAAGTCAACGAAAATTGAAAAATTTTTTTTTTTGCTACTTAAAAATATGTACAATAACATATAAAAACATCACAAATGTTGAATTAAAATTTATATGAAAAAAAATTGTTTCGCAAAAACGCTACTTCTACCTGACTACTCCCTTAACCCCTTGAGACCGATGGGGTCACATAGGACCCCAAGTATTTTTTCATACATCACTATTTTAATTAAAATTAGTATCAAGGAGTACTCGAATGTTATTGACATGCTCTAGAGAGTTGTTCAGTATAGTCTAAACTTCAATTTTGTTTTAATTGTTTTTAAAAATACAAAACGATTTTATAGCTTTGACCACAAATGGTACAATTTTTGCATTTTTATTGATTTTGAGGCCTAAAACCCATTTTTTTCGGGTTAGTTTTTTGAACGCTTTCCTTCCTTTAGTCTACATCTACAACTTCGTTATAGATGGGAAAACCAAATCTCAAATGGTTTACGACTTATAGCCGTGGCAACTTTGAAAAATCAGTTTTGAAGCAATTTTTATAGTACTATAAAATTCGACCTGGAGCCAAACAAGCGAAACACATGTAGGGTTTTACTAGTAACATTATGGGCTTTCAGGAACAGCATTCAAAAAATTTTTTGGATTATTTTTGTTGCACTGCGTAATATGACTTCACCATTTCCGGCTATGAGGGACTTTTCCGGACTTACTTTTTTTTCTTAATTTAAACACAAGAAAACTAAATCCGAAGTTAGTTTTTCGCTATCTACAAGGGTCTAGGCTTCGGTCTCAAGGGGTTAAGCGGCTCACTTGAGAAATTTTGAACCAATAAAATTGTGATATACAAAAATATGGTTAAATTTTCTTAAGAAAACTTGTGTTGTGTAAAGCCTATACTCGTTTTTGTTTTCCTCTTTTTGCGCATTTCAAAAAAGATTTCGTTGGAGGACAATAGTATGGCAGTTGTTTTGGCTGATTTTAAGTAGACCCGGTTTTTGATGCTACTAAGCCTTATAGTTCCTCCCGGACATATATGGACTGAGAAGTTAACAAGTTAACATCCATACTTTCTTGAACATTGCCAACCTTACCTTAAAAATTATTTCTTAAAACGTGTTTCTCCAGATTTTTAATTTGGTACAGAAACTTTGCCTTATCTTATGCTATTCTTTAAATAAATCGAAATTATTCATTGGGAAAACTATAGCTAAAATAATAGAAGAACAATGCTTGAAGCTTTTTATATGGGTCATGACTGGTGCACTGTGAAAGCTCAAAGTGTAAAAAATTAGTAAAAAATAAACTTAACATTGGAACAATTATTCGGCTCCAAAATATTCTAAAAACCTTAGAAAAAAAAAATTTATTATTTTATTCGAACATAGCGATCAGAGATTTCAAGCTTTTCTTTAACTGAGAAGAGGAGTTATTTTATAGTATAAAACAGCGAAAGATCATAACAAAAAAACATAATAATAATAATAAATTTAACAAGTAATATTTTTTTGTAATTTTTGTTATGTTTCACTTTTATCTTATAATTTAAAGGTGTTCTAAGAAAGAAAGAAGAATCAAAAACGAAAATTTTTTTGTACTTTTTTCGTTCTACGAAAGCATTTGAGACCTCAGTGTGGCTGCTGTTATTAATTGGGAAAAATTGTTTTCGGCTCGCGTTAGGGCCATTTTCACAATCTCCAGTTAAAATTTAACTTCCAGATAAATAAATATTTTGTATCAAATTAAATGCCAAAGTGCCAGTTAAGGCCTAACTGAACATTGCGTAATTTGCATTGCAGTTAAATCAGCCTATAGGAATTTAATTCAATATGTTCAGTGCAAAGTTATAATTTCGTTTTGCCATGGAATTTGCAAAACGGATTCCCAATAATGCAATTAAAATGCATCAATTTCTTTTGTGGATTTCTCTAGAATAAAATTTGCAAATAAATCTATTTCTTTTGCCAGAGAAATAAACAATTCCTAATTCTCAATTCCACTTCCAATATTTTTTCATGGAATGAAATTAAAAGTGATATTAATTTCTTTTTTCATGGAATTGAAAGTATTTTTGGAATCTGAACTTTATGGCATTTTAGACTGAAGAAAATTTAAAATTTTTATTTTGTTTTCAATTGTTATAAGTTTTTACTGGAGCACATATGCATAATACTTAAGATGTCGATGCCTGCAATAAAATTTCAGGCAATGGATTTTGGACAGAGTGTCTAAAAAAGAGCGCGAAAACATAAAGTATGGACCGTTTTAAGGTCAATTCATTCGTTCAAATATTTCAAGATTCTACACACGTTCGTAGTCAAAAAGTTAAAAATTTCATTTCTTGCCAAGCAATGACAACAACCCAGAGTGCAGTTTGTCAGACCACTTCAGTTTATGGCAGGCATAGTCGACCGCTTGTGTTGATTTGGGTTAGTAGACTCAGAGATTGAGTTGTGGTTATGATATTTTTGGCCATGTAGTAAAAAAAATGTTCTGTGTTACCAATTTGTGAGAAGCATGCAAGAATAAAAATAAATTCGGAAAAAAAAACTCTTGACAGGACACTATTTTTGTTATCATACCACAGAAAATGCAGAGAAATTCATTTGATTCGGTTGCCTACGTAAACATTTATAAACTTATTACTATTTCCGCTCAGAGGCAGACGAAATACAACAACAATAAGAAATGTATGTGATGTATTCATACTTACATAGAGTAAACTGGGGTATCTTTAATACTGGGGCTCATTTGACTTTGCCATTTTTGGTGCGAAAACTGCTTTCGATACAAAAAATCTGAAATGGAGAAATAGATTTAATTAAATTGAATCCATCGTCGTGAACTTTCACAGTTTTCATTCATTTCTTGCCGCGTTAACAAGTCAAAATCATTTTATAATATTTTCCTTGCTCAAGTGGAGTAAAAATTATGACACTCATTTTTGTGCGTGAAAAAAATAAAATTATTCTTACTAGAATTATAATTTCAAGATGGTCACGCATTTTTTTGTTGAAAGTATTATTTACTTTACATAAATTCAAATGTAGGTAATTTGGAGTAAATATTACTTTTTACTATTACTATTTAACTATATTTTATTTTCAAATATTATTTTACGGACCCATCAAATAGTTCGTACGTAAGGTAATTTATGTTTGAAATTAAGTGTTAATTACTGTAGTTTGTTTACTAGCCGAATGGAGTAAAAATTATGATTCGTATTTTTCTCCGTGTAGTTTTTGACAACCTGTGGGTAAGTGTCTTGTAAATCAATTTCATTTCTTTTTAAAAGTCTGTATAGATTGTTACACTGAGAAAAGAGTATGTTTGCATCAAAGAATTATATTTGATTGAACATTTTAGAAAATATTTGTTAATAATTAACAAATTTCGGTAAATATTAATATGCCTTTAATTAGACCTTGAAATATTGTTGATAGGGCCAAAACTGATATCTGTTTGATGGAATGTCAAATATTTGCTTTAACTTAAAAAAAAAAAACCTTGTCTGGGATTCGATGCACTCTAAAAAAAAAAAACATAATTAAAAAAAAAAATCTTTCTTGTCTGGGATTTGAACCTACTCCCCCAGGCTATAACTCAAACATCTTATACATTGAGCTAACTCTATCTACTTTAATTCTAAACAAAAAGTCATACAAAAAATTCAACAAGTATTGAAAAATTTCAAAAACATACTGACATTATTTTCAAAACATTATTTTCAAAAGTTACAAAAACCAATCAATACTTGTTAAATTTTGTGTTTGACTTTTTGTTTAAAATAAATTCAAAATAACAATCACTACAAACGTAGAAAGAGTTAGCTCAATGTATAAGACGTTTGACTCATATCCTGTGGGTCGATGTTCGAATCCCAGACAAGAAAGCTTTTTTTTTAAATTAATTATTTTATTTTTCTACCTCACTTTGATTCACTTTTTGATTTGTTATAACTTTTTCGTATTTCAATTTGTATATGTAGAACATCTTTAGTTATAATATAGTTCTGATTGTTAAGCTGTAAGATTCAGTAATTTACATTCGGTCATTGCGTCCAGAGGTTTAAAGAATTCAATACGCGCGGCATAGTTCAAACTCGCTATACATGGATTCCCTCTTACGATTGCAATGAACCAAGGTTACAAATGTAGCTGGTAAATATATGGTAGCATCAAACAAAGAACAAAAAATGCCCCGGGGGTATGAGTTCAATCCCCACCCAGACAAGATTTTTTTTTTGTTTTTTTTTTTTCAACTTGGCGAGTGCATTAAAATTTCAGAGAAGAGTTTTATTTTTAATTTATAACAAATATAATATTTTATGATGTCGCCGTGATCCTAGCAAATATTGCCATATTAGTTCCTAATTAATAAAAAGATTAATAATAATAAAGGTCTAAGTTCAAAATAATAAATGTCTTTATATTCAAACATATAATTGGTAATTATTAACAAATATACGATTGAACCAATAAAATTGCTCAAATATGCCACTCATTAAATAATATCAAATATTCGATTCGCCTATATCAAATATATTATTTGTTAATTATTACCAAATTTTGATGTATATAATCATACTGTTTTCTCAGTGTAGCACTAACCTTTATAATTAATAAAACAAAAGTGATTTTTTTCAAAGCCTAATAACAAAAATTTAAGAGAAGGAAACAATTTTCGATGGGTTTTGGGCCACATTTGACTTTTGCTGAAGGGTTACATTTGACATTACAGAATCATGTGCTTGCAACTAGATTTTCTGCTTATATTGATGACAAACTGATATAAAATTGATAAAGAACAACTAAAGAGAACTATATTTGAAATTTTATTTTAAGTGAATTTCAATCGTGTCCCGTAGATAACTGAGACACATTTGAAAAAATATCTTTCTTTAGAAAAATACTTAAAAAAACAGGAATGAAAATTTGTGAAATTGATCATCTAGTTTCAATTTCGAGTAATGAATATTATGTGCTACATATTTATTTTTTTTCATTTTGTTGTTTTTTTAAGGGCTCTTTTGGCAAAATACAAAAAAAAAAAACCTTTATGGATGTTTTATTGGCAGTGTTTTCGAATAATCAACGCTTCAAAAACAGAACGGAATGTTAAGATCGTGCAATAATTGATGAAAATAAAAGTCTTTTAAAATAAATGTCGAAGGTACCCCCGTTAACCCTATATAACAAAGAAAAAGAAATAGCCCAAAGTCAAAATGTAAAATGAGTGAGTGGTTAAGAGGCGAAAACAACAGTCTCAAAGAGCGATGTAGTGTAGCTGATGATGCGCAACCGGAAGCTTCACATTTTGACACTAGCGCCTTTAGCGTCAAGTCATTTAAGCCTGACGGAAATTCGTATTAAAATCAATTATTCATTTTTATTCAAATGAAATTTTTGTTGGCTTGCTAGCTGGTTGGTTTGCTATATTTGTTTGGTTATATCTAAATATCAAATCAGTTAATAATGCGGCATAAGAATTAGAGTGTCTCAAAAAAGCGTAATTCGAAAGTGGCAATGCATTTTAGATATTAAGTTTCTCACTTTGACAACCGTTGAAGATCGTGTTGTTATCAGCTGCATTTGCCCATTAATTAGTCATCAAGTAGTGACACTCACTTTCAGCTTAACTCTTCTTTCTCATTCAAGACGATACCTTAGAAAATATTATATAGCTCAGGCTATAGAAAGGCGAGGGAGAATTCTGAAATTGATTACACACCAATTTAACAGTGTTCATTGACAAGTCCTTAAAGTGGAAAAATCCGCTCCATAATTTTTACTCCACTCCGGTGGTAAACAAATTATAGAAGTTAATACTAAACATAAATTAACTTACGCATAAACTATTTGATTGTTTCGTAAAGTAATATTTACAAATGAAATATAGTACAACAATAAAGTCATGTTTACTCTAAATTGTTTACGTTTGACTTAATGTAGTGTAAAATATACTTTCATTCAAAAAAATGTGCAACAATTTTTGATTTAATTTAATTTTTATTTTGACTTTATAATTTTTTGTGTTTGAACTATACTTTAGCTAAATATAATACGTGGGCTGCTCGATATATTTTTGGCCTAATAATGAAGATGCGAATATTTGTCATCAAAAATGGTTTTATTGTTTTTCAAAGTATTCTCTAGCATGATTTATACACTTTTGCATGCGCTCAAACCAATTGTCGAAGGACTTTTTCCATTCCGATTGAGACACCTCCAAAACATGGTTTTTGAACGCTTCATCAGCATCTTCTGGCGACGAAAATCATTGACCACGCATTTTTTTCTTGATGTGCGGGAATAGAAAGAAGTCATTGGGTGCTAAGTCAGGGCTGTATGGCGGATGACCCATCAATTCGACGCTTTGGCCGGTCAAAAAGGCGCTGATTTGAGCCGATGTGTGAGAAATCACATTGTCATGGTGAACAATGATTCGTCTTGTCTTGTTCGTTTTTCGAATTTCTCCGAAGACTTCAGGCAAACAAATTGTGGTGCACTACTCAGAATTGATCGTCTTACGCTGCTCAAGCGGAAAAGTCGCCACATGACCAGTTTTGCCGAAGAAACAGGCGACCATTTGCTTCGAAGTGCTTTTCCCACGAACAACTTTCGTTGGATTTGGCTCGTCTTCGAAGACCCTCACGGTCGATTGCTGCTTTGTTTCGGGCTCATACGCATAGATTCATGATTCGTCATCTGTGACGATCTTACAAACGTCTTTTTTCAACATTTCTTTGCACCAATCGACACGAGCATTCGACAAACATTTTTTACGGCCAGGTGTTCATGCAAAATCTAATATATTGAATTGGAACTAATGTACAAGAATGCCTCTATCTTACGGTATATCAAATGACGATCTTGCATTATCAGTTCACGCACGGCATCAATGTTCTCTGGCACAACGGCCATTTTTGGACGACCTTCACGGAATTCGTCTTTGAGCGAGCGTCGGCCACGATTGAATCCATTAAGCCAGTTTTTCACAGTGCCATAGGATGGTGCTTTATTGTCATTTAAAGATTTAAGTTCATCGATGCACTCTTGTCGTGATAATCCATATCGAAAGTTGTGAAAAATGATCGCACGAAAATGTTCACGAGTTAATTCCATTTTTTTACCAAATTGATTTTTTCAAGTCACTGAAAACAACACAAATGATGGTCGTACGTCACAACGTTCTGAGTACGTTTATGCTAAAAAATATCAAACTTTCAAATAGAAATGTCAGATTGCACCTGGCAACACTAAGTGTTGCCTAGGCCAGAAATATATCGAGCAGCCTACGTAAAAATATAATGCCATTTTGACTTTAAGATTCTAGTCAAAATAGACAGACATTTAGTTTATAAACGATTTTTATAGCTTTTCATTATATGCGCCAGTAGGGTAGAGGATCAGTTGGTTTTTATTTTTTTGTTTTTTGTCATATACAGTAAGGAAAATAAATAGCGCTTTAATTTTTTAAAAAAATTACTGGATTCATAAACTTTAAATTGACTAAAGCACATACAAAAAAATTAACTATAAATTTTGTATTCTATAGTTTTTCCAATTTTCTATAGGAAACAAAAACAACAATTCACAATTTTAGAATTAGTTTAACTTTTCTACAATTGAATTCAACTGTACATTTTGTATTCCATTCATTTGTTTTTTCAAACGAATAAAAGTTTGAGTTGAGTTTTTAAAGGGTTCATAAAATTCTCACATTGTTTAAGAATAAATCAACATAAGTTTTCTAGAGTTGTACGATATCACTATGCAACAAATGAGTAAAAATTTTTCCCCAGGGAATACCATTATTCATTTTATATAAAATGGGCTGCTGATTTCGAAAATCGCATTTTTTTTTATTTCGAGTCGTTTTCGAGATATCGGTCATTTTCGGTTTTTGGAACAAAAAAAAAGATAGTTCCATTTAAATACAAATATCTCAAGAACCAATGTTTGTATTCAAACGTATTATATGTCATATTAAAGGTAATTAAATTACCTACAAATAATATTCACATCACTTTTTGTTAGTTTCGGTGGGTCAAAATGACCCACTTCTAAGGGTCTTAGTGGGTTAAAATTTTCTACAAAAATATTCCTCGTAATATCCTGCATAAATGTAAGGATCGTATAGTTAAATTCATCGATTAAACACAAGAATGCGCTATTTTGGTATTTTTCATGTACATTGGATTAAAAATCTTCAAAAATCGATTAAAAAAAAAATCTGACGTGCTGGAGAAAAACGACGAGACACGGGTATTTTTTTTTAACGCTTACTTTAAGAATTTTTTGGATTTTCTCATGTGTTTTACAAAAAGTTTTAATTATAGAACAGTTTATTACAAAAAAACGCAAAAATAGGGAAAAACGCATTTTGGTAACTTTTCAATGAATTGTGCACAACTTTTGCATTTTTCCATGGATTTTTTTAAGTGATATCTTATTTTCTTCACAAATATATAGTCTATGATACAAAAAAAAAAAAATTATAAAAAAGTTATCTCTTTTTGTATAAATCTGCAGTTGATTTTGATTTTTTGTTAATTTTTTCGAAAAAAAAAATGTTTTTTTTAGAAATCAATTTATTTCGCCGAAACTAACAAACCAACCAAAAAGTGATGTGAATATCATTTGTAGGTAATTTAATTACCTTTGACGTATAATACATATGAATACAAACATTAGTTCTTGAGATATTTGTATTTACATGGAACTATCTTTTTTTTTTGGTCCAAAAACCGAAAATGACCGATATCTCGAAAACGACACGAAAAAAAAAAAAAAAATAATGCGATTTTTCGGAATCAGCAGCCCATTTTACATATGGATAGTGGCATTCACTGGGAGATTTGACTGTTGCATAGTGTATTTTGCCTTTGAAATGGTTCCGCCGCAGAAGTTGTTTCCTACAATTTCTATGGCTTTGTGGAAACGGGTAGTTACAACCCTTCTGGGGTGATAAAACTGTTGCAAAACAGTTTTAACTAAATTGTAACTGTTTATATTGTGAGCTGTCCTTTCTAGAAGGTTATTTTTACAGTAACTGCTTTGAATGGTTTCTAAGCCGAGCAAATTGTAAATTTACAGAGTTCAACGGTCCAAATACAAAAACTCCGGGTTGGTGCAATTTCTATCGAAAATCTAGGTTAAATTAACTGTTTTCACAGTACCTAAACATTTTAACAGTAACTGTATAGTACTATTTTTACAGTAATTTTACTGGACTGCATAGTCAATTTAACCTGTACTGCAGGTTGGTGCAATTTCTGTCGTTGAAATCGGTTGGATTGACCGATATTTTTTTTTCTGTGCAATAAGGTAAGATTTACTTCACTCTTCTGAATTGAAATTCTGGTTTAATTTATGAGAAATAATGTAGCAAGTAAAATTTTTTTCCGTGTACAAAACTTGCTAACTTATTCAAAGTGTTATCAAAGTCATTCGCAAAGATCATACCAGTTTTGGATTTGGTCACGATAATTGAATAAATTAAGATCAATTCTCTATTTTGGTCTTGGTCATTAATGGATTATAATGGTGCGTCCCGTTCAGCTTTCAAGAATATTTTATTTTAATGGTCAAGACCAGCCTCAAAACCAAGACAAAGTCCAAGACGGAGACCAACCCTAACTCCAAGACCAAGAACAGAACCAAAACCCAGTGCTAGTATTAACTTGATCCTCTGCTTTATTTAAGTGCCACAGTTAAACTTTCAATATGAAGTTTTGACATCGTTCACTAAATCTTTTAAAAATCTTTTGAAAATATTACAAATAGCACCAACCACTTACAAATGCTTGAAATACACACAATGTCCACTCTTAAAACCAAACCACCATTTATATTTATTTCACTGCACCCTAATTGAATTTCATCTCACTTCTACTGTACACAGGACGCACATTTTCAACGCTGCTGGAGTTTTTCTTCTAAATTTAACAAATTATTCAATAAGTTTGGAATTTTTTTTTTTTCCTCTTCTTTCAATTTTACTTTTAGTACGAGATACCTAATTTTGAGTTGTTTTTTCATCAACTTTATCTTTGAGCAGGTCGTTGTGTTGTTTTCGCTACAAATTTATTTCGTTTTCGTGCCAGTTATTTGGTCGGTCGTTTGGTCGAGAATTTGTCGATAGGGACTGTGTTCAACAAATTTTGGGTTATGATTATTTAAGCTTATTTTCACATTAAATATGCAAAAAAAAAATTTACTTTGATGTCCTTTGAAGCAACATTTTTCCATATTCTGCTCTGTTATTTGGTATTTATTTTTCCTTCAGCAATTTTTAGAGCATTATTTCTATTTTGCTGTTGTTTTTGTTGTCCTTTGATAATAACATGCTATTTATGTTTAAAATTGATTCCTCTTCTTATTAAATACAAAATTCGGAAAGTTGAATTTTTCTCTTAATAGGAAAATAGAATTTCTAGTCATAAGCATTTGATAAATTTTATCGTTTGTATGCTGATGAAAAAATTTTCTTTCATTAAAAAATGCATACACTGAGATAAGGGTATGCTTTCATGAAATAAATTTATTTGGTTGAACGTTTTGATGAACATATTTTTGAAGGTTTTAAGTAAAGTAAAGCACTTAAGGTAATTGTCATTCACTTAAATCAATACAATTCAAATGTGGCACTAATTTGGTTATTGTACAGTCAACCTATTAATTAGGATTATTGTAGAAAAAATAAAAAACATATGCACATAAATATAATTAACCAAACAAACAATTAGTTTATCCCATTAAAACGTTTTTAAAAACCATATGAAAACAAAAATAAAAAGCATTGAAAGGTAGTACCAGCATATAAAAACCACACTTTAGAATTTTAAAATATTTTTAATTTATTTTAATTTTCTTGTAAATAAAAACCATAACATTTGGTGTTAAAACCACTTTAGCCACAAAATCAATTAATTAGAAAATTTGCACACATTTTGAATAATTAAAAATTTAATTATTTTTATTGTTATGGCAACATGTTGAAAATATGATAAATGAGCATGAAAAGTGCGTAGTAACAATAACAATCAACATATGACAGTATTGCATTCTAAAGCAGACAAAGTATGTACATATGTCTGTATGAAGGTAACTGTTAAAGGGTGTAGTCTCATCGGATGATGTTTAATGGAGAGGTTAGTGTTGTAGATGCTTGTACGCCAACCTAATGGCTGTCAACTTGACAGTTGCCATTAGCATTAAGTAATCAACTGTGGCAACGCTTGCACGAAACAGTGACACATATGTCAAAAAGAAAAAAAAAAAACCCAGCTGGAAATTATTAAAAATTATAAAAATATACCCTTTTTATTGTCAATTTGTATATTATATTTTGTAATCATCTAAAAAAAAGTAAAAACTAGTAAGGGTGGTATCTTTGACCTGGCCAAAAACTAAATACCCTACACTGCATTTCAAGTATATTATTAAACACTTAGTTGATAAATACTATGCAATATTCTTGTACATATAAGTTTTTATTAAAATAAATTGTTTTATTCTTCGTAACTCCTTGGAGAGTATAAGATCAAATTACTTACATGGCGAGCGCCACGCCCTAGGCTCCGAGATTACCTAGATTTTGCGTAGGCTTGGTTGGGTTATCTAAAAAAATGCTCTCAGTATAACATTTTGAAACTTTTATTTGTATGGGAGGTGCCACGACCTCTAATCCGAATTTGCCTAGTTTTTTTTCAGAGCTTGTACTTATTATCTCTAGTGCTTAAGTGTATTTTGCTTCAGTTATTGCAAACAATGTTCTTATTTTTGCATTTTGAATATATAATTTGTATGGGCGGTAGGCGTGTCCGTTGACCTATTTCGCTATCTTCCGAGCTTATTATTACGACAAAAGCAGAATACCAAATGCACTCAGCCAGACAGACGGACATAGCTATATCGAATCAGGAGGTGACGCTGATAAAGAATATATATACTTTTTCATACCTGCCACGCCTCCTTCTCTGCGTTACAAAAAGAAGGACAAAGTGAATATACATAAAAAATAAGCACTATAAAGCACAATGCTAATGATAAACAAGCCCAGACCAAAACTATATTAATCTTGGTCGTGGTTTTGATATTGAGCCTTGGTCTTGG
The DNA here is from genome assembly GCA_951812925.1 of Calliopum simillimum. Taxonomy (NCBI): domain Eukaryota; kingdom Metazoa; phylum Arthropoda; class Insecta; order Diptera; family Lauxaniidae; genus Calliopum; species Calliopum simillimum. Next base: position 103,526,231 of record OX638368.1, read on the forward strand.
GCATTAAGACTTTGTTTTGAAAAAATAATGATTAAAAACATTATACATACAACTAGAGCATTAAATGGTTACAAAGAAACAGTCAAAAAACCCCAAGAGTTATAAAAAGTGTTTTTAGTGTATTTTGGTGATATTAAAAATAAACTAGTAAGGGTGTTACCTTTGGCCTGGCCAAACATTAAATACCCTACACAGCAGTATTTTGAAAATTTTGCTAATATGGAAGGTGCTACGCCCTCCAAATTCACCCAGTTTTTTCTTAGAGTTTGCATTTATAGTTCTTAGTATTTAAGTGAAATTTGGTTGGATTATCTGAAAAAATATTTTCAGAATAGCGTTTTGAAGCTTTTGCTTATATGGGAAGAGCCACGCCCTCTTATCCGATTTTATCCAGTTTTTGCTTAAAGCTTACATTTATAGTTTTTAGTGTCCGAGTCAAATCTAGTTTGATTATCTCAAAAAACGCTTTCAGTACAGCGTTTTGAAGCTTTTGCTTATATGAGAGGTGCCACGCCCTCTTGTCCGAATTCGACCAGCTTTTTCTCAGAGCTTGCGCTGACAATTCGTACTATTTATGTGTATTTTGGTTGCATTGTTGTGAAATATACTCCAAAATTTGCATTTTGAAGATATTTTTGTATGGGCGGTAGGCGTGTCCGTTGACCGATTTCGCTCATTTTCAATCCCCCGAGCTAACTTTGACGACGGAGGCTGTGTACCAAATTTCATTGAATTATCTTGCTTAGTTTTCCCAAAAAATGTGTTTCCACACACAGCCGTTACCCAGCCAACCAGCCAGCCAGCCAGCCAGCCACCCAGCCAGCCAGCCAGCCAGCCAGACAGACGGACATAGCTACATCGACTCAGGAAGTGACGCTGATCAAGAATATATATACTTTTCCATATCTGCCACGCCTCCTTCTCTGCGTTACAAACGGAAGGACAAAGTGAATATACCCTGGGTGTAGGGTATAAAAAGTGCTCCGAGTTTTATGTTCGTGCGATAGTTAGAAAGGTATTACAAATGGCGCTATAAAAATTTTGTAAAGCCTAAAATTGAATTTTTGACGCAATTTCTTAAGTTTTAAGCATTTCTCGTCTGTAGTGACCCCCAATGAAATTTTTCGTAGAATTTTTTTATAGAAAAGTCTGACCCATTATAGTGCAGTTTTTGGACAAAGAGGCCCAAAATACAAATAAAAACAGAATATAATGGGTTAATGTGTTCAATTAAATGATCCTTGCGTGATTTCATTATGACCTTGGGACAAAAAATTTTGTATTAATGTAGTTTCAGAGACTCCTGCAGTATGGAAGTTTAAAAATACTTTACTTTTGAGGATATACTTAAGCTAAAAAAAAAAAACAATTTATGGTATATTTTGAATCAAGAAAAACAATAAGGACCGATTTATTCCGAGAATTTTTGTAAACGTAACGTATGCCATATAGTGGTTTTGCTTACTTGAAAATTCTAAAATTATATATTTGGAAAATCTTATATATCTTATTAACCCTGTCTTGTTTTTATGGGTCATCTCGACACTTTCCCCAGAAACTGAGCTACAATGGGCTTAAGTATTCTACAAAAATATTCTCCAAAAAAGTTTCAGTATGGGTCACCAAACACGAGTAGTGATGAGCAAATTAAGACCAAGACCATAGCAGTCTAGGTCTAGGTCTACGTCTTGATTTTTTACATTGAATCTTGGTCTTGGCCTTGATCTTGGTCTCGGTCTTGGCCTTGAAAAAATTTCTAGAGATTATTTAGTATTCAAAATTTCGAAACCTAATTTTTCGAAAGCAGTTGGATTTTTAAGATGCTAAATTTTAAATTGAGAGATGATTTTATTCTCGAAAAGACCATAGCAGTCTTGGTCTTGTTTTTGCAAAGATATCAACGCCTTGGTCTTGATCTCGAAAAATTACCAAGACCAAGAGCAAGACTTAAGACCAAGACTAATTTTGCTTTTGATTTGTAAAACGCCATATGGTGAAATATTACATATTTTTTTTTTAACACTTCACCAAAATTTAATTTTTAACGCCTTTCTAACAAATTTAAAATCATGAATATTGAAGCAATTTTTCTATTCTTTAGCTGATTTTACATTATAAGCAATGTCACCGGCTTCCTAATAACTTCTAAGCCAAGCCGGTTTTACAGAAAACCTGACCTGTACCGAAAAAGCGAATACCATATTAGTATTCAGGAGACCAAATACACTTAAAACACTTTTCAAAACTCTTCGGGATTTCAAAAGCCTCAAATATGTTTTTTATATATTTAATATCTTCAGAATTCTGTCCCTTGAGGGATATTTCCTATTTGGCTCATTAAACAATACATACATATACTCAGGACTGTATACTCACACAATTACATAGTTTCACATGCAAAAGCTTTCACATCGATGAAATGCAATTAATCAATGTCATCTACACGATTATTTTAAGCAAATTGAATAGCAAAGTGTTTGGTGCCTAATTAACTTCAACAAAAGTGCGGTAAGGTACAAAAATATATCCATACATAATGCATATATTACGAAAGATAGAAAATATTAAAATGGATAGAAAGGCTTATGGGAGTTATTTAAAAAAGCATTAAGGAGAATCGCAGCGGAACGTCTTTAATTCATGCATAAAATAAGGGTCTTGAGCATTAATGGAAAAATTGTCTGTTTACCAGGATCTTCAACCACCAGCTATATACAAATTGGTTTTCGTAAGCTATTTCTTTAACATCATGCTCCGTAGTTTTTGGTTGTAACGAAAACTTCCACGGTTGTTTTGCGTCCTTTGCAGATTGCCAGACAAGGTTTCTCTTCTTATTACGTAAATCATAAAGGAAAGTGCCATTATTGAATTCTATATTTTGCGATAATATTGATGTCACTCCTTGACTTTCTCGATTTTAGTATTATCATCTTCAGTTGACTTTTCATCTACCACATTTCAAACTGGCTGAACTGAACTGTTTATACATTTTAAGAGAGTATTTTGATGATTAATCTGACAATGCTTACAAATTATGCTGCAATATTTTGTCCAGCCAACTTGTTATATTCTAATTTTAATGACCTCAGATCAAAATGTTATCCAAAACAACTTATGAATTTGTCGTAAGTCAGCATTTTTCTTGACAGACCTGTCAAATTAGAAACTGGCTATATATGTGATATTTCCGATAATTCCAAGTTACATAAAACCAATACCAATCGATAGAAAATTTCCCCCCGAATAACATATTAAAATAGGTTCTCGCAATTTTTTGGGAAATTAGGTAAATTGGAGTTTTCCACGTGAAGCATAGAGGTAAATAATTTTGATTTTTCCGATGTTGGTAATATTTGATTATGTTATGTCCTCGATCAGGATACAAAATATTTTGAAAGTAAAGTCTGGTTAACGAGCTAGAGGTATAGGCTTTCTGTGCCTTGGATTTCTATCTAGACTAGTCTATTAAAGTCAGAAAAAGGTTCAATTATATATATCAATTTTTCATCAAAATTTTGCGTATCGATTTTCTACGTATTTTGACATGCAGCAATTTCGAATTTAATTGTTTATTTTTTTACAAAAGTGTAAAGTGTAAGTGAAATTTCACAGAGGGATTTTTCCTCTGGTGCATGGCCTTTTGTTTTTTTGTGTGTGCCTTTGTTATTCAATGTTCAACCCCAAATCAAAATTATCCTTATCAATTTTTCATTTCGTTGCATTGCTTTTAACCTGTATCGTTAGAGGTCACTTTCATCATGTTTTTGTTTACTTGTGAAATACGAAAAAAAAAAAAACAATTTCCTTTCAGTGGTGTAATTTTCTTTAAATACATAAAATTAAATTTAATGTTTTCACATATCAGAAATGAGCTTGAGTTTCTGTCCCTACACAATTTCTGTGCAAAAGGCTCTTGTTTCCTTATAAATAAGTATCTCGGATTTTTGTTCCTTTAGGTTTTATTTTTGCTACTACGGTCTGTCTTGTATCTAATAAAGAAAAAATCGACTATCTATGTACATTTTTTGTTTATTCTTCTGTTATATTTTCCCTTTTTCATTTCCGTTTCTAATTTTGTAGTTTTTCATTATTTTTTATTACTTTGAGCTTCTTTTTTTTTTTTTTGTTAGGCTGGCTATATAGGCAAAACATGGCTGGCTTGTAGACAAAATGTCTGCTACATTTGATGGCCTAAAAGTAACCTACTTGTGAATATGTATATCTACATACATTTATTTATACATAAGTAACAGGGTAAACAAGAGAAAAAATTGCTTTGCTTTGTGTATGCAAAACTATTAAAAATGACAAACAGACAAACAAGCAGTTAGGCACACACGCACAAGTATAGAATGGGTGGCAAATATGACTGCCGTAGTGTTGTCTATTTTTCCTGTTTCATTTGGCTCTTTTCTGTACCCCACATATTTCGGGGACTTAGTTTTTGGTGTAGTCTTTTTTATTGCCTACTTTTGGGATTGTCAATTTGTATAGTTTGCACAAAATAAGTATTCCTCTTTATTTTTATGCCCCGTGTGTTTAGGGTGTATATTCACTTTGTCGTTTCGTTTGAAACTCATATAGCAGGAGGCGTGAAAGATAGAAGAAAGTAATAATTCTTGATCTATCTCACCTCTAGAGTAAATTTGGCAATGTCTATCAGTCTGTAAAAATCATGATTAAGGAAAAAGACAATATACATACATAAAACCACACCTTTAGCATTGATCATTTATTGTACCTGAATATACTTATATAGTTTACCGAAAATTTTGCGAAAATGGGAAGGATTGTGAAAGGGAAAATTGTACCCCAACAAAAAGAATGCGTCCTTATAACATAGTTTATCTTACCTCTGAAACTATTTGACGCATGTGAATGAGATTAGATACATATATATATAAAATAAGAACAAATAACATCCACTGAAAAAATTGGTGGTGACACACCCCCTAAGACAAAATTTGTCATACCTTTGAAACTATTCTAAAAATTTTTATGAAACGCGGTATATATTAAACGGCATCGGAACATTCATTGAAAAATGGACGGTGACATATTCGCATTCAGATTCACGTGGAAAATATAGTTTTCTGCTTATATAACTTTTTTTTTTTTTTCTTAAGGGGGGCTTCTCATGTAACACGTCAAAAAGTAGTTGTTTTTCGGGATTGATTTTCACTCGGAAAATAAAAACATACACAAATACTATAATTTTTTGCATATATTTAAGAACATGTTTGAGCTATAAAAAAAGCATTTTTTCAAAAACTAAAATGACAAAATGGCGGACTTATTCAATGTTGCGTGTGGCGACATTTAACAAGTAGGACTTATCGCGGTACATTGTGGAGCCCAAAGTATTTATCTGAAACATAATACAAAATTTTTTTATTACTCAGCAGGGTTCCTCTGAGTGCATGAATGTCTGCAACTCCAAAAAATTCGATTCTACAGTATTGAAATCACGTCTTGAAAAAAAGTGCTATTTTTTCGTCATTTTTTGTAGCTAAATGGGGCTAAAAAGTGTATAAAATAACTTTTTTTCCACAATTTCAGACATTCATGCACTCGTTCAACTTAAAATCTGCAAAACTCTTTTCAGAAATCAAATATCGGTTAAGTAGTTTTTTCGCAATCGTGTACCGCGATTTCAAAACCATAGTTTTGAGAAAAAACGATTTAAAGTTTGAAAAAAAAAAATCGCATACAATTTTATATGAGCTCGCTGGTTCAATCAATCATATTTTCCATAATATTTAGAGTTGAGTCATGAAACTTTGGGAATATACTCCCAAGACGATATTCTATCAACCTATGAAAAAAAAAAAAAAAATCGATTTTTACTTGAGAAGCCCCCCTTAAGCCTTTCATTAAGTTGTAATGGGGATATATGGGTGATTCTCAGATAACTGTACTTTTTGTGTCCTCTGGCGATTTCACCTATACAGTAGGCTTTTTTTCACAAAAAATTACGCTATAAGTTAGAAACTATGCTTTTCTAATGGAGCGTATCAATTTTACCACCAAATATTTATTGGTCTACTTTGAAAGTTTGCAAATATACCCCAAATGTCACAAACGTGGCATGTCCTACCCCTACTTTTTATACACAAAACGATGAAAAACGACCAAAAAACGGAAATAGAACAGAAAACAAGTTACTACACATATTAAGTAAATACTTAAGGCTACAATATTCTGAGCTCATCTGCAGTTTTAAATAATTTTTAGAGGGCACAATTTCGAATTGAAAAGTGTCCCCTAGTTTTGGAAAAAAAGCATTATGCTACTACTGCATGGTACTACTGTTTCAGTCAATAGATTGCAATACATATGCATTAGTTCTGATCACTATCCATCAACCAAAGGTCATCGTGTCAAGACGAGTCCAAAAAGAAATCTGTTTGCGTTTTATAGGGCAGTTTATAAACAAAAGCAGTTTTTTTTTAAAATTATGGTCACAAACGTGGCACTCGGCACTCCCAGGTAGTACTTTTTATTTTATGCATGAAACAAATTTTTTGTAGGATTTGCATACATGACCCCAAATTCTTTCGGAAAAATCTTGAACTCAAAAGCGTGCTTTACAATGAGCGATAAACTACAAAAATGTCACAAACGTGGCGCATCAAAAATGTCACAAACGTGGCACTTTTTATCAGTCTGCAAAAAACATATTTCGATATAAAGTTTGAGTATACAGATGTTTAGCTGAAGGCTTTTAATTATGTTTTTAATACAAAAATTTTTCTACACCATCAGAATCCTGAGTTATCCTTGCTCAAAAGTGAAAAAATCACTGTTTTGACATCTACTTACAGCTATAGAACAAAAACAACAACAAGTAAAATTAATTTTTGTCAATGGATTCAGACAGCCAAATTTATTGTCAACAAGACATAATTTACCGTTTTTCAATTGGATTCCCAGCTTCCGAGTTATACGCGTTTATAGTAAGGATATCTTTCGATAACACACAAAGTATTTTTCGAGACCGAAAAGTTACAAAAATCAAGTTTTATTGTTTTTATCAATAACATATTTAATTACAAAAATTTCGAGACCTTGTAGACCATAATCGCATGAAAAATTACGGTTCTATGCTAGATTTAGTGAAAGACCCTACTAAACTATTGCTTTGCAAATTAACAGAATCAAAATTTCATCTGTTCATTCACTAAACCTACAATAGGGCCTTATTTTTTCATCCGATTTTAGTCTGCAAGGGCTTAAAATTTTTGTGATTAGTTATATTTTTGATAAAAATAATAAAACTTACCATTTTTGTTAATTTTTCGTTCCAGAAAATGCTTTGTGTGTTATTGAGAGGTATCCTTTTTTTAAATGCTTATAACTCGGAAACTAGGAATCCAATTGAAAAACGGTAAATTATGTCTTGTTGATAATAAATTCGGCTGTCTGAATTCATTGACAAAAATTAATTTTACTTGTTGCTGTTTTTATTAAGTAGATGTCAAAACTGTGATTTTTTCACTTTTGAGCAAGGATAACTAAGGATACTGATGTAATAGAAAAAAATCAAGATCAGATTCGTAATTAGGAGATCCTAATCCACCATAAACAGCTATAAAAACAGAGAACAGGAAACCATTGTTGATCTTTAGGGCGATAGGGTTTAAAAAAATGGACCACTGGAGACATGACACTGTTGCAAAATTAGTCTTGAAGTGTAAATTTGTCATTATATGCAATATATCTCTCATCAAAACGCTTCAAAACCATAATTTTTCCACACTGTGGCTAAAATGTCACAAACGTGGCAATTTGGTCACAAACGTGGCAGCAAAATTTCTTAATTTCGACCTCAAAGCCGTAAATTCACACTTGTAATTGATCTACTTAAAAGGTGAGTTTTAAAAGTGTGTTTACACAAGATAGCATGAAGAAACTTGCAAAAATCCAAAAAAATTTTCTGCCAATTTTACAACTCGAAAAAGCACAGTTATCTAAGAATTACCCATATATAAATAACCCATTAATTTCTTATTACACTTAAGAAGTGTAAAATTTCAAAAGTAAATTATACTAACACTTTTATAATGAGAATAGGACTAAAATAAGGCGGAAGACGCCCATTTTCTAAAATTTTCTTAATGCTAATAAAAGGCATCAGTGTAAAAAATTATATTGCTTTATAACTTTAATTTTGAAAGTGAAGTTAGTCCACAAAGGGGCAACAGTAATGGTTTTGAACGATATCATTTTTTCAACTTAATGCCATTAATTTGACCATTAAGTAAAGTTTTCATGAAAACAAAGCCATCAATTTTCCTGGTTACCCAACTTTTAAAAGTAACGGCTCAAAAAACTCTATTGGTTTTGCGAATTGTGAAAAATAGCAATAGAGAAAGTTGTTCCTTCCCAGGAATCTTACATTTTTCGGTGTTCTACCGATTTCTACCCACCCTAAGCAGTTTAACTAAAGCTTACAAGCACACTAAGTAGTTTTTATACCCAACACCATGGGTATATTCACTTTTTCTTTACATTTGTAACGAAGAGAAGGAGCCGTGGCACTTCCGGAGTCGATATAGCCATGTCTGTCCGTCTGGCTGGCTGGCTGTCTGTGGAAATATTTTTCACAGGAAAGCTATGTAAAATAATTCAATGAAATTTAGTACACTGCCTTTGTCGCAAATATTAGTTTGTTGGATTGAAATTGAGTGAAATCGGCAAACGGACACGAGCACCGCCCATAGAAATAAAAACATTTAAAGTGCAATTTTATGAGCCTTATTCACGATATGCTACCAAAATGAACACAAATACTAGCTAGGAATTCTAAGTGCAAGATCCAAGCAAAAAGCATGTGAATTCGAACAAGAGGACGTGGTACCTCCCATAAAAGCAAAAGTTTCAAAACGCTATACTGAAATCCAACCAAATTTCACTCAGATACTAAGGATAGTAAATGCAAGCTCTGAGCAAAAACTTGGTTGATTCTGACCTCTCATTCGTTAGTAGCTTTCGAAATGCTGTAGTGTAATTGTTACTTGAGGTAATGCAACCAAATTTCGGATATATTTTTGGAATAGTTAGCGCATGGTCTGAGCAAAAATTAAATCAATTCAGAAAAGAAGACGTGGCACCTACCATACAAGCAAAATTTTTTAAATGTTGCAGTGTAGAGAATTTCATTTTTGGCCATAGGTAGCACCCTTCCTTTTTAATGTTTAATTTTATATTTTTTTATTCATGTCAGTTTTCTGATACATATCGATTTTTGGTATAAATTTTTTTTATATAAATGTAATGAAACACGTGGGGTTTTATTAATCATCAATCCATATGCAAAGCTTTTCCAAAAATTTTATCACGACCTACTGTATGTAGTGGCGTCTTTTGAGCAACTAATCGCTCGCATTTATATTCGCAAACTGCTTCACATTTACCGATTACGAAACAACAAATGTCCACCCATAAATGTTGTATCTATTTTTGGACAAAATGTCACATATTCTGAATACGAGACCAAATTTAGATACAATTTTCATTTATATTTCGTTCGTGTCAAAAGGTGAAATACCAAAATTAGTTACATTTCGTTTGTTTGTCTTTCTTTTTCCACTATTCTTTTTTATCAAAGCTCTGACATTTCTTTTTATTATTTGTCGTATTCTCTGTGGTTTGCTGAGGTCACATGCGTTGTCATTGCGCGTCATTTTGAAGTGTTTCGGTGTCATCGTCGTCGTTGTTGCCGTCCATTGCCTCGACACTTTGCCGCTTAGTTACCCATATAAATTTAGCAATCAAGTAAATGTACGAGTATTTCATTAGCATTTTCTTCGTCTTCTTTTTTTGTCGCGTCACTCCTTCAATGTCAGTCATTTCTTTTCTTTATTTTTCTTTTAGTATGACTTTTTATCTCTTTCTGTGTAGTTTATTCGATTACTTGGTTATCTAAGTTGATGGCAAGGTGAGTTACGTCTTTAAATAATGCAATATTTTTAGCTTGAATGCATTCGTTAATAAAGGTTGCAAAGTTTCACAAATAAATATATCTAGACACACATTGTCTTCGGTTTAGCCCACGGATTAGATAAAGTTTTTGAGATATTTAAAACAAAAATTGGCAACACATGTTTTTATTTTTATGTGTGTTTGGGGTTGCGAAAACAAAAACTATGGAAAATGGACGCGCAGCCAATTTTCTTATAAAATTAGTTAATCTTTAACTTTCGGTTATTCTATGCCATATGGCATAGTCGCTTTTCAAGGTCTGTTTGAAGTCATAAAAACTTAAAAGTTATTAATTTTTAATTTTCTTATTTTTCTCAAATTTTTTGAGTACAAGATAAAAAAAGAATTATATCGATTGGTGGACACAGTAAGCTGTGTGACCAAAAAGAATGAACAATAATATCCAATGACCTATTTTGCAAAAAAAGATCACTTCATACTTTTATTATTTTTATTAAACCAATAGTTTTAATTGATAATTTTATGTATGTCGTTAAGAAGTTGAATATTGGTTTAACAAGTGTAAAAAAATGTTGACCCCTTACATGGTTTAATAATGCCGTACGATATTTTTTATTTCACGTTATGCCATATGGCATACATTTTATCCAAATGTGCTAAACTATTCCACTTGGTTGGCAAGAACAACATTGATTGGAAGGTGTTTATTCATAAATTTGGTGTCTAATTCAAATAACTAAAATTTTTTAAGATTTAACTTATGTTGGAAATAACTTCCGTTTTTCAAGCGGAGGTCCTCGCTATAAAGTTATGGGATAGAAATTGTTTATGTACGCGCACTTCCGGTTTCGATATACATATGTAATTCCTCGGACAGTCAAGCGACTCTGAAATCTTAAATAATGTTTTAAATTTATTCAAGGCTTGTTTGAGAGTGATTTGAATTCCTCCAAGCCTTATTCAGTAGAAATTATATGACTCTAATCTGGAAACCAAGACACGAGGTTTATGAAGGCAATGAAAACGCAAGTCATGCCCCGCTTTGGAAGAACAAGACTAAAATGCATTGGTCAGCCGTTATTCAGTTACTTAAAGGAACAAAAATTCACCTAAGTGACATTAAAAGATTTGTTGTACTGACAAGATGCCACCTTAAACTAAACTTACTTTGGCCAAGAGAGGGGCATAATATACTTCCAGAACCCTTCTGCGAAGTGAACAACACCTTTAAAATAACTCAATTCGGAAATTGAAGGAAAATAGCCTTATCAACTAGTGAGGAGCCCAAGAAAAGTTCTTGCCTACAGCAGATGAAAAGACTTATCTATGGGGGAAGCAATTTTAAACATCAGCAGAAAAAATATAAAAACCTACACGGAAATGATGAGGGTATCCCTTAAAACGTGTTAAAGCCTCAAAAACCCCACAAACTCGTAACAGTTTTACGAGTTTTCGAGGCTTTCGATGGCACTATATAGGTACTTATTTACCACCCAAAAAGATGGGTAAACAACGATGTCAAGAGGACTTGGAAGAAGCAGAGCATAAGTATGCTGTGTAGGGGAACTGATGCTATTGTGGTATAGCTAATGTTTAGGTGGAATTTGAAAGAGAACCGTTAGATCAATTTCAGCCAAATTTTTTTATGCTAATCATTGAAGTATTGGCTACAGAATATATTTCAATAAAATGTATGCAATTTCATTAAAAAAAGTTATTGAGTAAAATCTGAAAAAGTCAAAAAAAGCTGTTTTCAAAAAGTTGGCAGGTAATGTGGTATATATACTGATCAGTACTTGTAAAGTGGGCGGGTAATGTGGTACATATAAGTAGGGTAATGTGGTATACTTAACCATACAACCAAATATAAAGTTTGAAAGGCATGAAATAAGTTCATAATAACATTTACATTGGTTCTCAAACTCATAGTTCTTATAAAAACATTTACGAAGTTATAGCAATTTTAAATTTTTGGTTATATAGGAGGTAGGCGTGACCTTGACCCGAAAATGCCCATTTTCACCAAATAACTTAATGCCATCACTACTAACTCAGATACTTAATACAATAATATTTACGTAGTTATGGCGATTCCAAATTTTTAGTTATATGGGAGGTGGGCGTTTTTTTGACCCGATCATGTTCAATTTCACGAATTGATTTAATGTTATCTATACTAACTCATATATTTAATATTATTTTAGTACTTGAAATATTTACGAAGTCACAGTGATTTTAAATTTTTAGTTGTATATGAGGTGGGCGTGACCCGAACACGCCCATTTTCAACAAATAAATAGATGCTGCTAATACTATATATATATATATATCAGAAATCAAATTTTATTGTTTTACTTCAAACACTTTGGTTGTTATTAGTTTAACGAAACTGGAGCGTTGCAAGAATACAGAAAAGTCGCTGAAGAAAAACTCATCGTAGTCCATGAAGGCGAATGATGGGGGAATCAGATAAATGCACAGAACCTTCAGAAAACCTAATATTACGCACTTAAATGATCTAGCTGTTGCAACTCCATAAAAAATATTTGTTATAGTCCACAGAGTGCAAAATTCGTAAATTTGGGAAATGAAATTAGAGATTTTTTGTGATGATCCAGATATCCTTTTTATATTAAAAAAACTAACATCTAAGTACGCAAGTCTTCAGAAAATAGATCAGATTATTCTCACCATAAGTTTCAGAAGGTAAAATTATTTAGTTTTAAAGATACACTCATTTAAATTTTCACATATTTTAAAAGATTTTTGTAAAAATTACATTTTTTTTACAAAATTAAATATTCTGAATTCATCAAGTTTAAGACGCGAAAACTCAAAAATGGTATTATTTCTTGGTATTCTAGTACCTGAAATATGTTAACTAGATATTTAACTTTAAATTGGTTTAAAAAAAAAAATATTATTTTTAGTACAAAAATTTTCGGAGTTGTAACCGGCCAGCGCTCTCTTATAGACCACTGTGCGGCGTAGCGACGATATTTGCCACCCCTTCGGAAATTTTCTCCATCTTCCGGTAAATTTATTATTTTTTCTTATCACAAGACAAAAGGATTCTCTGCTTTTGCTGTTGCATGCAAACGGTAACCAGTTTTGCTGTGCCTTAAAAACTATTTTGCCCTTCAAATAAATATAAGTGTTGCTGTTACTCCTGCAATGAAATTCCCCGGTTAATATAAATCAATTTCCTGTATACACAACTTTAAATACTTAGCTGATTGCCCAGTTCTTCTCCTGGACTAGCAAGAAACAAAAAGTTTCCCTAATTCGAATCTTCAAAGAACTTTACTTAAATTATATTTTTTATAAGTATGTAGTAAGCATAATATGAACTTTTTAATTAAAATAATTATTTAAAGTGAATGATTTTGTAAATTTGTATTCATAAAGTACGGACCAATTCGCGGACAAAGTCTAGAGCAACATGTATTGTTGAATGAGTTTATGAGCAATAAACTATTGCGAAATCGCAAAATTTAATCTGAGTTAATTAGTTTCATCGGGTACACTGATTGAAGTCTGAATGACCCGACTATTACCCTCGCATTCTCAGGTATGACAATAAATTCTGTACAATTCTCTAACAATGTATTAAGAGTATTCCTTAAAACGTGTAAAACATCGAAAACCTCGTTAACTCGTTAAACTGTCAAGCGGTATTGATTTCGAGGCATTAACACGTTTTAACACGGTGCTCTTGAACAGTCGATAGGTTTTTTGAATATGTGGAGAAAATCTGTGGATGGGGTTTCATTTGTATTAGTTAAGTTGTCTGAAAAATGCAAACCATGATATTGTAGCTGATCATCCCCGCGAAATATCGCAAAAATGCATATCGCATATAAAATAAAAAAACTTCAGAAAAAAAACGCAATAAACAAATCTAAAAATAGTTATTTCTGAATGCTGAATCCGAATCCAGCCATAAAATTGCTGTATCTCATACGGTTTTTGAGATATCTTAGCATAAACAAGGAAAAAATACCGTTTTTGCAATATTTTGAAGCTACAAAACTATAGTATAGAACATTCATACGCAAAATTCGATACATTATCTGAAAGATCCAATTTTTTCTTTAAAACCGCATTTAAATTACGTCAATAGCTTAATTTTTCTCCAAAATATCGTAGACTGAAATAATGACAAAACACGTTTTTTGCACTTTTTTAACTTTTTAGGTTAGGATATCTTCGAGAAAAATGAAGATATCGACATTATTTGAATTAGGTTTAGAAGACTGATTAGAGCTTTCCATTTTTGCATCAGAATTTACGGATATACGTCCTGTTATATAGCTCCAAAACACAACAATAAAACATAGCATCGGCTTCTTGTCCTTGTTTAGGCTAAGATATCTCAAAAACCGTATGAGATACAGCAATTTTAAGGCTGGATTCGTATTCAGCATTGCAAAATACATTAGAAATAACTATTTTTAGATTTGTTTATTGCGTTTTTTTTCTGAAGTTTTTTTATTTTATATGGGATTTGTATTTTTGCGATATTTCGCGGGGATGATCAGCTACGATATCGTGGTTTGCATTTTTCAGACAACTTAACTAATACAAATGAAACCCCATCCACAGATTTTCTCCACATATTCAAAAAACCTATCGACTGTTCAAGAGCACCGTGTTAAGGAATACCCTCATTGTGTTTTATGGTAAAATTTTGTAAAATATATACAAAAATTTATTTTGAAATTGAAACACCAACTAAAGAAGATTCTGCTATAAATTTTAAATTTGCAAACTTAGCTCACAAATCAAAGCAATAAATGTCACAGTTGGTGTGTTTGGCAACGCAGACACATTTTCAATATTTAAATTGCTGCAGTGACCTAAATACTCAGGAAAGAAACCTCCTTACGAATAAAATAAAATGAAAATAAAAAGCGAAAAAATAAAAATTGCAAAATTTATGTTGAATTCAAAAAATTAAAAGAAAAAACCAAATTGGTAGATAAAAAGGAATAAAAAAAAAAGTAAAATTTACTGCATGACAAAATGCAGCAAAAAATTGCTAGCAAGAAATACAAGTGCACTTCTCCATAAAATACGAGCAAAATAAAATAAGAATAATTTGAAAAGAAAACCCTCAACAAATAGAGAGAAAATCGTAGTACAAGGACGACAAACTTGATCAACAAAATGATTGGTTTTCCAAGGAATATGACAAAAGGAAGAAAAAACATTTGAAACTTTGAACTCAAATTTAGAGAAATGAAAATACAGTCAATGATAAGGAAGGATGAGGGACTTGAAAGGTACTGCTGCTTAAAGAGAATTGCTTGTTGCAAATTCATTCCTAAATAAATTAACGAAGTACAGCACTACCAAATATTTGGAATCACAAAGCAGTTGCAATTACATAGCAGCAGTAAATCATTATTAAAAATGAAAAAGTAATCACTGCGCAAATACAAAAAGTATATAGGAACTAATGGTCGGCACTGTAGCGCACTTTTTTGCATTATTTTACTTATAACAACAAAAGATCATCGAACATTTCGAAGTCAATTGGTACGAGTACAAGACAAGATCCTAGCTTCGAAGAAAACATACGATGATAATATACTTAAATGGTCAAGCACCAATGGAAATCAGAAGTCAAGTATTGGAAAGGAATAGTCAAGGAAGTCAATGTGGTGGCCCCATGCTCCGGCAGGACATAAAGAATATAGGAAAAGAATAAAAAACCACAAATATTTCCACCATCTAACCGACTAGTTATTTAGGTATAACCGTTCAAATTTCATTGAAGGAAATCGAATAAATTATTTGTAGGAGAAAAAGGTGTGAATTAAATAAACTGCAGAATTACGGTTTTATGTTGAGTTCGGCATTTCCGCCAGTACCTTTTAAAATAACTTTTCCATCTTTTACTCATGGGCCTCTTTCATTTAACGAGAAGCTTTATCGAAATGGCTTAATTTTCCGGTTTTCTTTGCATAGACTCAATAAGTCGTCCTTTTGATACCACTCAATATCATACTCGAAGGCACTACTTGTAAGCCATCCGGATGCACACGAACTTACTCCTTATTTCAATGTGAATCCTATACATATGTAGGATGGCTGGGAATTTGTAGAACATAGGAAAATGCAAAATTCCTAGGACTATTCTGAACAACTTTTCGGAAACGAACGGAGCTGTTAGAGTAAGTAAGTACATAAAGGCACAAAAGTAATGTCACAATATAAATTGCCTAACATTTTGTTAGCAATTAATAAAATTGGGCTCTGTTTTTACAAAAGGCTTAACTAGTGGTGTGAAATTGATCCACTATCATCCATTTCTAACAAAATATCAGTCAATTCATATTATGACATTACTTTAGTTCCTTAATGTAAGTGTTCACTCCAAAAACTCGATTGGTTTTTCCAATTTCGAAAAATGGAACTAAGAAAAGTTGTTTACCTACCGATTTACAACCACCCTGTTTATAAAACTTTCACACCATTCGCCACACAGTGGTATGGCTTCACAACAATGAAATTTCGCATACTTAACCCATTACGTGCCATGAGTGCCATATGGCACTCGAAACAGTGCTTTCTAATTTTGATTCAAAATGCATCACTTCTTGAATTTTCGGAAATTTCTTTTTTAATATTAAGTTAATACTGGTTCATTCTTAGTGAACATGTACTGAAAATTTACATTTGTCATTGTCCATTGCTTACAAAAGCGATCAATAAGTGAGTTCAATATAGCTAATGTGAAAAAAATTCGTTTTCCATGGCATTAAAAAGGTAAGTCATAAAATTTTATTTAATAAATAAATCATCCTAATAACAATTATTCATCGTTGGAAAGGACATGATTCAAACTTTTGAATTATAATAATTTCTAATTATTATTAAAAAGCTTTGAGGCTGATATTTGAGCAAATAAAATGAAAGTGTCATATGGCACTCATGACACAAACAGGAGGTAAGAGTTTTAGGTTGAATCTATTAAGATCTTACCATATTGCCTTTATATTGATTACACAGTCTTGCGATGAAAAAAAGTATGGGATCAGAGTGGGTAATTTTTATAGATTTTTGATCGCTAAATCCGAATATGACCTTCGATTTGCTCCATCACGTCAGAGATCCGAGTTATCTTTGATTTAAAGTGCAGAAAACGCTATTTTCAAACATATGACGTACATCCTTAAAGTTGTCTAGTTCACTTTTGACAGCGGTATTGAATAGCCCTGAGCTTCTTCTTTAAAGCGTATTTTTAACTTTTTCAATTGGATCATTAGTTTCCGAGATATCATTTATTGAAGTAAAGGTATACAAATTGAATATAGCCCTTTACAGGGATTAGCGATACCTTTACTTTAGTCGATGATATCTCAGAAACTAATGATTCAATTGAAAAAGTTAAAAGTACGCTTTAAAGAGGAAGCTCAGGGCTATTTAATGCCGCTGTCAAAAGTGAACTAGACTACTTTCAGGATGTACGCCATGTGCCTGAAAATAGCGTTTCTTGCACTTTAAATCAAAGATAACTCGAATCTCTGACGTGATGGAGCTAATCGAAAGTCATATTCGGATTCAGCGACCAAAAATCTATAAAAATCACCTACTCTGATTTCATACTTTTTTACCTTTTTCAAAAACGCAGGACTGTGTTATCTGTTTATGGGCGTGCCAATCTTTAGCATCATTAATTGAATACTACTGGTACTTAAAGAGGAAGAAAGGATTCCAAGCTTCTGTTCCTTACCTAATCAAGGGCTTCCAATATATAATGCGGGGGTTTCTTTGCCCATTCCACATGTATGTATTATTATAAATTAGTTAGCAATTCACAAAGCATTTCTAAACTTTGCCAAAAAAAATTATTCTTTGTTGAAAATAAGCCTTTAGACTTCTGCATAGTGTTTGACCCCATGTTTGTGTCATGAGTGCCATATGGCACTCGCACCTGTAGAAGCACAGGTGACTTGTACAAAAAATCCAATGCCATTTTTGAATTTAGGAGGCTTATAATAGCCTAGACTTATAGTTTCATTCGAAACGGTTCGCTAGGAGCCCGTGTACTCTAATGGGTTAATTAGAAATAGCTACTTAGTTAAGAAATATTTCGAAAATGCGCGTAAAAAGGCATGCCTACCTCCCATAGAAAATTAACTAAATTTTTTTTCATCCTAAAGTTATGGATCACAGTATGCTACGCAACAACATGCATATTTTCATGGACAATTACTAACATTGGAAATTCGCATTGAAAATCACACGACCTTCATCAGAAAATTGATGAGTTCTTCAATCGGCATTAAATATATCTAATATTTTTTAACTTAACCCCTTCGAACCGGTTGGGACAATATATCCCAAAAATTTTTGAATAAATACTTTTGAACAATATAACCAACTCGGTTATTAACGTCATTTAAATTGAATGAATTAATAAAATTAATGCAATTTTTAGTAACCACTGTTTTTCTTATAACCACTCCAAGTACATTGTATCCCGAAAATTCAAATCAAAAACATATGTTGGGAGTATAGATTGGAAGCGCCTCTGGCGGTGAAAATTTGAATTTAGAGACGGTCAAACATTTTGCATAAATTTTGTTTCTAAGATTAATCTATCACAAATATTGTGTACGTCACAGTTTTTTTCCGGGTCGAAAGGGCTGAATTGAAAGAGTACATTCTCATCTTTCAATATTTTACACGTGTGAAGTTTTTTAGAATTCTATTTTAAATTTTCAGCCTTAAGAAATTAATTTGATCAAAATCATGACATGTTTGAGACCATATATCAGCCGCCTGTTCTACAGTTCGCTTGTAACAAATCCAGCTTTTAGAAACGCAAAGTCATTTTTAAGCACTGGCTCTTAGACTAATACACCACTGAGTTGCATGAAAAAGTTAATTCAAACGTACAACCTTTAACCCATTAGTGAACAGTGGTGCCATGCGGCACCCAAAACTAAGTCAACTTCAAAAATAATTTAAAATTAATCAAAACAAGATACGACTTTTAAAACAAGATAAGTATGAATTTGGATATTTTTCCAGCTATTGGAAATTGTTTTTTCGTTTGTTTATATCAAGTGTTCGTTGTAGTTATCGTTATTTGATTGCTTGTTGGCAGAAAAGTGAAAAATATTTTGATCCCTTATGACTTGAGGTAAAAAATCACCTTTTATCGTTTTTTGGTCATATGTTTTGTAATTTTTTGTAAACATTTTTATTTTAAAAAGATGAGTGAGTATTTTAATGAAAGATCAACAAAATCCGTTTTAAAATAAACGAGTTGTGATGGTTTGAAAAACCAAAGTGCTGTAAGGCACTGGCTAGCAATTTTTTTCTGAGTGCCATATGGCATTGCTGGGCATTGCCTAGCACGAAAGTTATTATTTCTCTGGTCATTAGTCAATAATACATTGTGCATGTAAGTGGGTGCTAACTCTCATCACAACACAATTTGAATAGTATAAAATCTACATGTTGGGTTTTTATTTTTGACTTTTGGGGAATAAGTTCTAATTAAAGAGCCATTTAAATGCTTTATTGCATTTGCTAACAAGAGTTTCGCTCCAGCAAGATTTAATCCTTGCAGTCGAACATACTATTAATATTCTCCTTAATTATGCTATAATCGAAGTTTATAGCTTTCTTTTGACCGGTTAGTGATAAACAATATATAATTTAATTGTTTGAAGTGCTTATAAGGACATCTTTTTACTAAAAACAGGAAAATTTTACTGTTACATAAAAAAAAAACTAATGTATATGAATGCCCAGCGGTGCCATATGGCATCCAGTCATTGAGCCGTCCTTAAAGAAGACTTAGTACATTTTTTTTTTTATAAACATAGCTTAAGTCCAGGAGGCTAAGTCCTGAAAATTTCAGCATCGTATCTACTGTGATTCTCGTTTGGCATTAATGGGTTAATTGACTTTGGCACATGATTTCTTGGCACCTTCACAATTTTCTGAAAAATTGAATTTTTAGATTTTTGAAATTTAGTGATCGAAAAATTGCTTTTGCGATATAAATTCTTAGTACTATTAGCGATATATCTCTTCTACTTGTGGCATTAAGCCAAAGTGGTATGAAAGCTAGAATTTTTCAGTCCAACAAAGAAAAACTATTCATCTCCAGATTAAAATGCAAAATCACATACGTATAAATATATACGTATTTAGTTCTATACGTACAACCAGTACAGTACATAAAGTGATTCAAAAGAAATACGACTTCATCACAGTAGTATATAAAGCAGCATATGCCAATGCTTTTAGCTGATGTCATCATTGGACACATCATGGGCAAAATACGAGTACAAACTCGCAGATGGAGTAGCAAAATATTTTAAGCTCTAAGTATTTGTGCAGTAGCTACCCCATTTTACGATGGATCTTTTAATAACAACAAATAATAGTAATATAACTGGCAGTAGAGTAGTAGCAGGCAAAGTATTCATGGAGGTTTTTGAGAACTACAACACATTTTGATTGAGTATCATTGGGGTTTTGTCGGTGGCAGCGGCAATTGAGTTCAGCCACAATGACACAACTATTGATGAAGGAAGGTATGATGGGAGAAACGTGTAGTGAATGGAATGAAAATAGCAGAAAATGTCGCCAATCAATAAATCAATAAATGACACTTGAGCGCCAAGTAACGATGTAGATTGAATTGAAGAAAAGTATTATTTGCTGTTGTATAAATATAATGGGTTGGGTAGCTATGGAAGAGTGTTTTCTCAAAGTTAAGTTCAACAATAGGAATCGTATGGTTCTGGGAAGTGTTTGATAGATGATAAATTATCTGAGTTTAATTCATTTTTTTTTTTTTAACGTGGTAAACCAATTAAATTTGTATTGATTTATGGTTTCACTGGAACGGTGAAATTGTTGGAAAATCTTTATTGGAGAGATAATTCTTGAATGTAATATTTAAAGCAATTATATTTCATTTAGTAGTTTTACAGCAAACATAGTTAGTTGGTAATTTGACATTGGACATGTTTCTTTAACAGCACTTTGAAAGACGTCTCTTTTCTTAAATTTCGACCACATTTTAACATTTCACAAATGATTTTCAGTCGACAGTTAAATTAGCGGAACCAATAAAAGGAATCTGATCCAAACTCTTTCCCTTTAAAAAAGAGGCGCCATTTTGTGTTTTGGAAAATGAGATTTATAAGCTGTTTCGATGAAATTTTCTTCATAAAATTTGTTTACAGATTTGAAATCACCTGTAAGAAATGGTTTCTCACATTTGACATTTTCTTTATTCAAAATACAATATAGTAGTGTAGTCAATGAAGCCTTTTCGTTGGAAGTCCTCAAGAACAGCTCCGATTTCGTTTACTTTTTTATTTTAAATTTTATTTTTTTTTTTTTTTTTTTAAATCAGAAACAATATCTAAGATACTTCCTCATTTTGCCTGTTTTATGGCTTCATTGACTCCAGTACCCGATTTTTGATTTTTGGGTCTCTTTTCCTGAGGAGCGTCACAATTGATAAATAATGTATGCAAATTGTCGCCCCTTACTGTGCGCTAACATATGTATGGTATAATTTACAAGCTGTGTTGTAATTACTTGTGTCGTCGCATAACTAAATATCAACATTACGGCGTATTTTTGCAATGCAAATTTATAATGTAGATTCTTCTTTTCCTTTAGAATAAAAGCAAAAATAAAAAAGTCTCTTTCTTTAAGCATTTCACATACACATGCAACGAATATAAACTCGTAAGTGTATTTTCAAATTAAATTAACCCCAGCAAACATTTGGACGATTTTTGAATTCTAGAATTTTAAACGGTATTACGCTTTCAGACCAGATTAAAACGAATCACTGAAAACTCAAGAAAAACATTTAAAACTAAAATATTTTTAATATGTCTTGGGATGATTTTGCGACTCATCTATAAGAGTATAATTATGAAAGCCATTCTATAGCACTACAAAATCAGAACTAAATTCAAACTCTGGATTGAATTGAATACATAACTTTTGCTGCTTCCTTAGTTCAAGCAAGAGATTTATTTGTTCAAATAATAAATGTTGTAACAATAATATATATGCAAATATTTTGGGTCTAAATAACTTTTTACTTGACAGTGAACTCGTCGTCAAATTTGACATTTGTTTCAAAATATTTAAATAATGAGATTCCAATTAAAAATGTAAGAAATCCAGTTTTTTTGAATAGAATATCTCATTTCTCTGGACTATACTTGAAGTTAGGCTTTTGGGCATGATTTGAAATTTCTCTGGACTGCTTTCAGTTCATTTGCGATGTCAAAAACTTATATTTTTTTAGTCATAGAGATAAATACAATCTGCTTTATAATATCGTCCGCTGAGTATTATTTTGCCGTAAACGCTGAAAAAGCAAAAGCAGATAACTTGTGCTCTTCTCTACACAAATTATGTGCTTTTGCTTTTTCAACGAAGTGGCGTTTACGGCAAAATAATACTCAGCCGACGATATATTATACTATGTAGTTGCCGGGGAGCGAGTTCGTTCGCCCATTTCCGATACCCTTTAAAAATGTTTGTACCTAATCTCATTCATATCTGTCACACATTCTAAAAAAGTTTTTTATATATCGCTTTATTGCACATTTTTCCAGCAGATGTTACTTCTTTGTCCCGGTGCCAGAATTTTTTAATATTTCGAACGATGCCGAGTGTATGTTAGAGTTTGTCCTGGAGTCTCACCTATATTTTTTTAGAATTATGGGATTTGCCAAGAACCCGGACGAAGTCGAGAATATTTTGAAACAAAATGTATCCTGAAATCTTCCCATGCAAAATATCTATAAAGGAAAGAAAATTTTTGCAAATCGGACGAATGGTTCTCGAGTTATGGAGACACAAACAGACGTTGTATTTTATATACTGGTGTGATGTTTCAGTATTTTTGTTGTCAAAAAAAATATTTTTTTTGTAAATTCAATACCAAATCGAGAAAAGAAAACTGTAGCAAGGGGATAAGTCAGAATAATTTCAAATTTTGTTTTAGAAAATCAACCCTATAAAATAGGAACGATGATTCTTCCATTTTTTTTTTTTTTTTTTTTTTTTCAGTGAATATTATTTGTCCTGGTGCTCTTTGTATACATACCGAATTTCATACATTTGCGTTGAATTGTTTTGGAGATATGACTATTTTGGTTTTTAGGAGGCGTGATTTCGCCCATTTTTTCAACGGATATTAATTGTCTGAATGCCCATCACATCTGTACCGGATTTCAATAAATACTCTAAAAGATTCTAAGTAGTATGCGTTGAAAATTTCAATAAAATCAGGTAAATAGTTTCCGTACCGAAGGCCAGATATACAAGCGTTAACTAATTTGTATAATTTGTATATAATAAGTAATCTAAAAATAATGGTAGTACTCGTAAATCGCACAAAATTCTGAATGGATCTAAACTGAAATGAATTCACAAAATATTGGTAAGCCGAACATAAAGTTAAAATTTTATATCAGACGCAAGTGCTTACAGTTTCTTCGAAAAAAATCATTATGCATCGCGACCTTAGAACAACAGGGTTCTAACTGACATTTTTTGTGAAATAGAGTTATATATTGCTTCGTACTAAATAGACCACGCTCTTTCGATTACCGCTACTCAAATTTTTCTATCTCGTATAGTTTCTGAAATAATCAATGAAATCGGGACACACAAGGTTCTATCTACACATACTAAAAATAAAATTAATTTCACAAAGTTCTGACTGCCAGATAGAACTTTGTGTTTCTGTAAGAGAGCAGGCAAATTAGATAAAATTATGTAATTTTGTTAAACAAGCACCGATTTTGAGCTGACATGGCTCATTTTGTTAGTAATTAGACTTAGAAAAAACAAACCCTTAAGATTTTTGAAAAAGGTCCAAATACAATTTTTGAAAAATTCAACAATTCTAAACGAAAATAGACAAAAATTGTATTTTTGAACATTTGGGGTAGGATATCTCAAAAACCATATAAGATATAGCAACTTTGATGCCAGATTCGGATTCAGCGTCCAAAAGTATATCAAAAATGACTAGTTTCGTTATGAGTTGTTCAATATTTCAAAAACCGTTTTTCGACCTTTTTTCAAAAACTGTTTTATCGGCTCAAAATCGGTGGTTGTTTAACAAAATTACACGATAATCAAATGCTAGTAAAATAAATAATATTGTGATTAAAATTAATTCATAAAAGTTACACGACACGAAATATTCAAACATAGATTTCTCCAAAGTGATGTGTGTGTGTAGATAGAACTCTGTTATTCTAAGGTAGCAGTTTCAAGCTGCTCTATCAGGTTTTATGGCTTACGGTTTCCTTTCTATATTATATAACCTTTCTCGAAAGCGAGAAGCGATACTGGATACGGATGAATTGAAACGGCTATTCCGTGATTAAAAAATGTTTGCTGGGAAATGGAATAACATTTTACGTTACCATAGCACGTTAAGTTTTACAATTGCCAGCGTCATTTTGCGTTCAATATGCGTGCGCACATAAGGGAAGCTAAAAAGTTTTGTCGAAAAAATGTAATTTCGTTGAAGAAACTTTTTTCCAAAATAATTTGTTTTTTCAATAAAAAAACTTTTGATAGGAAATTTATTTTTTTTTTTTCCTTTTTTTAAGGCATCGAACCACCTCAATACATACACACATATGTACGTATGTAATTATCCATGTACCGTGTGCTTGCTGGGAGGAGGAGGAGGTGTTTAAACGCTCAAATAAATTTCAAATTCAAATGTGAAAATTCATTTAATTTGATGCGTTTTGCATAATTTAACTTAGACGCCTGCTTCCGTTACAACAACGTGTTTGTTTTATTGTCCTGTGCGGTGATGTGCTGCTCGTGTGTGTGTGTGTATATGCATGTATTTGTGCTTAACTTACGCAGAGTCGGGCATTTAACATTTGAGCTTCACATCGGTTCGGTTGTTTTTTATGGCCAACATAAACATCATCACACCAACGTCATCGTCAGTGAACTGTCATTTCAAATGTTTGTCATCAAGTGCACGACGAAAAAAAATACAAGTTTTATTTCTTTTTTTTATGCGGTTTTTATACATATTATTTTATTTTTTTTTTTTTTTTATTTTTAAAATACCAAAATAATTGCAAATTTGCCCACATTTTCCTTTTGTTTTACAATTTTAGGCATAATCTCGAAAGAATGAGCGCAATTTCTCAAATGTCAAACGTAAAATTAAACCCGTAATAAGTTGCCCAATGGGAATTCTTTAAAAGTTAATAAATGTGGCTTTATGAAATATAACGATTCGCTTCCATCTAATGTTATTTTGTAATAAAAATTTGTTTTAAAGTCCTACAACGAGCAATGGAAAAAAAACAAAAAAAAAAAATTTATTATTTAAAGATGATCCTCTGAAGGCCGCTAAATTGAATTTCCTATATTAGATCTTTTAAAAGTTCACATACCTCTGGCTGCGAAAAAATAGGCATCAACATTGCACTATGGGAAATTTGAACATGTTTTCTGGCCAAAAGTACAAAATAAAGATATTGAGCTGAAATCTTGTGGAAATTTTTCCACGAGTGTAGAGAACATCATATTTTAGAATTGGTCAAATTGAACAAAATTTAAAAACATAAGAAAACATTATAATTTCATGAGTAAAATACATATTAAAAGCTCGAAATCTTCCAATATATTCTCGAACTTTGCGTCTATTAACGTACAAATACCATTACTTTCTGCGTCATCTTCATTTTCTATAAGTTTGCTTGAACTATCTTCCTTATTATTTTCAACGCAACTTAATAAATTTATGTCCTCTAGTGCAAGTAGCGCTCGCTTTCGTTCTTTTATTCGTTTACTTAAAGAAATGCTGGAAATGACGGGATCTGAGTTATTCAAAGTTCTATGAAAAATGTTAGAAAGATTTATCTATCTATCTATCTAATTTAAAAATTTTATTCCGACACTCATCTGCGTCTTTTCCAAAGTATCCTACCGGAAGTACTATATTTTGAATAATTTCCTTAGAATGAATGAGGACTTTGTGTCATCGGATACCAGGGATACTTTTAATATGATATCAGCAGTCACAAAACAATATTTTTTAAAGTCTTGCAAATTTAGTAGATACTGACATGATATACGAGTGGTTTTTCCCAATTTTTCTTTCAAATGTTTGCAAAAGGCTTTAGAATTTTCACCTAAATATTCCACAAACGAGTTTGATCCATCACCTTTATTCAAGAGATTAATCAAATGATTTAAAACTGCAGACTCTTTGTCTTTTTCGGCTCTCCAGATATCGAATAAGTCTGCATTTCGTATTGAGAAGTTGTCTGAGAAAAATGTCGATTATTAAAAAATCGCAAAAAAGCGCAAACAAATTTTTTTACAGTAGAGCTCAAAATTGGTTGCTCTACATATTTATATAAGTAAGAAGGAGACCTAGGCTGGGATGTGTTTTTCCGGGTTCACCAAAACTTAAATTTAAAAATTTTACGATTGAAAGCTCACTGAATACAACGTAAATTTCTTTAAAACCACTATACGAAAAGACTATTTTTTTAATATACAGAGTAACTTATTTCTATTAGTTCCCGTTTCTATTTTTAATTAGCTTTGAATTATGAGAAATATTCAGTTTTTAATACATGCGAATTTTTTGAGTGAGAACAACAAAATTTTTATTTTTTCAGAAGAAGAAACTTTGATACTTGTGTAGCTGAAGGATAAAAACTTTAAGAAAAAACTAAAAAACTTTTTCTCGCAAGTATTCACATTTGAATAGCATACCCAATACTTTATTTTTTAAGTGTTTAAAACTCGACTTTTGGCCAACAAACAGGGAAAAATTTCCCACAGTGCATTGTTTTGATTCCTCCCACTTATGCTCCGGATTTGTTATGGCACTAATTTACAAACCTATTGGTAAGAAAGACCCACTAAACTCAACTGTTAGAATTAAACTGCCTAAAAGACAGCCTGATATTATGCGGTAAAACTAAGGAGCGTCTAGCTGAGCATTTTAATAAAAACTTCCACTGTTCATTAGCGCACTATCAGGAATTACATCATCGGCTTACCCTTAGAGAGAATGCTGTTAAAATTTTCACTGTAATTGTCTACATTGGAATGTATTGTTAGAATGCATTGTTAGAATCAATAAAGTAAAGGGAAAGCCTGTGATACACTTAGCTGTAGGTGTCCCATGTGTTATATTATGTTAAAATGGCCTTACTATGGGTCTCAAGGTATACTAGTGGAGTATTGTATTATTGATAAGCACGCTCAATGTCTTGACGATCCCTACAATGCCTTATGCTGAAGCTGCAATTGTAGAAAGGCGAAGGATTGCCTTCTCTACATTCTACAGAATATGTAGAAGAAGCCGAGCTGTCCGTTTTCTTTGTTCATTGTGTTATAAAGGAACATAGCCTAAGACTCTAAAAAATATGTACGGACTAAATTAATTTATCTTCAGGATTCGTTTGTGCTTATACGGGTGAGCAAGCAAAAACAAAACTAATTATTATTCATTGACATATCGTGTAGCCAATCTTACGGTTACTGTTCTTTACATCACATTCGAGAGAGCAGAAGATATAAATAAAAATTTAAGTCGGTTTCATTTCGACAATTGTGTTTAAAATAGAACTGTTGAAGATGGTCACCACAATTTAATTAAAACAAGAATCGCCCAGTAGTAAAAATTCGATCACAAATGTATTAAATAATTTTGGTACTTTCTGGGCACTTGTACTTTTTTTTTGCTATTTAGTATGAAAAAGAATAGCTCATTTATCATCATTGGTATATTTCAAGCGAAATATAAACAAAACAAAAACCATGAAGTCAGTGCTATGCTTTTTGTCTTTCTCTGCTTCATCCTTTTTCCAGCTCTGTCATTGCATATTTTGTTGTTGTTAATATTAAAAAATTTGCATTTGATTTAACCTGGCTTTAAAACAAAATATTAACATAATTCTGACTTTGTGTATATCTATGCACAAATACTTTTTTAATGGTGTATAATTTAAAGCCGTACTCCATTTCTAACATAGAAAAAAAAGGTGGACAAGTTTTTATAGTGCGTATTAATGTATAGATTATCTTCCCTTCGCTTTAGTTGGTCTAGTAACGTATACGTATCTGAAAATTGCATTTTATATTTTTTTTTTTTTTTTGAGTGGTTTTCACGATCTTATTAAAATATAAATATATATTGAAGTTGTTTAATTTCAATAAATCTTGTGAATTTTTCCTACACATTTAGAACTGTTTTAATTTTGAAATATTAATAGTTTTTAATATGTTGCTTTTTGTCTTTACAGATCTTTCTCTCAATCAAATGTAAGTAATTATGTTCTTATAAATTCAAAAAGTGCAAGCTTCATATTTCATATTGTAATTGTTGTTAATGAGTCAAATTTAAGTTCACGAGTAAGAAAATCAAGATTACTGTAGACTATGTACGAAAATATATATTAAAAAAATCAATATTTCTTATGATTGGATATTCTTCATTAGATTGATCTTTCCAAATGAATGTTTTAAAATAATTTATTTTATGGATCGACCGGAGAAGCGTAACTGACCGAGAGCATTTTATACCCTACACCCAGGGTATACTCATTTTGTCGTTCCGTTTGTAACGCAGAGAAGAAGGAGTGGCCGGTATGGCCAGCGTTACCTCCTGAGTCTATAGAGCCACGTCCGTCTATGGAAATATTTTCCACTGGAAATTTAAATAAGATACAGTAATGAAATTTGGTAAGCTGCCTCCGTCATCAAAGTTAGATAGGTGATGAGCAAAATATGTCAAATGACACGTCTACCGCGCATAAAAACAAAATATACAAAACACAATATAAAGAGCATTATTCGCGATAACGCAACCAAAATATACGTAAGTAAGTGAGCAGTAAGCACAAGCTCTGAGCGAAAACAAGGCGAATTCGCACAAGAGGGCGTGGCAGCTTCCATTTAAACAAAATATTCAAAATAGTATAGTAGGTAGTATTTTTTTTTTCTTTTCTTAAATTGACGTATCCTTGCGCTCTAAATGTCTCTTATAGATTCAAAGGTGATGTAAACAGTGATACATTACATACGAGAAAAACGAAAATATTTCGGATATATATACTTGGAAAGATAGCCATGGCTTGTGTTTGATCCCTGCTATGAGAAAATGCATAAAATTAAGTGCGTAATAAATAAAAGTAGCAAGAAATCGACTACTAAATATGAATCACTTCAATCATGTTTTATATCAAGTTGCACTCATTAGTATAAAAATAAGTCTATGAAAAGTTAACCTCATTTAATTTTTTTGAAAACTTTTGTCAGCTTCTGAGAGTTCAAATTGAAATGAAAAATTTACAACATTATGGCTTCTTGCTTTGGCGACAAAAGTAAAATAAAGAGCAAAAAGTGTAATTAATTACGTTTTCCAAAAATACATAACTGAATTACGCCCGAGAAGCAAACAGACAACAACAATTACAAAAACATAATGTAGAAAAAGTACCTTTATTAAATCCAACACGAGACAACATTAAGGACAGACACTAGGCGACTTTTAAGTTAGCAAGCTACCAGATTGAATGTCTTTCGTTTATTTATAAATTAAGTAAATAGGGGAATATCCATGCAACCATTTTTAAATTTTGATAAAACCAAATTTTATAAACGACATGATCTGTAATCTGTATGTGACTTGGACTATGAAAAAGAGGCTTACGTGTCAAAAAAAAATGTTTTCCAATTGTTGCCGATTCGCATAAATTGACCTTTAAAAGTTGTTTTCCAGTTATTTTTAAAAATTTTTTTTTTTTCGCACGTAAGCCCCTTTTTCATAGTCTAAGTCACATATATCTGAACTTGTTTTTTTCTATCATGTCAGGGTCCTAAGTTATCTTTGCTAAAAATTTAAGAAAATCACTTTTTTCGGATCTATTTGAAGCTACACTCACGGTTTGGGATTGTGGTCGGAGCAGGCTGGTGAATCGGTACATCGCGAATTCCTCAAATTTTGGGAAAGATTCAAATTGAATTCTATCGAAGATCCTTCATTTATAAGCAGATTGAAAAAAGCGGTAGTAATATTTTCTTCCCAACACATGTAATACTTACATGATATAAAGTAATTGTTTTAATGGTATAAAATACTTTCAAGGTAAATTAGGCCTATAGGGGATACCACTGTAAAAAAAAGCGCCATGATATATGTATATCTCATTAGATGGTGTGGAAATTGTATCAGAAACTATAACATGAATAGGAATTAATTGTATGCGCAGTATATTTCAAATATCTATTCAAATGTATATATATATATTTCTACATAGAATCCTAGGTGCTCCTGGTTTGGAAATATATATATATATATATATACATATATATGGAGTCTACTAATCAATTAGAACACTTTAGTAAACGTCGATACATGACCGTATGTATCAAAAAGCGAAAAATATCAATATTTTCGAAACAGGATCAGCTACGATTTTAATTCAAACTGAGTTTTTTTCTACAATCAAGCATAAAAACAATAGTGCTTTCAAATTTCGTTGCCATTTTAATGCAACCTATCGATCCTTTAGGCCCAGTGTGTCACGGTCAAAAAAATCCCGATTTTAATTTTGTAAGATATTTTAAAATTGTTGTGTAAATCAATATTTATCCTGATTTAACTGCCCTAAGTTAAATATTATTGAGTTATACATTATCAAGTTTAATATTATTAATAATATTTGGGTTTTTCTGGCACACTTTTCGATTTAAAATGGCCTTAACATTCTCAATCGGATTGAGGTAGGGGCTTTTGCCCGGCCATTTGGTTGTCTTAATTCCCAAAAGGTCATTATATTTATTTGCTAACGCGAAAATAAATAGCTCGTTGTTGTAAATTTATCGAAAAAGTAAAGCCAAACATAATGACATCTAGCGATTTCCAACGATGACAAGGTGCAAAATCATCTTGAAATATGACTTTAGCTAAAGACTGACTTCGTCGGTCGATGCTAGGCAAAACGACGATTTTGATGATGTCAATATAAACTGCGAAGTTAATATAACCTTCCAAGAGAGGAATCGCTCCAACCCAATGGCTTGTTATTGCCCCCCAGACCACCACATATGGAGTACTTTGTACACTAGGGCTGTTCAAAAAAAAAAAAATTTTCGAATTTCCAAGATATACTTTGGCATCACGATCTACATCATGACAGAAT
The DNA here is from genome assembly GCA_951812925.1 of Calliopum simillimum. Taxonomy (NCBI): domain Eukaryota; kingdom Metazoa; phylum Arthropoda; class Insecta; order Diptera; family Lauxaniidae; genus Calliopum; species Calliopum simillimum. The sequence continues at coordinate 103,557,400 of OX638368.1, forward strand.
ATCCCAAAAAAATTTTCAGATTTTTAAATTCATATTTGAAGGTGGCTCAAAGCAGAAATATATTTTTATTATTTTTTTTTTAACATTAATTATAAAATGTTGTCAAACATTTAAAAAAATTTGTTTTAGAGTAACTTAAAAACATTCATTTTGTTTGTTTTTTAATGAACTTTAAAACCTACGTTGTAATTTTGACAAAAAAAAATTTACACTTCTTGAAAAACGAAAAACTGCCCTAAGATGGCGAAATTTTACGGTTTTTCAAAGAAAAAAGTCATCGTGCTTTAAACGAAATGAACATTTTTTAATTTACAAGATCTCATTCAAAAGAGCTCTTAAAAACCTTCAAGACAAGACATGTTAAGATTTTTTTGGGTCAGCAGGCTCGATGCCATAACGTTTGAAACATAGTAATGCGGCCCTGTGAAAGGCAAAACGCTTTTTACTCAAGAGGGAGGCATCTTACAAAAAAGTGCCCATGGTATAAAATGCTTAAAATCATCCAAGGAACAAGTGTGAATTGTTTTTTTTTTTTTTTACTTAATTTTAGAAAAAAAATTTTTTTAATGTCATTTTTAATAAACTTTTCAAAAAAAAAAAAAAAACAATTCACACTTGTTCCTTGGATGATTCTAAGCATTTTATGCCATGGGCACTTTTTTGTAAGATGCCTCTCTCTGGAGTAAAAAAGCGTTTTGCCTTTCACGGGGCTGCATTACTATGTTTCAAACGTTATGTCATCGAGCCTGCTGGCCCAAAAAAGTCTTAACATGTCTTGTCTTGAAGGTTTTTAAGAGCTCTTTTGAATGAAATCTTGTAAATTAAAAAATGTTCATTTCGTTTAAAGCTCGATGACTTTTTTCTTTGAAAAACCGTAAAATTTCGCCATCTTAGGGCAGTTTTTCGTTTTTTAAGAAGTGTAAAATCTTTTTTGTCAAAATTACAACGTAGGTTTTAAAGTTCATTAAAAAACAAACAAAATGAATGTTTTTAAGTTACTCTAAAACAAATTTTTTTAAATGTTTGACAACATTTTATAATTAATGTTAAAAAAAAAATAATAAAAATATATTTCTGCTTTGAGCCACCTTCAAATATGAATTTAAAAATCTGAAAAATTTTTTGGGATATTCTGTCATGATGTAGATCGTGATGCCAAAGCATATCTTGGAAATTCGAAATTTTTTTTTTTTTTGAACAGCCCTATTGTACACATTTAAAGCTATATTTTTTATTTTTCTGCGGCATACCGCACATCCCAAATCGGAACTGATGAGATTTGTTTTGCTCTTATCAGAGAATATGATTTCAGCCCAATCGTTATACACCCAATTCTTTTTTTCTTTACACCAGTTTAATGAGAAAGGCCGCATTTTGTGTGTGAGAATCGGGCAAAAAAGTTATTTTCTCTCAAGTGACGCTGCACAGTTGAGGTGCTTATTCCATATTTTGGTTATCATTTACCTACGTAGCAATTTTGAGACCAGTTTTAAGCTGATCGCTGAGGGCTATTCTTACTACGCATATGTCTTCCTTCACAGTTGTTTTTCTTGAACGGCCACTTTCAGTGTGACGTAAAAAACTCTCTTTTTTCAAAAAACTTTCCAAAATTGTCATACGGAAAACTCACCATATCAAATTTTACGCGATATATCCACATTCCTTAAATTTTGCTGCTTATATGTAATTATATAAATTTTTTGATTTTCGGTCAAAACCCTTTTTTTAAATATCGTTGTTTTAACGCCAACAGTTATGAATTAAATGCAACAATTTTTACTTATTAGGCATACTACATATTAACAATCATAAAAAATGGCGGAGAACCAACTATTTTAGCTAAAAGTCCTTGTCGGTTTTTTTTTTGACCGTGAGTGTATATAACGAAAAGACCAAATAGAGAAATTAATTTTTAGCATGGCTATAGACAGCCAGAACTGCCCTTAAAAAAACCGTACTTTAACAGTTCTTTTCGAGTTATAAAAAGGTTCAAATTTTGATATTTTCTTTAACAACATATTTCGTAAGGAAAATTTCGAGCTCTTGCGGACCAAGACCGATTGATAAATTACAGCTCTATTCTGAATGTAGTGAATGAACCTAATAAATAACAACCTCTCGATTAAGGGAACAAATATTTCATTATGTTTCACTAAACAGTTCTAATTTGCTTTCATTCAAAAGGTCATAACTTTGAAGTGGTTATTTGAATCTTGAAGCACAGACCTGCCTTTTCAATGAATTCTAATATTGTATATTTTAAATAAAGTACTCATTTGTCTTCATTCAAAAGGTCATAACTTTTGAACCAAATGATCTTATTCATTTAATTAGCCAGTACTGTTACAACACTTTTCCAGTGGTGCCTAGATTATAGCAATACAATAAATCATTCGGAAAATCTAAATTTCCAAAGCCATTCTTGCAATATAAGCAAAAAAAAAAACACTCAAAGCTCCAAATGACTTTAAGCTCCCTCGAAATTTACCGGTCTCGAAAAGTTTTTATCTTAGAATTTAAAGTGGTCTCTGCAAAGTGAGTGAAACCAACAGTAAAATTGCGGTCAGTCTCTTGCCATCATGAATACTTACTAATAACTTAAGTTTGAATCCAAAATTTTCAATGATTCTTAAAACTATACCAATTATTTTCCGATTTTTTCGACATTTGATACTTGAGATTTAGCAAGTAACAGTGCAAGCTTGTGCTCAGAATACATACTATGTTTTTGTTACTCATTCATGGATTAGCTTTAGAATTTTTAGTAAACCATAGTGAGCTAAAAAGTACAGAAACCGCTCAGCGTAGCAAAACGTAACAAAAATGGCCAATTAAAATGAAACGTTGCAAAGTAAAAGATGCGAAACCATAAGTATGGGACTGAAAAATAGGGCGTACACAAATGGTGTGACCAGCAAGGAAATGCTTTATTTAATAAATTAATATCATTAAATAGCGTAAATTTATTAATTAACTTATTTGCTGAGCAACAAACGAACGAAAGGACGAATGACTGCCATTGCCCTCTTTATACCATGGGCCATAGGATGTCCTTTGGCAGGATGTGAATAAAAAAAACCAAAGCAAAGCATCGTTTTAATGTTAACAAGTACAACATTTTTGTCAAAGACGTCTAAAAAGTTGCTACTTTTACTTTATTATTTATGATAAGCTGATATTGTTGTTGCTGTTGTTGCTGTTGATGCTGATATTGCTGTTTTTGTCATTTATAAATTTTAGCCAATTTTTCATATCATTCCGCTTTCAACTTATGTCATTGTGGTACATATTAACAGAAGCATGCAAAATCTTTAAAACAAATGATTTTTTTTTTTATAAAGTTATTAATGTAGGATTTTCGAAATTAATTTAAAAGTTAATGTTTTGATTGATGTATTGATTGATCGAACAAAAGTCGGGTATTGTGAAATACCTATTTTTAAATTCTTTATTGCGGACAAACTTTTCGTAAAAATCCAAGCTTATTTGCATTATTCGTTTTGCATGTACCTAATTAGTCTGTATGTGATTTATTCAGTAAGTTTGTAAAAAAATCAGTTCAAAAGTAATAATGAAGAAAGGAAAGGAACCCTGAAAATCACTATCTGAAAAGTTGCTGGTATTGTGAAATACATAGGTTGCCTAATATGGAATACTATTCCATATAACCCTACGCAAAAACAAGTCAAATAAAAACCATACAAAGCTATTAAATTTATAAACTTTATTTGTATTAAGTAGAAACTTAAGAAACAAGCCATTCTAGCCTTACTTAAATTACTAAATTAAATGTTCGAACCGTGACACCGATTTAAATGAAATTTGGTAAAGAGGTAGGCTGACTGAGAAAGAATATTTTCCGAGTACGTTGTCATGGTAAACTAAACTGATTTCTAAGAAATTCTGAATAAAAATGGACTGAACTCCAAGAAGGAATATAAAAATTTGTTTTTATTATTTAGTGGGTGTTGCTTGGATCCCAAAACGAAAATAGATTGCCACGGTATGGAAAAGGACTTCACCCAAATGAAGAATAATCTATATATTCTGTTTTGTTGCACTGCCCCTGACGGAAAAACGCGCTGTCATGGATAAACCATTGATCTGAATTTTATGAAATTCAAAGTGGAGATTGACTGAACCCTGAAGAAGTATATTAAAAACTTTTTGTTATTAAGTGGACACGGCATCAATCCTAACTTGAAAAAAAGATACATGTTGCCATTTAGGCAGTTAGAAATAGGTTTAATATTTGGTTAACGGTTACTTCTATAGAAAAATGATGGAAAATATTTTCGTTGCTAGGAATATTACCTGTTAAAATGGGAGAAGTGTTTTCGTACTACTTATAGTTATGAGATATCCTAACTAAAGATATGTATATGCTGCGTACAAGTGCGAAAAGAAGTAGGAAAGTTGATTTTCAAAATACTATAAACTGTAAGTCGTACGATTCTACAACTTTCTATAGGAAATTTTTTGAGCTACAAATTTGTCGCCCGACATTTTTCTATAAAATAATTCCATAACGGGATTTTTGCAACCTTTTCAGGCCGGGAACATACTCAGGCAATTGGTTCAGCACGGTACACAATGGGAGATCATGGTCGTAAATAGGTTAAATTTAAATATATGGACTTAAGAGATTTTAACGCCAATCGTCAGATAATACTTAGGGACAGAAAAAAAACTATCAAATTTTAAAATTTTGTTTAAGTTTAGTAACACAGTGGGCAAAGTTGGACTTTAAACAGCCAATATGCTCTATGGAACTTTCAACATTAGAAAGTGCTGGATAAACGCTCTAGTTAATTTGTTTTAAGCCGAATTCACATATGTATCATACAACATCGTTAGAAAATATATTGTTTCTACTTTATTAAAAATTATCTATTTTTTTTGCCGTTTTATGTGAATTTTCGTGATTTTTCAAATATAAAAAAAAAAGGTAAAAATAGAAAAATTGCAAACTTTGACATTTAAAAAAAAAATATACATTTTCCGATTTTCATTATATTTCAATATAATATGTGAGAAAGTATGCTTAATCGAAATGATGCCTTTTTTGAGAACTTTTTTTAATTAACTTTTTTTTTGCCGGGACGAAATGAACTGACTTTTTTGAAACGCTATTTTAATTCGAAATATGTATGTCAAAGTAGCATTTTGGCAAAAAGTACAAGCACTTCACGGCTCGCTTGAAAAAATTTAACTGAAAGGTTCGAGGACGACAGAGTTTTTTGTTGGGTTCTTTTCAGGACATCATCCGAAGTCAATCCTGACAAGAATTCAAATCGTAACACGTGCCGATTTTAAAAATGTTTGTACTAAATACCGTTTATTTGTGTATATATCGACCTCGGCTACGCCCCTATGTGAAAGCTCATTTAATTTTATGAATTTTTGCCCCAGAAACCATACCTCTGCGTTCAACTAGAGTTCGGCGCATTTTAGGAAATACATTTTCGATCGAATATGTACCACATTTTGTCTATCTGCGTCCAGCACTTTCTGAGATATGATGAATCATCACTCAGAGTGGCATGGCACCGCCCATTTTTCTAGTGAGAACTATTTGTTCTAATTGTCTTAGCATATGACCCAATCATATCTAAGTGCGTCAAATATTGTCAGAGAATTAATGAATTTATTTTTTTGTAGGTGTGGCAGCGCCCATTTTCAAAGTGAACAATGTTCGTCCTGAAGATTTTTACATATTTACCAAATCTCATTGAAATGCGTCAAAGAGTTTCGGAGATATGATTAGTTAATTTTTTTGGGGCGTGGTGCCGCCCAATTATTTAGCATATAACTTAGCATTTTTTTGTATTAACACAATGTAACAAATTCTTTAAAAGCGGTTATTTAGTTTCCGAGTCAATAAGGGACAAATAGATTTTCGTTCATTTCTCATTACTTGAAAATTATAAAAGATTGCTTAGAGTTTTTAACATTTTTGAAATCATCGGGATCAAGTTATTGGAAATTAATAACCATTTTGAAAAAAAATTCGGACCACGCCCCAACTTTGTATGGGAGGTAGGCGTGTCCATCAGCGAATTTTGTTCATAGTCACAGATTTTTATTGTTTTAATGTAATGCTTCATGAAAAAAGGATCTATGGTTTAATTGATTTGGTTATGACTTTTAAGGTAAAACAAAATGCATTTTCAAATGAAGGGCCAATGATTTTATCAAAGAGAATATCTAGCGCATATCAATCTTGTGCAGAAAACTTTTTGCGTTGTTTCGTTGCATTGAAGCGATTTCTAACCTTAATGCGTCAGCCCTCCTTTTGAAATGGCAGTTTAAAAAGATACCTGTTCTTTAAATGACAAAAGTTCTATTTCTAAACACATACATATGTACGAGTATAAGAATTTGTTCAAAAGTATGAAAACCTTCAATAGAAGTACCACCCTATTCCTCGTTGGCGCACTCATCTACAATACACTGTTCTGCGAATAAACGACCCTATGCGTTTCCATTAAGCTTGTTAGCAGCGTAACGTTTTGCTGTTGCGTGTAAATCTGTGCTGTGGTTCACTGAACCATGATGTAAAGTTATGGCGGGGCGGAAGTAATGCGACCTCAGACAGCTTCTCTAATTAGTGTCTTTTTATAGCTTGTACTCGTGTGTGTGTGTGTACTGGTGTTGTTTCTCTACGAATTAAATAAATTTTACACAAATAAAGGTTTAAAAGCCGAGATGTTAAAAATATATGCAGGATATTGTTGACAATTATGTTGCATCCTTTCAAAATTATTTCCACTGAATAATCAATTATTGATTCAATAAATATTTATCCTATCTGGATTATCATGAACTTTATGTTAATGAAAGCATTTCACTAGAATTAATGGGATGATAAAACATTTTAAATAAAAAAACACAAACCAACGAAATTGGTAATTGTAAAAGGGTAGATATCAGTGAAACCGACCTTATGTCATTAACAAAAATGAAGTGTCACCTCTAAAGGAACAGTCAGTCATCTGTTAGAAGGTAAAGAGAGAGGTTGATACTTCCATATGACAGGCTGGTTTCTATAGCAGCTCATTGTTTTCATTATAATAAAGCTATTTCTGTTTCAATAATGGTATTTAAATTAAGATTAGAATGAGAATCTATTGCTATCTTATCCTTCTATTGTATAAATTAAATCCTTTTCAAATTTTAATCCTTTTAGCTTCTAAAAGATTTTTTGACAATTTATCTATAATTTGTTGAAGCAATTTGACCGTAAACTCAAACTATAGTTCATACGATGTAGTGTTCCATTGTATATATTTCGATAAAAATAAAATGGTAAAAGGTTTTTTTTTGCCATTTGATGGCAGCGAATTTCCATAAAATCGAATGTCATAAATCATAAACATATTTGCATCACAAGCCACGGTTTTTACAGTTTATCCTCCCTACAGATAAGTAAAATCCCAGCAAACATTTGTTTCGTGGTAGAATCGTATTCGAGAGCACTGAGACTTCGCATTCTTAAGTCAGGCGATGCTTTGTTCGGAAGAAATAGTCTCGTTGTAAAAAAATAATTTAGAGGAATTGTAAATGATCCCACAAAATAAATCATTAACAAACCCTTAACATCCCCTGGATGACAGGACTCTACAAGATAAATTGGAAATGAGTCCTCAAAATAGTTTTATATGTTTATTCATTCAAAACTTAAAAACTACGCTCTATTTTTACAGTCTTTCGTTAAAAGGCGCCTTTTGTTTGCTGGGATACTAGATTTCGTACACATTATATGCATATGCATTTGAAAATCAGTATATACAATACATGAATAATTTTTTCAAACAAAGTTATCTTTTGATATTCAATAAATTGCGGTCAGCTACCATGTTTGTATGAAAGTGCATATCCAGATGTGCTGGGTAAATATGCTCTAAGCGTTGTCAGAATTTTTATTTTTTTATTTAATATGGGTGTTTTATGAAGAAGTAAGACCCATTGTTTTATGTATCAATTTAAACAATTTTTATTTGCGAGGAATCGCGTATTTGGATTTGGTATAAATAGAGCTATTTTAGATAGTAACGTTGTTTAGCATTTCCTTAAAAGTGTTTGTAAATTTAAAGCGTTATCGTATATAATTGGTCATAAAACTATCGTCGACATAACAACACATTCAGGACAAGAACAACAATCTTAATTTTGATTTAGGTTTATTCTTTTACAATTCCCGTTTCTTTTCGAAACTAGAAGGAATATCTTATCATTACTTATGATCCATGATATTGTCTCTGTGGATTGTCCAAAGCACATTAAGAAGTCATGATATATTTTGTCTTGATTTTGTTACAACAAATTATGCTTCTTGTCTAGAGTTTTAAAAATATCACAGGCCAGCAAATTCGACACATTTTTTCCTCTCTTGGTTTTTAAAGCCAATTAAAGTATTTTTTGACCTACTAATCACGAACCTGGTTTATTTCCATCACGTCAGAATTTTGAGATATTCCAATTATCATAACATCAAAAATAATGAAAAATCGTGTATTTTTCACTGTTATTTTAAAATTTCTCGAAATTCTGACGTGATAGAGAAACTCTGTAAATGGGCTCAGATGAAAAAAAAAAAAAATTTAATTACCCCATTATCAAAACAAATCTGTCGAAATATTTGGCGGATATATGGTGATAATATGGTTTCAATCTAACTATTGGTTTAGGCGTTGGAGCGACTCAAATAAAATTTTCAATTATTTTGAGTTTTTTTTTTTTGTAAATAGGGTGTGCTGTACCCCTTTATCCAATCGACCCCATTTTTCTACATAAATGTGTTGCAGCATCAAAAAACATCTCGTACAAATATGGTTTTGATACGTTCAGTAGTATAGGTGTGGTAGTATTGTATATACAAAAAGGCACTTAAGTAAAACTAAAATTACTGAAAATTGTGACGTTATGAAATTTTTTCACTTTTTTGCTCGTAATCAGCACACTTAAATTTATAGGAATAGCTTTTTGAAATTCAGAGAGGAAGACCCACTGTGATGTTTAATATTCCGATATTGAATATTGAAAAGATAATAAGCCATTTATTTTGAAAGAGGCCTAAGTCCATTTATGTTGAAATCGAGATACCAACCCAATTACCGAAATTAAAAATATTTTTAAAATAATAAAAAAACACCATTTTCATTGAAAAAAAATTATCTTACAATCTATATATGAGCCGTTCAAAATGACAATGTTGCAACTCCAAAACGAAGCAAAAGTAATGTCATATTAATTATGTGCCATAATGATCGGTTATATGGTTGATATTATTTTTTCAACTTAATCGCAACAATTTCATATCATTAAATAAATTTTTGGTGGAAACAGAAATCAATTTTATTCATCCCTAACAAAATGACAGCCAATTAATATTATGACATTACTTTTGTCCATCTAATACTGGTAAGATCTACCGAGGATGTTATCGTCGATCAGAAGAAAGTTTATAAGTGAACAAATGGGTGGTGGCACGCCCTCTTTAAAATTTGATTCATCATATCTCTGAAACTATCAGTCACAGATAAATAAAATTTGGTACATACGTAAGGGGCACCAGGACAAACAACAATCACTGAAAGAATTGGCGATGTATAACATGATTCTTCCTATCTCTAAAACAAAACATACATACATCGGGTTAAGCAATAATCAGTGGAAATTAGGCGGCAACACTCCCCATTTATAATATATTTCGTCTACTCTTACTTTTTTTTTGGAAAATAGACCACTTTCAAAATAACCGGCTCAATATATGTACTTAAAAAGATATTTTTTCGAACTGACCTAATGTACATGCTGGTGCTTTTGCGACCTAATCGAGTACCAACAGCTACGAACGTGCTGAAATGTGCACGTATTTCCATATAACTGATGTTTATTCAAAAATATCTTCAGCTTCAATTTTGGATGAGCACTTAATTCAAGTCAAAATATTTTATGAAAAATTCATATCACGTAATAACGGCAATCAGCATTAATTTGTGAATATTTATTTGTTTTTCGTTTTTATTTACATGCTATTTTTTAGAAAAATTATATTGTTAATTTCTACAATAGTGCCCGTGGTGTGAAAATCTACTTATAATATTAAAAGCCTTCGTCAATAAAAGCAGTAAAATTTGAAAGAAAGTTGGCTTGTAGAGTTGCCTAAATAAAACCAATTTTAGATACATTTTTCATACTTAAGACACATAAGTAATGTTAAAAGAAAGAGGAGTGAAATTAATATGCCACAATAGTTAAAAAGTTTAGGCCTTAGGTATCAAAAAATAATAAAAAGGTTCAAGATTTGAAAAATTTTTAAAAGCGCTATATAACAAAATTGTCTATGCATTTCAATTTAATCACAAGACAATTAAAAGCCAATGAACATGGAAAGATGTAGAAAAAGACATCTAAGATGATAGCAAAAACTGTGAATGTGAAAAATTTAGTTTATATCATTTAATATTATCCCTTACGAAATGATGAGGAAAGTACTTAATTGGCGCTATCGCATTGCTTAGAAGATTAAACTAGTAAGGGTGTTGCCTGGCCAAACATTAAATACCCTACACTGCAGTGTTTCGAAAATTTTGTTTGTTTGTGAGGTGCCAAGCTTTCTTGTCCGAGTTCACACAGCTTTTGCAAAGAGCTTGCATTTACAATTCTTAGTATCTGAGTGAAATTTTGTTTGATTATCTCCAAAAACGTATTCAGTAAAGCATTTTCAAACTTTTGCTTATATGAGAGGTGCCACGCCCTCTTTTCCGAGTTCGTCAAGTTTTTGCTCAGAGCGTATATTTATAGGGCTTAGCATTTGGGTGAAATTTGGTTGGATTATCTCAAATAACGTTTTCAGTATAGCGTTTTGAAACTTTTGCTTATATGGGACGTGCCACGCCCTTTTGTCTGAATTCGACGTTGCATTTACCGTTTTAGTAAAATTTGGTTGAATTATCTCACATAACGCTTTCAGTATAACATTTTGAAACTTTGCTTTATATGGGAGGTGCCACGCTCTCCAGATTGAATTCGCCTAGCTTTTGCTCAGAGCTTAAGCTTACCGTTCCTAGTATTTATGTGTGTTTTCCTTGCGTTATCGCAAATAATGCTATTAATAATCCCAAAAATTGTATTTCCACGTACATACAGCCAGACAGTCAGACAGACGGACATGGCTATATCGATTCAGGATGTGACGCTGATCAAGAATATACATACTTTTTTATACTTGCCACTCTTCCTTCTCTGCGTTACAAACGGAAGGACAAAGTGAATATACCCTGGGTGTAGGGTATAAAAATTCGAGAAATCTACTTCTTGCTCTAAATAGCCAGATGTCGTAGCGTAGAAAATATCTCAATAGTACCTATTGTTACTTCTGGACGTTTCATCCCATCACTTCCTAAAATTTATATATAATTTTACAGAATGCAATGGATTTTTATGCTTCATGGTTTTTTTTCGCATTTCTATATCCCAAAACATAAATGAAATTGCTGATTTTATGGTGAATTTATCGTTGTACATGAATTCAAAATTTGAATTCTCCTTATTTCACAAGAGTTAATCTGTAGGGCCAGTGAAATACAAGTGAAAAATACTAAGTCAGTTTTTCAAGTTTTGAGATATTTGATGCTCATAAAATTAAATTTTGTTTTTTTGTAGGGAAATCTTTGTTTTACTTTTACTAGAATCGCTCCGTGGTCAAAATTCGACCACAAATGTATTGGATAATTTTGGTACTTTTTTGACACTTTTAGTACTTTATGTTTGCTATTTGGTACAAAATAGAAAATTTCATTTATCATCTCTGGTATATTTCAAGCGAAATATAAATAAAACAAAAAATATGAAGTCAGTGCTATACTTTTTGTCTTTCTCTTTGTGCATTATCCTTTAATTGAAAGTCGTACTCCATTTGGCTAAATGGGTCTTATCAAACTAAAAACTGTGATATTTTGGAGTAGTAATTCGAAATAATTCAAAACTAGAAAAAACTGACTTAGTGCTTTACACTTGAACGGGGGCAATGTATTTGGCCTAGCCAAAGCTAAACCAGTTAGCTCATGAACTGAGCTTGATTCGACAATTTCTTGTGTTTGTACGAAATTGGGTTGCATTTGCTTATATTGGATAAGCTTGATTTAATTATTTCTAGTGTTAGTACGAAGTTTGGTGTCATTATCTCAAATAGGGGAACTGATGCTATTGTGGTACAGTTTTGCAATGTGGTATGGTCGCATATCTCCGATTTGGGAAAGAACCTGCGAACGTCACTGCTTTTATCCTATCAGAAAACATAAAAAAACCAGAGATGTGTTGCTGTCATGCACCAAAAGAAATTTTTCCGGTGTCAGTTGAACGAAACTTAAGTCGCGTGTGGTTGATTTTTATACCCTACACCCAGGGTATATTCACTTTGTCCTTCCGTTTGTAACGCAGAGAAGGAGGCGTGGCAGATATAGAAAAGTATATATATTCTTGATCAGCGTCACCTCCTGAGTCGATATAGCCATGTCCGTCTGTCTGGCTGGCTGGCTGGCTGGCTGGCTGGCTGTGTGTGGAAATACACTTTTTGGGAAAACTGAGCAAGATAATTCAATGAAATTTGGTGCACAGCCTTCGGCGTCAAAGTTAACTCGGGGGATTGAAAACGAGCAAAATCGGACAACGGACACGCCTACCGCCCATACAAAAAATATATTCAAAATGCAATTTTTTGAGTTTTTTCACGATAATGCAACCCAAATACATATAAATACTACGAATTGTAAGCGCAAACTCTGAACAAAAATCAGGAGAATGCGGACAAGAGGGCGTGGCACCTCCCATATAAGCAAAAACTTCAAAACGCTATACTGAAAGCGTTTTTTGAGATAATCAAACTTAATTTTAATCAAATGCTAAGAACTATAAGCTTAAACTCTGAGAAAAAACTGGGTGCATTTGGACAAAAAGGCGTGGCACCACACATATAAGCAAAAGGTTCAAAACGCTATACTGAAAACATTTTTTTTAGATAATCCAACCAAATTTCACTCAAATGTTAAGAACTATATGTTTAAACTCTGAGAAAAAACTGGGTTAATTTGGAAAAGAGGGCGTGGCACCTCCCATATAAACAAAACTTTCTGTGTAGGGTATTTAATGTTTGGCCAGGCCAAAGGTAACACCCTTACTAGTTTTTTTTCGGTTTTTTTGCAAAAAAAATTGGTTAAGAAAAAGTTGCTTTTTGGTGAAGTTTTATTTATATTCAATAAAGGTAAGTGCTAAGTATTGCGAAATAAGTGTTTAACTGTGTAAATTCACAAAGTTTCCCATTTTATTTTTAGAATTTTGTAATTTCTAAAAATTGGTCAGTGTGGTATAATCGGGATTCGCTAATGTGGCATATGAATATTTTTGTTGATATTCTTAACATTATTTGATTGCTGTTTATTTTTTTTATAAAAACTATAAGTTTGAGAACCAATGTAAATGTTATTATAAATTTATTTCATATCTTTCAAACTTTATATTTGGTTGTATGGTTAAGTATACCACATTACCCTACTTATATGTACCACATCACCAGCCCACTTTACAAGTACTGATCAGTATATATACCACATTACCCGCCAACTTTTTAAAAACAGCTTTTTTGACTTTTTTCAGATTTTGCTCAATAACTTTTTTTAATGAAATTTCACACATTTAATTGAAATATATTCTGTAGCCAATACTTCAATGATCAGCATAAAAAAATTTGGTTGAAATTGATCTAACGGTTCTCTGTCAAATTCCACCTAAACATTAGCTATACCACAATAGCATCAGTTCCCCTAACGTTTGCACTACGGCATTTTGCAAAATTTTCTGATATGGGAGGTGCCACGCCCTTTTGTCGCAGATCGCCAAGTTTTTGCTTAGAGCTTGCCCTTATTTCTATTTTTCTAGTATTAATATGTACTTTGGTTGCATTCCCTTTATTGATGCTCTAAATATATCGTACTAAATGTTGTTTTATTGCAAATATTCTATTGAAATCTCTGCGAAAAGCTTTAATTCTCTGAAGAGATCTAGTTAAATTTCAGTTTTAAGGACCATCCTTACAAATTGACACGCGCTCAACCATAGCCGGAATATTGTAACACTTAAGTGCACATGAAGTAAAAGAAACAAATTGCTGTCAGTAGCAACATGACACTAAGCAAAAAAAAGTTTTCTAAAAAAATAACAAAAACAAAAAAAAATAAATTATACATACGTACGGTATAAACAATGCAATCTAACCTGAAGTACATAATTTTCACTTGTAATTTTTTAAAACTACAATTGCGAGCAATTGCAAAAAAACTAAAGATGTTAATGAAAAACGACCACAAGGCAAATGGTTTTTTTTCACATTTTTCTAATCCTGACATCCTTGACCTTTTTTTAAACAAACGTTTTTATTTTTTATTTTTCATCGTAAATAAAAAAAAAATATGCACATTTATCAACATCTTACTGTTGTCATTACTCTAGTTGCTGTTGTTGTTATTGTTTTTGTTTTGTTTTTGTTGTTGTTCTTTCACATCTTGCAGTTAAAAAGATGCATGTCAGCAGCGCACAGCCATCCTTTACAAAAGCTGCGTTTAAGCACAGCGCTTAGTCGCTTATTTTACATATCTATGAAAAGAAAATAAAAAAAAAAATATATATACAAATGAAAAATATCACCAAAAAGTATAGGGTAAATGCATAATAAGGTGCAGCATTTTTTCGAAATGATGGGAAAATCAAAGATTGCAAGCTTTCAAACTTATCTCAAAATCCACGAAACCCTTAAATGTACTTCAATCCAACTAATTTAAAATTGTTGATTTTCTTCTATTTTAAATTGTCATTGCTCTCAAAAAAATGCTGCCTCCGGAAATCCCGGAAGAAGTTATAGAAGTTAAGACGACAGTAAATGTAGGAAATCTGTTTTTGCTACATACAAAACATTTTTCAAAAGCTTTTACTATAACCGTTTTATTTGAAAATATTCCCCAAATTGTGTTAGGAAATCAAAAAGGAAGTCAAGAGCTTGCAAACATCAAAATTTGGAAATAGAACTCGGTTGAAATTTGCGCGAGATATGACAGTGTTTTCGAAAAGGTATGATTTTGTGTGTTTTTGATTAACATTGCACCCAAAACGTAATTTTTTTTTTTTTTTGTTAAGTAAAATTGTGGTAAATCGTTGGCTAAGAGGTGAAACCCATTAAGCGTAAAGGAATTGTAAAGCACTTCGTGAGTCTTCCCTCATTTCCGACGAAATTTAAGGAGCCTGGACAAGATATCTTGAAATATAGTGTACTTTTTTTACCCGTACTGAACTGATGTAATATTATCCAAAAAATTCGAGCAAAGTAAGCGAAAAACTTCTTTTGCCACCAAAGTAGTATTTTATAGTGAACACTACAATTACAGTACATATTTGATAAATAAAAAGCGGGGAAAAGACATAAATATCTTGAAATGAATTGTCTTAAAACTTAAAAAAAACGTCTTGGGTAGGCCTTAATAAATAACAATACTTTCAAGCCCAAGAACGTGAAAATAGCATGCTTTTTCTCAAGGAACACTCAAGATATTGCGCTGTTGATGCAACTAGGTACTATCAGTGAAAATTCATTCCAAAGACTTTCACCAGTATATTCATTCCCCAACGATATAATCATGTGGGCATATCCGAAAATAATCAAATCTTATATCACCCTGGTTTTAAGAAATTTTTTTTTTTTTTTTTCATGTTCAATAACCAAATGTGGTGGAATATATTCCTAGACGCATAAAATGAAATTCTCAATAGGTGAACAAAAAATTTCTACCCGTGAGGGTGTCAGAAGGTCGTTTCATCTAAAAATTTTGGGAAAGTCGAGATTTCCGATAATATACGGGAAAGCACATATTTCAGAAGTAGCAGATATGTTACGGAGCACCTTTCCAAATATTCTGGAGTGAAATTCAGAAAAATCGAATGTGGGTCGTGGCGACAGAATGGGTTAAAAAACCCAAATCGCTCATTGCAGCCACATAACAGGTCCTAAAATTCTGAAAAAATTCAAGCAAATTTCTTGTCAAAAAATAAATCGACTTTGTTATGATGTTTTTTTAATTTAAGCACCCCATGTAGAGCAAAAAACGAAATTTTTAGATAAAACGACCTCCTGACACCCTCTCGGATCGAAATATTTTTGTTCACCTATTGGGAATTTCATTTCATACGTCAAGCAATATATTCCATCACATTTGGTAGAAAAAAAAAAAAATTCTTAAAACCTGGGTTATATTTATAAGAGGATATTATTTTCGTATATGCCCATATGTGTATATACGTAGGCTGCTCGATATATTTCTAGCCTAGGCAACACTAAGTGTTGCCAGGTGCAATCTGACATTTCTATTGGAAAGTTTGATATTTTTTAGCATAAACGTACTCAGAACGTTTTGACGTACGACCACCATTTGTGTTGCTTACATTGTTTGCAACAAAATGGAATTAACTCGTGAACATTTTCGTGCGATCATTTTTCACAACTTTTGACGTGGATTATCACGACAAGAGTGCATCGGTGATCTTAAATCTTTGTATGGCGATGAAGCACCATCCTATAGCACTGTGAAAAACTGGTTAAATGAATTCAATCGTGGTCGACGCTCGCTCAAAGACGAATTCCGTGAAGGTCGTCCAAAAACGTCTGTTGTGCCTGAGAACATTGATGCCGTGCGTGAACTAATAATGCAAGATCGTCATGTGGCATACCGTGAAATAGAGGCACCCTTGGGCATTAGTTCCACTCCAATATATTCGATTTTGCATGAAAACTTAGTTGTAAAAAACGTTTGTTGTCTTTGGAAACCCCATAATTTATCAATTGCTTAAATTTTCAACGGAAAATTTGATTTTCTTAACTCACTGTAAACAAAACAAATAGCACTTGTACATCAAAACGTTGTGAGTACGTTTATGCTAAAAAATGTCAAACTTTATTATGTCGTTGCCAGATTTTAGCTATTGACATTAGTGTTGCCTAGGCCAGAAATATATCGAGCAGCCCACGTATAACTAAGTAGTACCTGGAGACCGATCCCCGCTCGGTCAACAATCTGATCTTATTATTTTAGTCGATATTTTTATTCGTAGCTAGTTTTTGTGATGAAATTCGTATCTTTTCGCCTCCAATTTTCATGCTTTCAAAATGATAAACTAATCGATGAGAATATAAATAAGAAACTAGTAAGGGTGTAAATTTTGGCCTGGCCAAAAAATAAATACCCTACACTGCAGTATTTTGGAAAGTTTGCTTATATCGGAGGTGCCACTCCCTCTTGTCCGAGTACACCCAGTTTTTGTTCTGAGCTTGCATTTATAGTTTTTAGTGTCAGAGTGAAATTTAGTTGGATTATCTCAAAAAACTCTTTCAGTATAGCATTTTGAATCCTTTGCTTAAATGGGAGGTGCCACGCCCCTAGTCTGATTTCACCCAATTTTTGCTGAGAGCTTTCATTTATAATTTTTGGTGTCTGAGTCAAATTTGGGTCGAATATCTCAAAAAACGCTTTCAGTATAGCGTTTTGAAGCTTTTGCTTATATGGGAGGTGCCACGCCCTCTTGTACGAATTCGCTCAGTTTTTTGTAGGAGCTTGCGCTTACAATTCGTAGTACTTATGTGTATTGTGGTTGCATTGTCGTGAAAAATACTCCTAAAATTGCATTATGAACATAATTTTTGTATGGGCGGTAGGCGTGTCCGTTGACCGATTTTGCTCATTTTCAATCCCCCGAGCTAACTTTGACGACGGAGGCAGTGTGCCAAATTTCATTGAATTATCTTGCTCAGTTTTCCCAAAAAGTGTATTTCAACACACAGCCAGCCACCCAGCCAGCCACCCAGCCAGCCAGCCAGACAGACGGACATGGCTATATCGACTCAGGAGGTGACGCTGATCAAGAATATATATACTTTTCTATACCTGCCACGCCTCCTTCTCTGCGTTACAAACGGAAGGACAAAGTGAATATACCCTGGGTGTAGGGTATAAAAACTCGGAAAGTATCGAATGGTATTGGAAACAATAGAAAAATATCAAAAACTCAAAATTTTTTTTGGTGAAATAGAATACCCTTAAATAAATAAATGGGAGGCATCTAAAATATTTCGTCTTTTTTATGGAGGGGTAAAATATCTTATCTTCAAAGGATCATAACTCGGAAAATAAGAGTCCTATTTGAAAAAATATTGTGATAAGAAAGAGTGTAAGACTAAACACAGCGTTTTATTCAACTTCAAGCAAGGATATTTCAGAATCCTGCAGTTATACTGACAGTTCTGCTGATGAAGACGGATTCAACGTTAAAAAGTATATAAGGCTGCATATCAGAAATTAAAAGTTCATTCCATTTTTTTTTTCTGTGCCTTAGTAATTTACCAAACTTACACTTTAAAAATTGATTTTAATTTTACAATTTTTTAATGATTTTCTGTTAAAATGATCCAGCACGTATTTTTTAGTTTTGGTGAAAATTAACAAAGTTGTGATTTTTTAAAGTTTCATGGTTTGTAATCTTAGAAACTATTAGGTATAAAGAAAAGTGGTTACAATGTAAAATGCAGATAATGCAAAAAAAAGGACTTTCCCAAACCATCAGCAAAACGAAAAATTCAAAAATTTGTGCAAGGTAATTTTTACCAATATTGCACATTACGTCAAATGCTGTGCGAAGTTAATTAAAGCTAAAATTTCATATTATTTGAACCAATAACTGTAGCAAAGGGATAGGTAGAAACATTTTAAAGAAAATATTTTTTTTTTTTAAATAAACCATATCGTGAACATTTACCCTTTCGAGGTGTTTTTTTAATTTTTTTCAGTGAATATTGTTTGTCCTGATGCCTTTTAAATATAAAGAGGAAAAGTGCCACCTGCGGGCATGTTTTGGGTTTGGGCACCCCGCCGTATCTTCTGACAGAAAACAAATGCGGCTGTTCTGACAAATGTTAAGCGCGTGTTATGACAGCACGAAGTTTTTTGTGCATTTACCGGAGCAAAGAGACGCATTTGCTTTGTGCTGAGAAGAACATAATTTTTGAATAAGCGAAAGTCAACACAAAAGTTTTTTTGAATCATTTTCCAAGTGCGATAAATCGAAGTGAGTCAATCGAAAAGCTGAATGCGATCTATATTTATGCAGTAAATTTGTTATATTTTGTGATTCAAAACCGAATGCAACCAAAATGATCACACAACACAATGTGCTTATTGCTTTTCAAAGTGGCTGTCAAAGTCGAGTGTGGGCCCAGAATTGGTTTGGGTGTGGGCACCCCTCTTTTTTATTTAAAGCGTGTGTTTTACTGAAATATTGTCGTGGATGCAAGCATTACTAATTTAAATGGAGTTCTTATTACGCTTTTTTAGTGGAATGGAAACAACCAATAAGCCCTTTAAGGATATCGCAGTTGTTTTCATTAATTGTGGGTCGTAAGGTGGTATACCACTTTGCAAAAACTGTCGGTATTAAGTTTACAGATAAGTGGAGGAGCTGATGGCAGGCATGGATTGGTACGAAAAATTCATGCATGGCAAAAGAGCAATGTCAACAAGGTCTAGAAATTATGTCACCAAGCCGGCTTAGTCTGCAAAACAATTGATCTGGCATTGCCACCGAAGGCAATCAAGTCTGGTTTCAGGGCATTTCGATCCAGACGTTTTCAGTGACGCTTATCTTGTTGAAGCCGTTGAGCAGAGTTTGTTGAATTTGTGTGAGTCAATGTTTCAAAAATAAATTAATTTAGCTTTTTTCTCCATTTGATTGCGTTTTACTTCATATTTTCCCATTTTTAGCCGATTTGCTAAGGGTCCACAGCCGAACCAACATTTTTTTTTTTGTCAAAAATTATCACTTCTCTAATTTTTTGATATAATTTTTCCAACTGACGAAATCAATTTATTTTCTTCACCAGTAGTTAGCTAAGGTCGTTAGCTTTCAATTGATATTTAAATATCTGCATAATGTGCATCTGGTCAAAAGTTATGAGTCGATAACAAAAAGGTGCCCGGTACTCTTCCCCTTCTAAAGTCCATACAACTGCGTCAAATAGTTTCTGGGATTCGACTAGTTTAGTTTTTAAAAGGATTGACTCCACCTATTTTTTCAGTGGATGTTAGTTGTCTTGGTGTCCTTCACATTTGTGTACCAAATGTCATTAACCTGGCGCAAAAAGTTTCAGTGGTGTGAATTTGTGGGAGTGGGACCGCCCGTATTTCTAGTCTATGATCTGCCTCTAATCAATTCTAATACGCTTTGAGAACTTCATTAAAATCAGGTGAATTGTTTCGGGGAATACAAAGGCCAGACAAACAAACAAAACCTCATTTGGATGTAATAGGTACCTAATCTAGAAAAAATGCTTTTGCTCGCAAAAAACGCAATAAATTTTGAATTAGTTTATTCGATTCTGTTTAAGTTTGGTTGGAGTTTGTTTGAAGTAAAAGCCCCTGTGCGAACTGAGGGCATCAAAATAGTCAAAACCGAAACATGTGAATTATAGATGCTTCTTAAACACAAAAAAAAAAAAAAGTTACTAAGATAGATGCGCTTTATGGATATTATTTACCCTACTTAAAGTAAAATTTAAACTGCTTAGAGCTAAGCGCGAGAATCGCAATGCTCATAAATTATGTGCGGCAAAGTTTTCATTGCATTTTTGACAATGTTTTCATACATATTGCTGCGACAATTTCATCTTCGTCCTCGCAGGCAGCACAACTTCTTCATCTTTTATGTACGATTAATTTTTCCCCGTTTTCATTTTCAATGTAATGAAGATGTTTTAGGTTATTTTTCGTTCTTTCTTACTCACTCACTACTTTCGCGTCCTTGCGCTTTTGTACCACATACAGCATCTTTTTTGGTACCATTTGAGCATTTGATATTTTCTTAAGTGTTCTCATGGGAGTGGCGACGGCGGCGGCAGCACTTTTGCATTTCTTCTAGTTCAGTGCAAACTATATTGCGCTTCACTTTGAAGTTTTAGTTTTTCATAATCAAATTAAAATTCTTAATTTGCGAAAATATCTGAAGTGTTGAATTTTGGAAAATAATTTTTAATTAAGAGTTTTACGAGTACTTAGAATATTTCCTTTGATTATTATTCTCACAAAATTTAGTCCATGAATTTTCCTTAACACATTTCTTTGAAATGTCATTATTTTGATTCATATTTATAAACTTTTAGTACGCAGAAATAGGACAATAAACAATTAAAAACTTAAAAAATAACTGTCATTATATATACTGTAATCAAACTGATACTGACTGCCGACACCTCAACTTTGATGGTTTTTTTGTCAAACTATTTCTGCGATTCACAGCGGAAAAATTTAAATGGGCGATTCCACAAAAAGTCATAATTTTAGATCCATTCAATGTTTTCCAAAATTGGTTTGTTTTAAGTTCTAAAGACGAAAGTGTACAAAAGCTTTCTTAAAACATTACTGTTAAATCTACTCTTTGCGTGATAAGAAGGTTTATAGCCCCGTACAATATACTCTCCAACTGTTAAAAGTTTTTATTCCAGTGCCTTGAGCAATAGCTTGGTCTACTTATTGCGGAAATTGTGTATCATTAGAAATCTAAACTCTTTTCAACATTTCTTCTTAACTAGTTTTCTTCTGAGTCCAGAGGAGGCTAGAGAGTTTATTCGTCTGATTATTGACATGGCAATAGTTTGAGTTTAAATCACATCTATATAATTTTTCCCTATATGAAATAACAAAACAGCTTACGGAAAATGTTGGTTCTTTTTACAATAATTCCCAAAATTTTTCGAAGCTAGCAATGACTGCGTCACTTTGTAAAAGCCATAAATAATCGTAATTGCTCATTCGGCATTTCCCGCTAACGATTACCCTAAGGAACTTCGTGCTTTTTCAGGGCTAACAATTCAGAGTTACAGAAATTATTTCAATTTAAAACAAAACGGAAGATAGACATAAGATATACTCGTACACAACCTTATGACATCGGCAGGAAGAAACTTTTTATTGTGAATATTTTAAGTAAAATACCTTAAATAAATGAACATTCTTTCAAAATCATCATCATTATGTACTTCCTGTTCCTGTATTTTGTGTTACCCAAAAGAACAGATTTCTTGAGCTTCCTTCAACCACAGTGTTATATGCAGTACGTGATGGCTTTTGATGGGATTAAAAACCAAAAAAGTCTCATCGTCGCTGTCGTGCTTTAAACATTAAAAATAAGTTTAGCACGTGATGGTGTGCAAAAGAAAAAACGCTCACAAATGCAAAAGTCTCGCCTGGGCTATGTACCATAACCGTTAGCGGTATCGTTTGAAACAATAGTAAAGAGAAAAAAAAAAGTATTTGTTAAAGCGGAAGTACTGGATTTTATTACACTTCCTGTCATAGCACTAAAGCCAGGAACAGCAAAAGCAGGAAACGGCCGAAAAAATTGCATAGAAACAGGCAGATCAAAACTTTTAGTCGCCTGCTAGAAATGCTTCCTATGTGAGGACCATCGCAATCAATGAAGCCATTTTTGTTTTTTCCACAACTCGCATTTAATCCTTGCGCTTGTGATTCTTTTCATCATGGCTTTTTTTTTCATTTGAAGTAACCAGTTGTTTTAAGTTCATGACACGAAGATTTTTTTAAAAAAAAATTGTAAAAAGGATTGAGAATCTGTGATCCTAGGAATTTTACTAATTACTACCATTTATGCTCTGTAATAATGTAATGTGTACGAGAGACATAATCAAAAAAATAATAAATAAATCAGCCGTATAAATTGTCCATTAAATTTATGCATACCAGAAAAAAGTTCGATTGAATTTTTTAGCTATAAATGAATTGATTCTTTAAAGACTTTTCTTATCATAAGACAAAGTTTATTTTGCATATCTTTGTGGTTGGCAGATAATAGACAAGTTATGTCAACGCATTTGAGGTTTTCTTTGTTCCCGATAAAGTTCTCTCCATTGACTCTTTCTATACCTCATCTAGGATAACATCCAAAAAGTTAAGGAAGAAAGTATAGAAGTATGTATATAGCAGCTTTCGGAACGGCTGAATTAAGGGACATATTTATGTCGACGACAAAACACAGTTTTGAAAAAAAATTTACGTTTACAATTTTAACTCTTTATTAGATTGACTAAAAAAAAGAAAGATATTTTGGACACTCCATGATTACGTCCAAAAATCTGAAAGAAGATGTGAAAAAGGGGAGAGATTTTTTAAAAATTTTTTGGAAGCTAATTCAGAGGCCGCTCATAGACGTTTAATACCAAATCTCGGGTTGATGCGGCTTTTATTTTATTACAATATTTTTCTTAAATAGGTCAAAATGACCTTAAAAAAAATAGGATATATAGGGGTAAGATGTTTGAGAAAAATGTTAAATGCGTGATTTTATGGTGACCTTGGGACAACAAGTTTTATCTAAAATGAAGCTTCGAAAATACGTTTTTTGTGGGTATTTTAGCAAATCTGATCAAAAATTAAATTCTCTACACTACGCTTTTTTGAGAACTTTGCTTGTAAGGAAGGTGCCACGCTCTGTTGTCCAGATTCAATTAGTTTTTGCTCAGACTTTGCACTAATTATTTTCTGTGCGAAATTTGGTTAAATTACCGCTTGCACTACAGAAGTACATACATTTTGATTGTAAGGGATATAGCACTTCCTGCTGTTCGAGTTCACCTAGTTTTTCCTTAGAGCGTGCACTTATTGTCCTTAGTGTTTCAGTGAAATTTGGATCAATTATCTCAAAAAAACGCTTTCATTATGGCTTTTTGAAACTTTTGCTCGTATGGGTTGTGCCACACCCTTTAGTCCGAGTTTATCTATTGGGTGTACAACTTAAAAACCGGAATTTTTTTGCGAAATTTGATGCTTTATTGTGGAAAAATGTTACAATATATTTTATTCAAAGCATTGTCCATTGGAAGCTACAACATTTCCCCATCTTTCAGGCAATTTATGAATTCCATCCCAAAAAAATTGCGCCGGCTTGGCGGCCAAAAATGAATCGAGCCAATTTTCGATATCTTGAACTAAAGTGAAGCGTATTCCTGATAGGGCATTCTGCATCGATCGGAACAAATGGTAGTCTGATGGTGCAAGGTCTGGGCTAT
Organism: Calliopum simillimum; assembly: GCA_951812925.1. Classification (NCBI taxonomy): domain Eukaryota; kingdom Metazoa; phylum Arthropoda; class Insecta; order Diptera; family Lauxaniidae; genus Calliopum; species Calliopum simillimum. The sequence goes on from OX638368.1 coordinate 103,581,572, forward strand.
AACGCGGGTGGGGCAAAATTTCCCATCCGTTGTTTTCCGTTGTTTTCCAGGTAATTTTTGACTGGGGCAGTAATATGTGGCCGAGCGTTATCGTGGTGGAAAATGATTGACTCATGTCTGGTTGCATACGTTGGCCGCTCTGGCTGGATTTTCTGCTTCAATTGGATCAATTGTTGACGATAGAATTGAGCATTAATGGTTTGGCCACCTGGCAACAGCTCATAATGGATCACACCTAGCTGGTCCTGACCAGGACGTTCTTTGTCTTCGACATCAAAATAACCAATTTTAAACCACTCACGACAGCTTGATTCAGCTGGAGCATAGTCCCCATAAACTTCTACAAGAATGCGATGACTTTCGGCAGCTGTTTTCTTTGCAAAAAAATGACCCACTAGAACCCCCCCGCAAATGCTGTCTTTTTCTCGAATTTTCGAAGTTATTCATCGTGAAAAATAATAATGATGCACACAAGATAAAATTGTTTTGTTGACTGATTTTGACAGCTGTCAAATGTACCTTCAAAATGACATATATATAAAGTTCGAGCTTTCACGATATTTGTAAGTACGGACATCCACAGTTAAATTCCGGTTTTTAAGTTGTACACCCAATATTTTTGGCTCAGAGCTTTCATTTAGTGTCTTTAATGTCTGAGTGAAATTTGGTAGGATTATCCCAAAAAACGCTTTCAGTATAGTGTTTTGAAACTTTTACCCTCTTGTCCAAATTCTTTTAGTTTTTGCACAGAGCTTGAACTTGCTATCTCTATGAATTATGTGAGTTTTGCTTGCGTTATCGCAAATAATGCTCTAAATATTGCGTTTTGAAAATTGGTTAAACCATCTTTGCTGCCCGATTTTGCTGAATTTTAATCCCACGAGCTAGCTTTGACAACAAAGGCAGTGTACCCAATTTCAATGAATTATCTTGCTCAGTTTTCCCGTAAAACAGACAGACAATCAGCCAGACACGCCAACATGGCTATATCAATTCAGGTGGTGACGCTGACCAAGTATATATATAGGGTGAATCTTTGCGTAATCGATTAAGATTTGGGTATACGTATAATAGTGTTGAAATGATTTTTTGAAATTCCGAAAAATTCCAAGATGGCGGCCATATGAAGTCCGATCCAACTTTTATATCCTTACATGTTTGAAAATTCATAGTTCTTTGGATTTTAATCCGATTTTAATGAAATTTTCAAGGTTAGTGCAAAAAGATATAAGCTTTTGAAAAATGTCAAAACAGACATTACGTTCGTTCTGTCTCGTCATGTCTATGTTAACCTTATTTTCAAGAAATTTGTAAGTGCATACTCATCGAAAAAATATTCATCTGGTCAGCTTAATTTTAAGCATGTCATAATTTTGTCTCGAATTTTCTCCTTCTCTGCTGTTTTTGTGTTTGTAGATTTTGCAGTGAGATTTCTTTACAGAGATTTTCGCACTTTGTACTGATTTTTTGTTTTTCTTTTCTTTGTAATTCTTTCTTTTAGAATGCAGGCAGGGCCTTTGTTGATTTTATTATTTTGGCCTCTGTTCATTTTCCTTGAAATTTTTACACTGCATTCTCAGCAACATCTGCAGTTGCATCATTAAACGGTAAAGTTTTTGTTTGGCCAAAAACTTTTGTTAATTTGCCTGCAAAACTTCTGATTTTCAACACTTTCTGGGTTCATTTAAGTGCAGCAGGCATTCCTGTGTTTCTTTTGTTCTCTATTACTTTTTGTTTAAATATATGTGGGGGGGGGGGCGTTTGGGGGCTTGTAAATTGGAAGTAAACATATGGCATAGCCTGTGGGATGCTGTTAGTCGCAGCATTTTGTTTGTGTGTACTTGCTAATTTTACAAAAGTTTTACCAATTTTTTTATTATTTTAAAAATTTTTTTTATTAATACGATTATGAACAAGATACGATGAAATCGAACAATCAACAATATTTATAATTATGAGAAAATAATGTATTTGATATAGGTACAACACTAGTGGAATGCAGTTTAAGATTTTAGCTACATTCCGAAAAGTGAGAGTATGTATTAGTTTGAAAATATATCGATAACAAATTTTATAATAGGCAAATATTGTTGCATAACTGATGTTTCAAATTACACAGGTTTACAAAAAAAAAAAAAAATGTCATGGCGTTTTGACCGGACTATGTGTTTCCAAGGGACTTCGACGTCCTGAATCCGAATCCCCGGTCCGTTTTTTTCCAGAACGTCTGCGAAAAATTTTTCAAGGTCATATGGAGGTCATGTGTCGTTTAGTGATAAATTCGCTAAAATTCTGAAACTAATTTTTTATCATTAAATTCTTAGCCCTTAAAAAGAATATGTGATCAAAAAAGGTATCCCGGACCTAGTTTCGGAGAAATAGCCATCGGAAAATTCGGATATATCTTCTATGAAAACCGCTATAAGTTGGGAACCCCTGCATGGATTTGTAAAATATTGGTATCATATGAAAGGTATTTTGAAAGCCTATAAAAATGTTTTGAAAATATTTTCAATTGGATTCATAGTTTTCGAGATATGAGCTTTTTGGAAATTTTGAGAAATTTTTCAATTACAACAACAAATAAATCAACAACACCAACAACAACAACAACAACAATAAAAACAACAAGAAAATACCTTTCATACGACACCAATATTTTCCAAATCCATTCAGGGGTTCCCAACTTATAGCAGTTTTCATAGAAGATATATATTGTGATCTTTCGAAACTAGGTCCGAGATACTCTTTTTGCTCACATGTTCTTTTTAAGGCCTAAGAGCTCAATGATTAAAAATTAGTTTCAGAATTTATCACTAAGCAACACATGAACCCCATTTTGACCTCCATATGACCTTGAAATCTTTTTTCTCAGACGTTCTGAAAAAAAACGGACCCGGAATTCGGATTCAGGACGTCAAAGTCCCTAGGAAACACATGGTCTGGTCAAAACGCCATGACATTTTTTTTTTTTTGTAAACCTGTGTTATCGTTTCCAATATTGCACTGCAATCAAGTTGTAACTAAACTACAATCCAACGCGCATATCTGCTCATATACCATGTGTAAGCGAGAGTTGGAACTTTTGGTAAAACTTATCGGATATTCTTAGTTCAAGCTTTGAACGTAATATCTTGTTTTTGCGCCATACACAAAACTTTTAGTCGTTTCCAGAAGCTACATTTTTTATGCTTCTAGTTTTTGTACAGTATTTTACTGTATTAAGTACATTTCTCATATGGTATTAAGTTTTTTTTTTTTTTGCATTCCTATGATGTTTTTATTTATTATTTAATCAAAAATGTACAAAAGTAAGAAAAGTTAAATATTTACAAGTTTAATTATAAAATGAAATAATGAATTTGTTTGATTTGGTTTCGCAACATCAACCGCAACATCAACCGCCGTTTAGATCATCTTGTTTAAGCTCCGCACAACAACTGCTCATCAGTTGTCGTCAGTGATGTCGTTTAAAAAAAAATCTCTGTAGGGGAGGGGGGGCTAGTGTGGACTGGGGGCTAGTGTGGACTGGGGGCTAGTGTGGACAAATTCAAATTCTCGCGCCGTTTTGAATTTTTTGTTTCTGTTTTATATTTTTCAAGTTGGTATTTGCACTCTGCATCACCAAAAAAAAATTCATTTGTTGACAGTTCAGCTTTCCATGATAACGTGACCGAACGTGTTTTACGCAGCAAAAAGTAATTTTTTTGTTGTTTCGTAATTTCAGTGATACTTTTAAACTAATTATTCTTCTGCTGCAGTGTTAATAGATAATACAACTTAAAATAGTGTTTATTTAAACCATTGAAATTATTTTTGAAGAACTTTACCGTAAGATTAAAAAAAAACTATTTTTGTTTAAAAAGACATGAAGGGGCTAGTGTGGACAACTGAAATGGGGCTAGTGTGGACATGTCCACATCAGCTGAAATGACTCCAGAAATCGTCAGATTATTTCTAAAAGCAGTTCCAAGAAAGTAAGTTACTTAAAAGAAGAACGACAGATTCACGTAGCCCGATTTACCGGATACCAGCGAAATTTACCGAAATGAAATAGTGGCAAAGCTGCCACAACCACAACAACTGTCGAAAATATCGCGATCAGCAAGTTATATGAAGTTTGAAACAACATGGACAAAAAGTATGTTATTTTGGCCAAATTGTCACGATCCACGGTTCTGAAGATTTCGACAAAACTTTTCTAAAAAGAAAGAACAATAGATTCACGTATCCCGATATACCGGATACCAGCCAAATTCACCGAAATGAAAAAGTGCCAAAGCTGCCACAAGCACAACAACTGCCGGGAACATCTCGATCAGGAAATTATATGAAGTTTGATATAAATTTCTCCAAATGCAACATGGGATAGCAGTTAATTTTTTATTTGTATTATTATTTGTATTACATCATTATTTTCTTGAATAAACATGTATCTGAACTCTTTCTTAACGTTTTTGTATGAATTATCAAGTTTCTTATGTTGTCCACATTAGCCCCCAGTTAAATCAATGGTTGTCCACACTAGCCCCGTATAAGGGGTTAGTGTGGACAAATGTAAGCTCTTTTTCAAATGCATTAATAAAGCATTTATGAAAATAAAAAATCATAACTATTGATGCAATTATGAAGGCGAGAGGTATAAGTAATCGTTAAAAATTACTTTATTACAAAAATGATATATTTACATATATAATTTTGTAATTATATAAAAATTGTCCACACTAGCCCCCCCCTCCCCTACTCATTTTTAGATTTTTGAGGAGTATTTTGAGCTAATGGGGAGTACTATGCTAACATGTTCGTTTTTTAACCGTCTCACAGAATAAAATGATTTTTAATGACGGTATCAATTACAAGTTGTTTATTGTAGAAGTTTTTATTGCAATATCACAAGCTCAGCACAACCTTGGAATGAAATTTTGAACTTTCATGTCTTGTCAATTGCCTTGCGTTGTTTGGAATCGAAACTTGGCAATATTTTCAAAACGACTTAATCCTTTGGATCCATTCTTGATTCGAGCAAACTAAAACTTTCCAACCAAGCAGTTCGAAATTTTTGTGCTCTCTTGTTGCTGGATACTTCAGCACGTCTGATATCGTCTACTTCCTCGTTTCTGGTGATTCGCTAGCATCAGTAAAGTTCACAGCTACTGTTTTTTTTTGCTTTAACTATAAACCTGTTATAAATATATAGAATTCGTAAATTAAATTGCAGAAATATCAAACTTTTTCACTTACTTGTTCATATTTCATTAAAATCACTTGTTTTCAACGCTTTTCCAAATTATCGCCATTGACTTACTACGAATTTTTGAAATATTAAAAACTTATTTAAATCTTTGTGCAGTATGTGCACTTCAAAGTTTTTAAGCTGAACATACATTAAAACACATTAAATTGTCTGTCGTGTGAAAAACTCTAAGCAACATTGAAAATTTTAGTTTGCATTACACAAGGTTTTTGATTGAAAAATTGCAATGAAGTACCAAGTATTGAAAAGGAGTACAAAAATGGTTCAGGGGAGAATAGGAGTACGCTTGCTCAAATAGGAGTAAAATACTCCTATAGGAGTACAAACGACATCACTGGTTGTCGTTGTGTGAGCCTCGCTGCTCTCGTCGTCATCTTCGTCGTCGTAAGCTTCGTGCATGTCGTTATCGTCCTTGATCGTCGATTTGGTTGTTGCTATCAGTGTTGCCAATAAGTTACATTTTTGCTGCTAAAAAGATACATTTTTTGATTTAAAGTAGCATTTTGATTAATTTTTTCTGAATAAATGGAACGAATTTTCAATTGCATATAAATACATAGCTTTTGTATTTCCAAAAATTTCGCCTTAATTTGTTGAGGATGTATTTTATTATGCAGTGACATTTCGAAAATTCTATAACAATAATTTCAAATAAATCCAATGCATAGCTGAGCTTCCATTTGAGTTTAGCACCTTAACCTACGAAAAGGTCATGAGAATTTTCAATAAAATAATACTACGTTTCCACCGAAAATTTAAGAGGAGATTTACGGCTGTTTCGAGATTTAGCTCTAAGTCTTGCAGTAAATGACTTACAAAAATGAATCTATTTCTGTCGTGATTTATTTTAAATCTGCGTATAAATCTCATCAGGGCTACAAATTTTTGCCATTTTCGACGAAGTGGCACCCCTTAACTTGGACAATTGGCATAAAATGTCTTTAAAAACAAAGGAAATCGATGATACTTAAGTATTAAGAAGTAAAAGTAAACCAACTGTCATACATATCAATATATGAACAGTAATAAATCTCTTTCGGTCGGTGGAAACAGATAGGATTTAACGATTAGATTTATAAATCAGATTACAGTTAAATCTCCGGCGAATAATTAGTATAAAGATCACACGACTTGGTGCCAGGTAAAAGTTTTAAATGGCCAAAAGCTACAAGAGATCGTAATCACTGCTGCATTATGTTTTACGGTTACCGGACATAATCCCAACGGACATAATCCCCATTACGAAATTTTTCGGTCATAATCCCCATTTTGGTCATGGGGGTTATGTCCACGAAATGACCGAAAAATTTAATTAAGAATGAACAAAATTTTAGCAATAATCCATTTAAAATTTAAATGGCATTGGATGTTATAGACTGATCCGCGGCCGAAGGCCGTCGCGAAGCCGGTGTTAGATTTTTGGGTGTTTTAAATCCTGTGCTGCGGCCGCAGGCCGCCCACTTATCCCTACTCTTATGTAAAATTTCTGTGGCTAGCAAACTAGGTGTTGGATATATTAAATACTGATCAGCGGCTGTTGTCAATAACAAAATATCGTTATGGAGACTAAGTATGTCCGTTTTTTCCTGGGGACTATGTCCGAAACACTTGCGGACATAGTCCCCATTTCTAAAATGGGGATTATCTCCGTGGGGACTATGTCACGGCACCACGTTTTACATATTTTTTTTTTATGTATAATTCATGGCCGAAATTTCGTTTTTTCAGTGTTACAAAATTATAAGAAAAAAATCGCTTCATGTGTCAGTGACGTCAAATATTCGTTTATTTGTCAACTTGGAAAATTGCCTTATTATACATTACACCCAGGGTATATTCACTTTGTTCTTCCGTTTGTAACGCAGAGAAGGAGACGTGGCAGATATAGAAAAGTATATAAGTATATTCTTGATCAGCGCCATGTTCGTCTGTCTGGCTGGGTGGATGGCAGGCTGGGTGGATGGCAGGCTGGCTTTGTGTGGAAATCCATTTTTTGGGAAAACTGAGCAAGGTAATTCAATCAAGTTTGGTACTTTGTTGCACTCCATTTTATATTTTGGCCCTTCCAGTAATAAACACAGATTTTCACAAAATCCGCAAACTTAGCGTTGCTGCAAAATTGTGAATATGCGACATTAATTAAAGTCATGTCTCCACTTTAGTTAACTAATTGGTTATTTATCGACCGTGAATATGGGCCTTAGAGACAAGAGTATAACGAAATAACTGAATTCTATTTTTCAACTTTTTTGATAACAGCGAATTTAATTAAAAATTTAGCTATGGTACATCTCTGCTAAAGCAAATTTTGAGTTTTAATCTAAAGACAACATCTACAGTAGAGTGATCCAAATGCCAAAAGTTTTAAAGTTGCTTTTTTAGGAATTTTAGGTAAATGCACAAATTAAATTTAAGAGTCCTTTGAACAATACTCTGCATCAAATTGTTAATTTTTTGAGGCATCTGCACTTTCAATACGCGGTTTTTTCTTATTTTGCTCTAGCAAATTTTTTTTTAGTTTTTTATATCCTTAGGCATTAATTTATCTTTAAAATGATATCAACAATTAAGCTATTAGTAACACATTTACTCACTAAAAACAATTAAATTAGACTTAAAAATAATTTCATTTTTGTTTTCAAGGCATTGAAATAAGGTACCACTTTTTCTATAAAATCATTAGTCCCTAATCTTCTAAGTAAAACAACATGCTTCGAAAAATTTAAACCTTGGCCCTTTTTGTTGTTTTTGGCAAAATAGATTAACAGATAGTTTTCATAGATTTTCTAATGAAATTAAAAAAATAAATGTATCAAACAGAATCTAAAAAAGTAATTTGCGATGTATTTGCTTATGCTGAAACAGGTCTCAAAATTGCTTTAACTTGTACTTTTTTGAGTAGTCTAACATTACAGTGTTAAAAACACCGTTTTCGCTATTTTTAAAGCGATATTACAAGTCAAGGTTACTTTCAGCCACAAAAAGTGGTACAATGGTTGAAAGTGCCAGTCTTTTGTTTAAAAATTCAATTTATATTATACCGATATCTTTTTTTATTCTCCGAGATATCCTAACCAAAATAGTTAAACTAGTAAGGGTGAAACCTTTGGCCTGACCAAACATTAAATACGCTACACTGCAGTATTTTGAAAATTTGGCTTATATGGTAGGTGCCACGCCCTCTTGTTCGAGTTCACCAAGTTTTTGCTCAAAGCTTGCATTTATAGTTGATAGTGTCTAAGTGAAATTTGGTTTGATTATCTCAAAAAACGTTTATAGTACAGCGTTTTGAAGCTTTCCCTTATACCGAAGGTGCCCCGCCCTCTTGTCCGAGTTCGTCTTGTCTTAGCTTAGAGCGTGCATATATTGGCCTTAGCATTTGAGTGAAATTTAGTTTGATTATCCCAAAAAAAAACTTTTGAAGTTTAAGCCTCTTGTCCGATTTCATCCAGTTTTTTCAGCTCCCGATATTTCGGAGGAACAAAGAGATATCGATAGAATTTAAATTGGATTTTGAAGAAACGCGATAAGTATAACAGCTTCTAATATAGCAAAATAGGTTTTTTTTTGCATTTTGAGGTTAGGATATCTCTAAAACCCTACAAAATAAAGCAATTCTGAGATCGAATTTAGAATTTAAATAAACAAACACATCGAAAATGACTATTGTTGAATCTGTTTCACCATGAAAATATTAAACTCAAAGTTTTTTTTTTGGCTAAATTTGATTGAACTTTACGATTTTTGGTAAGTGAAGTGAAACTTATGGCTTAATTGTTGGAGTCAGTTGATAAATAAATTAATGCCTAAAAATAAAAAAATTTAAAAAAAAATTTGCTAGAGTAAAATAAGAAAAAATCACTTCTTGAAGTTGCAAATACCTCAAAAAATTCACAAATTTTGAAGTTTAAAATGTTGCTAAAAAAAATTGGTAAAGAGTAAATTAATTATTGTAGATGCAGAATGTTGCTCAAAAAATTCTTAAAAAGATTCAGTTTAATTTTGCAAATATCTTGTCTTGTTCAAAAGATATAGCATTTAAATTACAACAAGTACTCAAAGGCTCAAAAATTCATAAAAAAGTACCTTTAAGCTGGTTGTGGAATATCTAAGCGTCATTTTTTTTTATTGGATCCGAAGTAATTTTTGGAATCAGCAAGGATTCAGAACCTTGACATTTTAACACTTTTGGTTTTTCCATACAAAATTTGGACCGCTCTAATCTACACTATGCTGTTACATTGAATGCTATATAAATAATGTTACAGTTTAGAAAATCATTACCATGTTAACTATATAACTATGAAAAAAAGGACTGAATTACTCCACCCTTGATAGTATCCAAGCAACAACAACAACTATTATCAAAGCAGAGCAATTAAAGTGTTGCAAGTCCATTTAATTTACTTTACTCTGTGCAAATTGCATTTTATGCGTCTCTCGTATTTTTGCAACGTTGTATCAAAAACACTCAAAAAAGCTAAAAACATTTGAAAAATAAAACAGGAACCAAAAAAAGGGAATACAAAGAAGCAACAAAAACGAAAAAAAAAAAAAAAAAAAATGTGTTGGCAAATTCACTCTGATACCAATTTGTCAAAAGTGATGCTAAGCAAAAATGTATAACAACTATGATACATTGTAGTTGCATTCAACGAACTTGGAAAAGTAATCGGGTTTTTTGTTATGAATCTAATGTTGATATATCCAAAATCCTACAATCTCTGCTCGAGATGAAGAAAAAGGCAGTAGAAAACTTTAAAAACCAAAACTAAACTCTTCTGGTGCTTTAATGACCTAAAAGATCAATGAATATATATCATTTAACTGAGATTAATACCAAATGTTGATGTCTTAACTCAAGTAATTCCAAATTCATCATTTCATATATGTAGCTCCTATACAAGTGAAAAGTACTAAGTCAGTTTTTTCTAGCTTTGAGTTACTTTGTATTTTTGGTTCAAAATATTATAATCTTTAGTTTGATAAGACCCATCTAGCCATATCTCTGTTAAAAAATGATTATTCTCATCAGAAAAGTAAAAGCAAACAACGATTTCCATACAAAATAAAAATTTAAGTTTTTTGAACATAAACGATGTCAAACTTGAAAAACTGACTTATTCAGGCCTATTCCGTAATCCACGTGGTTTCAATTACTTTTCACTTCGGAGATTTTTTGATGATAATGGTGAGTCACACGATATAAAGTATGAGGATCTTTTTTGTGTAAAATTACAGGTTCTACAAAATACATTAATTTGTACTAACGAAAAAGTAGCTGTTCCGGAGATATTCGATTAAGCCGAATTTTTCGACTTTTTGCAGTTTTTTTAAGATAATTTCCTAAACGGTTACTTTTTCGTTAATGCAAATCAATGTGTTTTGTAGAACCAGTAATTCCCCACAAAAAATTATTATAATATTTTTTATTGTGTGACTCACCATTTTCATCAAAAAGCCTCCTTAATGAAAAATAATTGAAACCACACGGAACAGTCCTAATTACTTTTCACTTGTATAGTGAGGATATGTTGTTTAAAAGTTATTGATTCAACAAATGTGGAGACTGGAAGGTTGACTTATTTATCCAGTGCTTGAAATATTTTTCGGACAAAAGTTGATAATGTGAAAAGGATCAAAACCATAAAAACGGTTGGTTTATTTCTTGGCAGATGTCTTGAAAGAATGGAAAAAATTTATGTAGAACTCAGACAATGTCAGTTAAACAGAGGGGGAATTTTATGTGCATTATTCAAAAGTCTATTTTCATTTTTGTTAAACAATAATACTCTCAAGAGCTTTTAGAAATAATTTGGTTTTAATTAGAAAACCGAATAACCTTAATTTAATTCAGATTCTTTTAACACCACACATTATGGAACAACAACTCCAACAACAAGAGCAACATTGACAAAGTTAAATTTAATTGCTCAAAGGCAGAAGAGACAATTACACAAACAGCAGCCACCAGCCATAGTCGTCGGTGTAGTTGTTTTTGTTTTTGCTACTGCAACTGCACCATTTAATGCTGTTGATGCTGTAAATGTTGCCAACAGCAAATTCCATTAGAGTTACTGCCAATGTGCCTAAGGCTTTAAATGACACCATTGCGCAACTAACAAAATGGCGTTGCACAAAACTGCACTGACATACATAAATATATACATATAGTATACACACATACATGCAATCTACTCTCAGCACAAACCTATAGATGACATACTAAATGTGCATATTAAGTCAGCTCTATAGTTCTTGCTGCATGATGCCACACACTACTTGCCAGAATGAGCGATTGCAATAATTGCTCTGGGCGTTTCACATTAACCCAGAATCAAAAATTTAATTATTCAATTTTGTTGTATGTGAAGTCGAACAATTTTCCTCTATTCGTGTGAAAAACTACCATAAAGGTATATTTCTTTTATATGAGAAATAAGAAAAGAAGTGACAACATTGGCAACAAAAAGTGTTGTCTATTAAGTGTCGCTTTACTATTATAGGGAATATCGTAGTCGTAGGTACCCGGTAAAACCAAAATTGGATTCAATTAAAATTAAAAGATTTTTAAGCTTGGCGACCTGTGATTAAGTAAAGTGCGGAGAAGTTTGACAAAGTTCTAAGTTTTGATGATGAAAACTGAATGATAAATTGAGTTAGCTAGAGAGTGATGTAAAATTTCCGTCATAGATGGTGTGGAATGCTCTTGTAGACGAATGACAATAATAAAATTTTTGTGGTTAACTTTACACAAAAATGTTTACATATCAATTTGCTCAAACTTTAGGAAAATCATAAAATATTGCGTGTTTTTTTTTTAAATGTTTTTGAGGTGAAAATAAAGTATGGAATTGAGTTGTACTTGTTTTACACATTTCTTCTATACCCTATGACCAATTTGTAGTACGTATTTCCTTATGCTTGATCTCCTCAGTAAAACTCTTCTACTCTACATTTTTTCTGAAAGGCATTTAGTCTGAGATCATACTGACTTTTTTAGCTTCCAAGTGTCTGATATATAAAAGTCCAATTTAAGGTGATTCTGAAAAATTTTCGTACATATATCGATCAAAGAAGTTACAAAAGCAAAATTCATTGAAGGTCAAAAATCACGAAAATAAGTTATAGGTGTATTTTTAAAATGGTAACTCGTCAACGATAGAAAGGATCAATCGCCGCAAAAGTGAAAAGACCTATTTGTAGAAAATCCCATACTCCCTAAACTACATGATGTTTTTATTGCATTTCTCTGAAAGATTCCATTAACGAAATGCATCGACTATTTCAACAGCTTTTCTCAAAATAAAGAAAATTATATGGAAAATTATCTACATATATATTAATACGCAAGACAAAAACTTGTCCATCTTTTTTTACTATGTTAGAAATGGAGCACAACTTTGAATTTTATTCCACTAGAAAGGTATTTGTGTGTAAATGTGCACAAAGTTAAAATTATGTTAATATTTTGACTTTAAGCCAGGTAAAGTTAAATACAAATTTTTCAATATTAACAACAACAAAATACACGGTCACACAAAGCTGAAAAAAGGATAAAGCACAAAAAGAAAGACAAAACACATAGCAATGACTTCATGTTTTTGTTTTGTTTATATTTCGCTTGAATTATACCATGGATGATAAATGAGCTTTTCTATTCCATACCAAATAGTAAAAAAAGTACTAAAAGTGTACAAAGAGTACCAAAATCATTTAATACATTTGTGGTCGAATTTTGAAAGTCTTTCGTAATACATATCAGAAATACTTTCTAAGGCTCCCTAAGGCTTTCCGTATTCTAGCGAAAAAGTCTTATTGAAAAAGCTCATGTATTCCCCACACAAAAGCTTTAGTGGTGAACTAATCAAATTGTGCAAAATAAGGTCTTCTTCTTGCGCGGCGCGATATAATATTGTGCAGAAATTGTTACTACATGTTTTAATAAAAAATTTTCTTTTCTTTAAAAAAGCGTATTGATCGAGTTTTTAGTTAAAATCTAATTTTTACATATATTTAGGAATGGGGGAATATATTTTTGCCGGGTTGCCTTTATGCCGCTAGTATTGCGGCGACTTATGCGATAACTTATGATCCATGAGTCTCACGGAGAAAAGAGCCCAAATCTTTTTATGAAAAGTCATATGCTCTACAAGTGATTTTCATTATATTTAAAATAAAAAAATACACCGTTTATGAATTATTTATTAAGAACCGATTTTTTTACGCAATAAACAATAAACGTAACTTAGTAGACTAGACTAACTAGGTCTCATGGGCTGTCTGCTATCTAATCGTGAAAAAGTAGGCTTGACACTTACTCAAACGCGCTCACTTTTCGAGTAGCGTTTCGTATTTATTAGACTCGTTTAATTTTGTATGGAAAAAATAAAGTTGCTTGAAATTGCTCTCCCACGAATATGGAAAAAAAATGTGGTTTTGAATTTTAAACTGTTCAACTTTTTATACGGATTTTGAGCGGCTTAATTCGAATCTGCAATTTATTTCTCCGTAAGTTCTGTACTTTTGAAGATATTGTGTATGCAATCTGGAAAATTAAGATACGAAATGGTATGGCCAATATCTCCATAATTATGCAGAAATAAATTGCAGATTCGAATTAAGCAGCTCAAAACCCATATAAAAAGTTGAACATCTAAAATTTTAATACACAAATTTTTTTCCATATTCAGAACAACTTTTCGGTTTTTAAAATGGTTTCGGATGAATCAATTGTCTCTGAAATGGACCAAATTTTACATGGTGCTTATTTACATCAAAGAAAACATTTTGGTGTCGTGGGAGCGCAGTTTCAAGCAGCTTTAAATTTTTAAGCCACCCTATTATTTACATATGTATCAACCAAATTTAATTGAATTTTTCTCAAAATTTTTAAAGAAAATTTTACAAAAAGTTTACATTAAAGTGTGATCTATAACTACAAGTACTGCTGCTCTTGTTTCTTTTTGTTGATTTTTTTTCCTTGGTAGGTCTTTTAAATTAATGGAAACTCTTAAAATTCCGTCTTTCCATTCTTTTCAAAAAGATTTTATGATTTTAAAAATTTAACGATGACTTCTTATAATAATGCAGAAATCGAACGTTGCACTAAAATTCAATGTAATTCAAATTTGAATGTAGACCTTAGAGGAAAGCTCGAATGCATTTTCAATTTGTATGGATTGAGTTTATATGAATTTCAACCAAATTTTTTAAATTGTTACAACACCTAAATAATATTTAAATAATTAACAATCCATATAAATCAATAAAATTTCATATTGTCAAATGTTTTATTAAAACCTTAACGAGACCATTAATATAAATTTATCACAAATATTTGATGTTCTTTGGCAAAGCTTAAAAGCAACCCATTATCAAATGCTGATGGCAGCAGCTGCAATTTACTAAAACGATTTATTTGAAAACAAAATAAACATAAATGCAATTTGACAAAAAAATAAAATAACTCCCTGGTGACCCACTTATTTAGTATGCAAAATGAACTATATAGAAATACCGAAGCTTATTTGCATATTGAGCGCAATTCAAATTAAAGTGATTTAACTCACCCTCAAAAAATAAAATAAAAATATAAATAGAAAATCTGACAAAATTGTTATGGTTTTGACTGAAATATAAGGATACTACGGAATGGTTTCAAAGTAAATTTCAATTAAAAAATTCAATATAAAATTCGTAGATGAAAAATTGGTATGTAGTTGATATCAAGAAAGGCTGTTTACGCATTTGTTAAATTCATCACTTACTACAAAGCACAATTGACAATTTCCACACAGAGGTATCAAATAAGAAAAAAATATCATTTATTGATTTAGTATTTTTCATTCCCCTTGAATGAAACTCTTGCATCCTTGGGCAAACCAAAAATTTCTGTTTGCTATTTACTGCTAACAATTTCCGAAAAATTAATAAAATAAACTTTTCCTCTGTTTCTTTCGATTCTAAACTTTTTCATTATTTTGGCTGCTGTTGCCTTTTCGATGTCTTAAAAACTTTTTGCCAAATTTCCAACATTTAAAATAATAAATACTCTTAAAAAGTTTTATGAAAGTAGAGCCGTCCCGAAAATACTTTGGACTTTGTTTTTTGTCATTGTTGTTGAGTGTTCCCACTTCCGCTATCTGATATTTTACTTCAGCGAAAAAGGGTTGCAAAAAACTCTTAAGTCAATAAATTATAAAGGAAAAGCTGTTAGAAATAAATAATTCAATAAACTTTTAAAAAAAATAATATTTATACAATTTTATTTTTCTTTCAGATTATTTACTTTGATCTAAGAAGGTGAGTTACATTTTATTTTCAATATCATTATGTTGCCGATTATTTTCAAAGCAGATTTGTTGTAAATTAATTTTACTAGTAAAATGCATTCGAGTGATAACAAATTTCAATGAATAACAAATTATCAGATAAGTCCAAAATTAAAGTTTTCCACGAAAGTTTAATTTACTAAAGCCGGTAGAGTATCAGTCAAGTGTTTGCGTATTCTGTTAATATCTCATTAAATTTATATACTTATGTTTATTCAGCTTACAATAGGCTTATCTGTTTTGGCCAAACTCGTGCATAACTTCTCAATTTACTTAGGATGATGATTCGTTGTAATGACAAGTCTGTGATTCTAGACAGCCTTCTAGGTGAGCGTTTAGGTGTTAAACTCTGCTGTTTTAACCTTTATATTAAAAAACGATGACTTATGCGTTAGATATACGTACCTTTAAACATATGAATAAAACTGAAATTTTATATTTCTGTCTGTTCTTTATGGATTAGGAAAATATGATACTGTCAAAGTGTACTAGCATTTGTAATGAGTACTTAGGGTATAAGGGGTGGCGCCACGCCCCTCAACAAACAAAATTGGTCGTATATACGTAAGGTGAAAGAAACAACGCACGCCGAGATATGCTAGAGCTTAATGTATATATCCCAAGGAAAAATAAGCGCTTCAAAAGGCTTTCTCTTTCACCCATAAATGCTTTCGCTTCGTAATTCACATTCATTCTTTTTAACTTAGCATGTCCTAAGGTGTAAGGCCTTTTAAAGCACTAATTTTTAATGCGGCGCCAAACGTTCTCTCAATTAAAAAAAAAAAAAAAATTAACTGACCGAACTAGGATTCGAACCGGGGCTCCATGTGTTAGATAGATGATTTTACACTACAATTACAAACTTGTTAGACCTGTATGATGAAAAGCTTTAAAATTTGTATATTAAGAAAATTTTTAACAAAAATGTCTCTCCAAACAGAATTTGTTAGTCGAGTGCTGCCTGTAGCCCTACAAAAAATTATTGTGTTTTTAACTTAAATTTAATTAAACAAAATAAATAGAAAAACAAGGAAACTTAAAGGATAAAATTAAAAAAATTAAAAAAAAAAATATATAAAAAAAAATTCTAAATAATAAAAATGTGCTCGCAGTGGGAATCGAACCCTGATCCATGATAATTTTATATTGAACTAATTAAACAGTCATTTTTGCAATTTTTTCCCATTTACAAGCTTGTAAGTATTTGGCGTGTATAAAATTTGTATGTTAAACACATTTTTGCTGTTTTTTTCTATATTTTGTTCTTTTTATTTTCCTCTCTATTTTCAAAATATTTCCCAAATATTCAAACAAACATATCTCTCCAAACATTATTTGATATTTGAAACCTTACAAAACGTCATTGTGTAAGCGCAAAATTGTACTTTTTTTGTTGTTCCGAAGTGGAAAAAACCCTGCTAGTTTTTAATTAATTAAAGCTTCAAAAAAGGTCTTTAAAAAAGCAGCAATTCAAATAATTAAAGCACTGATTTTTCTCAATAGTTCAGAAGTTATTGACAGTTTTAATTGATTTCCCTTTTAATTAAAATTTTTGGCAGTCATTTTTTGCTAATCAAATTAGGGGTCGCTGAACATGAAAATCGTATAAAAAATGTGCCAAATTACTCGTGAGCGCTTACTGAAGAAAAAGAAGAAAACTTTAAAATCGGTTAATTGACTGCTGTTTAAAATGAGGTCGAAAAACGGTATTTAAAAAAATAATCATTTTCAATGTATGTGTCATTGCTAAATCCGAATCCCGTCTCAGAATTTCTTCTTCACGTTTGGTTTTTGAGATATTCTAACCTAAATACAAAAACACGATTTTTAAGGTTATATGGAATGTAATAACCAATTCAAAATTAAATAATACAATATTTTTAGCAATATAGCATGTGATATAGAGAATCTGAATAATAGCTATTCCACAAAATTCCCAGTCTTTATTTCCGTTAATTATACAGGAGCTCTAAGTTCACGTACCGTGCTTGCCCTCAACAAAAATTTAATTCAGTTACTCTTTGACGAAGCCACCATCGGGATCATATGGACTCACTTCCATCGTATACTTTATGTGTCGTTTACCATTTCTTCGAAATGATGGGGTAGGGTAACCAGTCAGTTTCCTCAATTGTCTGCAACAATCTTCGATTTTTCCACGATCGTTGCTACAATATTTTCAGATTGCCTCGTCTTCCGTTAGCTTAAGAATTTCTTCTGTTAATAGCTTATGAATTTTTTCCTTATTAATTTAATTTTTGGTGTCAATTTTGTAATGAGATCGGATCTTGTCGGCATTTTGTCAGTAATTCTATAATGGAGATGGTGCTGGGTCACCAACTTTTTAGAATTTGTCAAAGACAATTGCTGGTGAACATTTATAAGCAGCCCTTATTGATTTTTTTTTTCTTTGGATATGAATGAAGTTCACCAAACATAACGTACCACACTGGTTCAAAATCCTTAAAAGATGGCCAAAAGTCGGAAAAAAGTTGTTTTAAATTAAATTTTTGAGTGCTGTGTTGTCTAACTGATATTCGTAGACCTCAGAAAATTGATAACAAAGATCCAGGTACTCTTACAACACTCTTGGGATCTCTCCAATAGTACGCTTCTCAAACGCAAAATTCTGTGAGTTGAAAGTAAAAATTAAATGTTCACTGTAAAAATATATGGTTACTGTAAAACTGAACCGATTTGAATGTTTGATTATGATATTTCTTCGCAAAAGAGAGTACTATCGAATCTCTTAGCTCAAAACTTGCAAAAGCTTATACTTTTTGAAAATTGTGTTTGAGGCTATGATCATCTCAAATTTTTCGAAATTAGCAGTTGGGTTCTCAGATTTTTATAAAAATTCACAGAGCTGATCTAAGTGCTAAGTATGGAGACCTCACATTATTAGTTTTTGCGAAAAAAATTTGTTTTTTGCAAGTTATGGGTATGGAAATTCAGAGTGTGGAAAAATTTTTTTTTCGGAAAATCGAGGTGTAAATCAAAGTACAAAGTTATAAAAATTGTCTCGTGACCTTTAGAAAAAAATTCCCTTGGCTGTCACAGCCATTTAGCGCAAAACAAGTCTTCTACAAAATGTTTGTTTTTCATCAACCTTTCTGTAAGAAAAAATTTAAAAAAAAAATATTATTTTGAGATAACTAACTTTTAATATTTTTCAAAAAATCGCCGACATTTTGTAAATTTACAAAATTTTCCAAATTTAAAAATGGAAATGAAAACAACGTTTAAAATGCTACAAGAATCCGAAAACAAAAATTAACTAGTAAGGGTGTAAAATTTGGCCTGGCCAAACATTAAATACCCTACACTGCAGTTTTTTTAAAATTTTGCTCATATGGTAGGTGCTACGCCCTCTTGTCCTAGTTCACCCAGTTTTTGTTCAGAGCTGGCATTTATAGATTTTAGTGTCTGAGTGAAAAACGTTTTCAGTATAGTGTTTGGAAGTTTTTGCTCTTGTCCGAGTTCCTCTAGTTTTAGCCTAGAGCGTGCATTTATAGTCTGTAGTATTTGAGTGAAGTTTGGTTGGATTATCTCATAAAACGCTTTCAGTATAGCGTTTTGAAGCTTTTGCTTATATGCGAGGTGCCACGCCCTCTTGTACGAATTTGCTCAGTTTTTTCTCAAAATTTGCTCTTAGTATTAATGCGTATTTTGGTTGCATTGTCGTGAAAAATACTCCTAAAATTGAATTTTGAATATATTTTTTGTATGGGCGGTAGGCGTGTCCGTTGACCGATTTCGCTCATTTTCAATCCCCCTAGCTATCTTTGGCGACGGAGGCAGTGTACTAAATTTCATTGAAATATCTTGCTCAGTTTTCCCAAAAAGTGTATTTCAACACACAGCCAGCCACCCAGCCAGCCAGCCAGCCAGACAGACGGACATGGCTATATCGACTCAGGAGGTGACGTTGATCAAGAATATATATACTTTTCTTTATCTGCCACGCCTCCTTCTCTGCGTTACAAACAGAAGGACAAAGTGAATATACCCTGGGTGTAGGGTATAAAAATGGAGGTGCCTTTTTTGGCCTTTTTTGTTTGGCACGAACTATTCTGAGGCACCCATAGGAAAATTTGACTCAAGTGTGCATGTGTTGTTTTTTGCCATTTTGAATCCGCCATTTTGTTTTTTTTAAAAATCTAATATCAGATTCGTAATTAGTGACCACGAAAACCCCTGAGTAAATTTTTTTGTTGGATTTGGTTGAATTTTTATGGAAATCATCCGCCATTTTCTTTTTTAAAAATCTAACATCAGATTCGTAATAAGCGATCCCAAAAACCCCAGGGTAAAAAATTTCGTCTCGAAAATTTAATGAGTTTGACTTTTGGCCAGCTTTAAAGGATTTTGAACCAGTGTGCGTTTGGCAAAATTGAATATAAATTCGTTGGTAGTACCATTGACGTCTTTATTAGTCCCACTTTAATGGAATTATTGTGAAACTGGTTTGAAGGATTGATATGCTCTTTGTTTTATTTATAAAAAAAAAATCAAATCGTTAATCAATTCTTGTTGAATATTATGACGTTAATTCTTTAATCAAACAAAATTACAGCAAACAAACAGTTTAAAGTTTTCAACAACTAAATAGCAAAATCAAAATGTTCACCATCAATTTTAATCGATTTTTCTACAAACTTTTCAATTGTGCTGGTGGAAGTCCCCATTATTTATGTACAACGACTTAAATAATTTAAAATCAAAGTCTTAAACGAAATCTCAACGACTTAAGAGCTTTTCACTCATTGCCATTTGGCCATTTGACGATAAACATTAAAGTTTATTTCAATCACTGCAAGATGGCCAATAGTGCCAACTGTATGAACGGTATAGGTTGACAGAGCGCGCAACGCAATGCTGTTTTCTTCAAGTGGCGACAACGCAAAAAAAAATTTAAAAGATAAATACAATGGTAGTGTTAGCGTCGCCATCACAGAGCGCTGCTACCCTTTTACCATTGTTGTAAATTCAGATAATTTAAATGTAATTATCGTCTTAACCCAGAAGCCCACAATTCATTGTGTGCGCGCACCCAGAACATTGTGGCACTTGGACATTTTGGCACCTTTTTGCGAAAGAAAGAAGGAAATAAAAAGTGAAAACAAAAAATAATAGAAATAGCACTAAAATGTAAATATAAACATCTGATATACATATTTTGTGGCAGAGCATGGTGAAAGGGCGGGATGGAGATCATTTTATTTCATATCAAAAAGTTCATAGGTTGTTCGCCTCTTTTTACGTGTCAGCATTTGTTTGGCGCTGAATTTTTTATTTTTGTTTGCGGAAACTTATAAATGTCTAAACACTGCTGGCTCAAATTGAACAAAGACAAAACGCACGCAAGGCCCAAATTTCCATGCTTTCTAAATTTTCGAAAATCTGAAGCGAAAGCAAAGTGACTCTTTGTTAGTCGCTTAATTACCACATGGGCGCGTGTATAAAAATTAATCAAAAAAAAAAAAAAAATTACAACGAAAGAAAAGGGAATTGAATTTATTTTTGCTTCTAACTCAAACATGCGTTTCAGTTTTCCATTTTACTTTAATTAAAAGGAAAAACAAAAAAAAAAAATTGTAGAATTTTTACTAAAATCCTCGTCGTCGTAAATAAACATCACAATAAAAAGATAAAAACATAAAAATTTAGTACCCTATTTTGCCTAGCCCTTACCTCAAGTGCCTTTACAATATTGGTCCCGTGTCGATGTCGCCGTTGACCTTGCGTGTGCCATACTAATTTGCATCAAAGAAACAAATATCGAACTCGTAAATATGTACGGCGTGATACCTACGTGCACCACAAGAAAACACCGAAATGGTGAAAAACACCAACTTTTTCAGATAATTACCACATTTTAATTGCAAAATAGACTTCATTATATTCAGTATCCTCCATTGCGTCTCTTCTTCTCTGTGGTATTTTTGCTACACGACTCATTTTTATGCCATATGCTTGGAACATTCGCTTAACATATCTGCCCTTAGCATGTCACATCGGTTGGATTGGGGATTTCACAGGCGACCCCGCCTCGTGTGTCACCTTTAGTTTTTTTTTTTTTTTATAGAAAAACTTTCATACATAAGATTTCCTCTACGACAACGACGACGACGACAGCACAGGTACACACCCCTAGAAAATCAATTTAAATTAATCAACTTGTTTATGTGTTCATGTTTTGGCTTTAACGCTCAAACGGTTTAATCTGCGCGTTATTTTCTATTTTTTTTTTTTTTTTGTTTTTTACCTTGATGTGTTGTCGTGCCTTGAAGCACTCTATCTAATTCGAATGAATTTGGATTTTTGTTTGGCTTTTAGTTTCGCGTAAAGTTGTCGATTATTTACATAGAGTTTTATTTGGTTTTTGAGCTCGGATGAAATTGAATTGATTTAATCCAGTGTTTACATTGCAATGCTAACATTTTGTTTTTTTCCCTAAATTTAAATCCAATTTGAGAGGGTTATTTTTTTATTTAAAAAAAAAAAAAAAAAATGTTAGTTACACAACTGTTAATTAAAGCTAAAAGCTAATTATAATTAGTTTTACTGTTGTAGTTAGATATTTGAACACATGGGAGATGCGCTGTTCAGTGGTGCTAACTCGTCACAAAAGTTTTAAATAAAAGTTTTCTCCGAAATTTGATCCAAACAGGACAAAGCAAAAAAAAACTGGTTTTAATAATTTTAATTATTTATTTATTTCTTTTGCTTAAACAGTGCTTTTATCGTAAACATTGAGTTGTGTTAGAATTATTTGCTTTTTATCACTTCTAAATCATTTAATTTTCTACAACATTGGATTTCCAGAACAAATATTAAGCCCTTTAAAAATTACATATCCTTAGGGTTAAAGAATTTAAGTTCATTTTCTATGACAACAAGACTTGTCCGTTAACATATTGTGTCAATTTCTGGAATATTTCTTAACTAGCTATAACAATTAGGCATGCGAAATTTTATGTTTATACACGGAGAAAAAAAATAGTACGTGGGCTGCTACAATATATGAGTGATTCTTAGATAACTGTGCTTTTTCGAGTTGTAAAATTGGCAGATAATTTTTTTGGATTTTTGCAAGT
Organism: Calliopum simillimum; assembly: GCA_951812925.1. Classification (NCBI taxonomy): domain Eukaryota; kingdom Metazoa; phylum Arthropoda; class Insecta; order Diptera; family Lauxaniidae; genus Calliopum; species Calliopum simillimum. The sequence continues at coordinate 103,604,260 of OX638368.1, forward strand.
TTCTTCATACTATCTTGTGTAAACACACTCTTAAAACTCACCTTTTAAGTAGATCAACTACAAGTGTGAATTTACGGCTTTGAGGTCGAAATTAAGAAATTTTGCTGCCATGTTTGTGACCAAATTGCCACGTTTGTGACATTTTAGCCACAGTATGGAAAAATGATGGTTTTGAAGCGTTTTGATGAGAGATATATTGCATATAATGACAAAATTACACTTCAAGACTAATTTTGCAACAGTGTCATGTCTCCGGTGGTCCATTTTTTTTATACCCTACCGCCCTAAAGATCAACTATCGTTTCCTGTCCTCTGTTTTTATAGCCGTTTATGGTGGATTAGGATCTCCTAATTACGAATCTGATCTTGATTTTTATCTATTACATCAGTATCCTTAGTTATCCTTGCCCAAAAGTGAAAAAATCACAGCTTTGACATCTACTTAACAAAAACAGCAACAAGTAAAATTAATTTTTGTCAATGGATTCAGACAGCCAAATTTATTAACCACAAGACATAATTTACCGTTTTTCAATTGGATTCCTAGTTTCTGAGTTATAAGCCTTTAAAAAAAGGATACCGCTCAATAACACACAAAGGATTTTCTGGAACGAAAAATTAACAAAAATGGTAAGTTTTATTATTTTTATCAAAAATATATTTTATCACGAAAATTTTAAGCCCTTGCAGACTAAAATCGGATGAAAAAATAAAGCTCTATTGTAGATTTAGTGAATGCACAGATGAAATTTTGATTCTGTTAATTTGCAAAGCAGTAGTTTAGTAGAGTCGTTCACTAAATCTATCATAGAACTGTCATTTTTCATGCGATTATGGTCTGCAAGGTCTTGAAATTTTTGTAATTCAATATGTTATTGATAAAAATAATAAAACTTGATTTTTTGTAACTTTTCGGTCTCGAAAAATCCTTTGTGTGTTATCGAAAGATATCCTTAATTTAAACGCTTATAACTCGGAAGCTGGGAATCCAATTGAAAAACGGTAAATTATGTCTTGTTGACAATAAATTTGGCTGTCTGAATTCATTGACAAAAATTAATTTTACTTGTTGTTGTTTCTGTTCTATAGCTTTAAGTAGATGTCAAAACAGTGATTTTTTCACTTTTGAGCAAGGATAACTCAGGATTCTGATCGTGTAGAAAAATTTTTGTATTAAAAACATAATTAATAGCCTTCAACTAAGCATCTGTATACTCAATTTTATTTGAAAATATGTTTTTTTGCAAACTGATAAAAAGTGCCACGTTTGTGATATTTTTGATGCGCCACGTTTGTGACATTTTCGTAGTTTATCGCACATTGTAAAGCACGCGTTTGAGTTCAAGATTTTTCCGAAAGAATTTGGGGTCATGTATGCAAATCCTCCAAAAAAATTGTTTCATGCATAAAATAAAATGTACTACCTGCGAGTGCCGAGTGCCACGTTTGTGACCATAATTTAAAAAAAAACTGTTTTTGTTTATAAACTGCCCTATAAAACGCAAACAGATTTCTTTTTGGACGCATCTGGACATGATGACCTTTGGGTGATGGATGGTGATCAGAATTAATGCATATGTATTGCAATCTATTGACTGAAACAGTGGTACCATGCAGTAGTAGCATAACGCTTTCAAGAATTTTTTTTTTTCCAAAACAAGGGGACAGTTTTCAATTCGAAATTGTGCCCTCTAAAAATTATTTTAAGCTGCAGATGAGCTCAGAATATTGTAGCCTTAAGTATTTACTTAATACTTATGTGTAGTAACTTGTTTTCTGTTCTATTTCCGTTTTTTGGTCGTTTTTCATCGTTTTGTTTATAAAAAGTAGTGGTAGGACATGCCACGTTTGTGACATTTGGGGTATATTTGCAGACTTTCACAGTAGACCAATAATTATTTGATGGTAAAATTGATCCGCTCTATTAGAAAAACATAGTTTCTAACTTATAGCGTAATTTTTTGTGAAAAAAAAGCCTACTGTATAGGTGAAATCGCCAGGGGACACAAAAAGTACAGTTATCTGAGAGTCACCCATATATTTGACATTTTTTAGCATAAGCGTACTCACAACGTTTTGATGTACAAGTGCTATTTGTTTTGTTTACAGTGAGTTAAGAAAATTAATTTTTCCATTGATAACACAGGTTTACAAAAAAAAAAAATTGTCATGGCGCTTTGATCAGACTATGTGTTTCCTAGGGACTTTGGCGTCCTGAATCCGAATCCGGGGTCCGTTTTTTTCCAGAACTTCTGAGAAAAAAGATTTCAAGGTCATATTGAGGTCAAAATGGTCATATGTCGTTTAGTGATTAATTCGCTAGAATTCTGAAACTAATTTTTTATCATTGAATTCTTAGTCCTTAAAAAGAATATGTAATCAAAAACGGTCTCTCGGACCTAGTTTCGGAGATATAGCCATCGGAAGATCCGGATATATCTTCTATGAAAACCGCTATAAGTTGGGAACCACTGGATGGATTTGGAAAATATTGATGTCATATAAAAGGTATTTTGTTCTTGTTGTTTTTTTTGTTGCTGATGCTGTTGATGTATTTGTTGTTGTAATTGAAAAATTTCTCAAAATTTCAAAAAAAAGGTCATATCTCCAAAACTATGAATCCAATTTTATAGGTTGTTAAAATACCTTTCATACGACATCAGGGGTTCCCAACTTATAGCGGTTTTCATAAAGGATGTATCCGGATCTTCCGGTGGCTATATCTCCGAAAGTAGGTCCGAAATACCTTTTTTGATCACAAATTCTTTTTAAGGACTAAGAATTCAATGATAAAAAATTTATTTAGGAATTTTAGCAAATTTATTACTAACCGACACACGAATCCCATTATGACCTCCAAATGACCTTGAAATCTTTTTTCTCAGACGATCTGGAAAAAAACGGACCCCGGATTCGGATTCAGGACGTCAAAGTCCCTAGGAAACACATAGTCTGATCAAAACGCCATGACATTTTTTTTTTTTTTGTAAACCTGTGTAATTTAAGCGATTGATAAATTATGGGGTTTCCAATGAGAACAAACGTTTTTTACAACTAAGTGTTCATGCAAAATCAAATGTATTGATTGGAGTGGAACTAATGTCCAAGGATGCCTCTATCTCACGGTATGTCACATGACGATCTTGCATTATCAGTTCACGCACGGCATCGATGTTCTCTGGCACAACGGACGTTTTTGGACGACCTTCACGGAATTCGTCTTTGAGCGAGCGTTGGCCACGATTGAATTCATTAAACCAATTTTTCACAGTGCTATAGGATGGTGCTTCATCGCCATACAAAGATTTATGTTCATCGATGCACTCTTGTCGTGATAATTAGTGATGAGCAAAATTAGTCTTGGTCTTGCGTCTTGTTCTTGGTCTTGCTAATTTTGCGAGACCAAGACCAAGACCAAGATGCTGATATTTTTGCAAGACCAAGACCAAGACTGCTATGGTCTTAGTCTTGGTCTTGCTCACGATAATTGTCAAGACCAAGACTGCTTTTCGGTCTTGCTAATTTATAGTTTAAAGTTGTTTCACGTCCGTTTTGAAGATTCAATTATCTCTCGATTTGAATTTTGGCATCTTAAAAACCCAACTGCTTTGGGAAAATATGGTTTTGAATACTCAATATCTCTGAAAATTTTTTCAAGACAAGACCAAGACCGAGACCAAGACTTAATGAGCAAGATCAAGACCAAGACTTAATGTCAAACAAAGACCAAGACTCAATGTGCAAGACTGCTATGGTCTTGGTCTTGGTTTGCTCATCACTAGTGATAATCCACGCCGAAAGTTGTGAAAAATGATCGCACGAAAATGTTGACGAGTTAATTCCATTTGCCAAATTGATTGATTTTCCCGAATGCATCATCCCGACAGACCATTTTCCCGACAACCAATATCCCGACAAACAATTTTCCCGACAACCCTTTTCCCGACAGCTCTTTTCCCGACAAACAATTTTCCCGACAACATTTTTGCCGACAACGTTTTTCCCGACAATGATGTTTACAGCCAATTTCACGACAAGCCGATAACAGTCTCTTAGCGACGGCTGCTTGACATGTTTTTGTTTTCAAAATTTGATAGTTCCTTTGATCTCTTGATTTTTTCATCTCTCACATTTATCGGCATTATGAATATTTACGACGCGAAAATTGTTGGTAACAAGTTAGTCGTGGTTAGCCCTCCAAACTCGAGTACAAATTCTTGTGTCAGAGTACCAAACGCAAAAAGAACGTGGAAACATACTTCAATACCTCACGAATATCGCCCATACTATTGTTCTTTGAACCGGAATGTAGTGAAACAAAAATAAAGCACAATAATTAATAGCAATTTTATCGTGAAAAAGGTTGTCGGGAAAATTGTTTGTCGTGAAAAAGGTTGTCGGGAAAATTGTTTGTCGGGAAAAAGGTTGTCGGGAAAATTGTTTGTCGTGAAAAAGGTTGTCGGGAAAATTGTTTGTCGGGAAAAAGGTTGTCGGGAAAATGGTCTGTCGTGATATTGCATTCGGGAAAGTGACCGGGAACAGAAATTAAGTGTTAATTACTATAATTTGTTTACTAGCCGAATGGAGTAAAACTTATTATTCGTATTTTTCTCCGTGTAGAATAGGCTGACCATTTTTTTAATCGTCCAATGCGGGACAGGGAAAATTTATTTTTTTACACTAAAGAAAAAACGTATTTTCTTTTGAACACAAGTAATTTAAATATACGTACCACTTCTATTTCTGTTCCTACAAAAAACCTCTTTGATCGTTCATTAAGAAGGGAATGAAAATAAAAAAATAAAGCATCACTTCCCAATGGTAAACGAAGCGCATGAATAGCGCTGCTGGAGCGCTCTAAAGCAGCCGTGAAGCGCATCTCTCTCGTATCCACAAGCCACTATTGGTCAAAAGGCACACTTTTTTGGCCAAAATTCATAACGTCCATATTATCATGGATACCGACTGCATATGTAGTTCTTATGTTGACTCTAGACTAAAAGAACAATTCTGAAAAAAATCTTAACCCTTGTACTACCGGGTCAAAAATGGCACGTAATAAATTCTCTAAATTAATAACGCATACCAGCAAGGTTTTGTTTTTAAACATTTCCAAAGTAACTTCATGGGTTGAATCCGAATCCGAGATCAAAATTGACCCACCACTTCATGATTTGGAGATATTTGAGGTCAAACTCATGAAAAATGGCTATTTTGGTTATTTTGGCTATTTTTGAGGTTCGATGCAAACTGCACAAAATTTTCATTATTTTTTTACTAAATGTATCACGTTGTTCTTCTATGTTTCTTCGAAATGAGCTCTTAAAAAATGCCATACAATACTTTATTTAAAAGTTATGGCCGATTTAAGATGACATATCATGACATCTTGAAATCCCATAAAACGGGTAAAACGACACAACTTTAGATTTCATGATATCATCTTAAATCTGCAATAACTTTTGAAGAAACACGAACTACCATTAACAACAATTTCATTTGATTTTGCACGATTTTATTGAAATTGAAATTTGGTTTGCAATATTCCTAATAAAAGATTCATATTATAGAAAAAATCTACACAATGAGCGTCCATCTTAAATGCGGGACATTTCCGGGACAAACATGAAAATGCGGGACATTTCCAGGACATTTTTGAATGCGGGACGAGAGGGAAAAATGCGGGACTGTCCCGCAAAATGCGGGACGGTTGGTCACCCTAGTGTAGAAGCAGTGTTCTTGAAGAACTTCTATTTTTATCAAAAAATGTAGGAAGCCATACTGCGCTCTTTTGTAAAATCCTATTCCCACAGATCTTTATATGAAATATATGTTCCAAACATATCAATTCTTTTGGATATATTTCAGTTGTATGCAGGTTGCCACGGCCATTGTTCAATCTAGCGCATATCTTGTGAAATGCAAGTTGTGAATAATATTGTTGGTTATATGTAGTACATACTTAATTTCAAAACTTTTGCAACCGTATGTAGCAAACAATGGGATTTTTAGTACCGTCTTGTGGAAAATTTGCTTAGAAAATTTTCTATCAAAAACAGAATTCAATATTTTTTAATTAGATATAATTCAAATATCATTATTGTTTCAGAAGAAACAAATAAAAATAGTTAAATAGAGCCACTGTGTGACTTCTCTACTTAAAAACATTGTGTCTTTTAGTCAATATCGCCCTTTTCTGCTGCATATTTTTATCAAATGAAGGAACAAGTCAAGCGTTGCTCCCAAAGCCAAATTTTTTTTTTTTGCCAAAATATGGCTTTGGAAATTAATTACAACTACAACAGCAAAAACAAAAAGTGTCGCTCAGATCTGGTTTCGGAGATATAGCAATCGGAAGATCGGGATATAGCTTTTATGAAAACAAGTATAAGTTCTGAGTCCCTTGATGGATATTAAAAATTTTGGTGTCATATGAAAGGTATTATAACTAGCTACCAAATTGGTATACAAAAGTGTTAAATCCGAGTTTTCGGTTTCGATATATGGCGAATTTAAGATAATTTTGACCAGGTTTTTTTAAAAAAACACTATTTTTTTCCAAAAAACGTCTCATCAATCCATAATTTTAGTAACAAAATATGAAAGGCCAATCTATTTACTTTTGTTAACTATGCCATTTGCATCTGATTTCCTATATTTGTAAGGTTTATCCAAAAAAAAAAAAAAAAAAAAAATAGAAGAATTAAAATTTGTATTTTTTTTTTATAAGATGTCTTCATCTACAACATTATCATCATCATCGTTCTCTTCTTCATAGGAAACGACTATGCTATTCTTCCTCATATTTAAAAAAATCCTCCATTGGCTCAACTCCCTCTGCTTTTCACTTTTTAAGGAACATGAATTTTGCAATATATCCTTCGTAAAATCATTTTCTTCTTTTAAATACATGCAAAGCGTTTTTGACAAATCGCCACAGACTCTCAATCGTATTTGTGTGGTCATTAGTTACTGGATCTTTAAAATGAATTGAGTGGTTCACCGTTAGGGGGTTAAGACCTTCTTTTTGTAATCAGTTATATAACCTGACTGAATGATTTGCAAAAATTTATAAAAAAGAAAGCGCCGCAGGCGAAAAATTGTTATTAAAAATTTCGCGCGAAATTTTTAATAACAATTTTTCTCTTTTGTAATAAAAAGTAGTAGTAAACCAAACATTTTTGAATAAACATTTTCATTTTGTTGTGGTTGATAGTGATGTTGTTGTTGTTAGTAGTAGTTTTGTTGTTTTGTTAGTGTTATTGATGTTGTTGTTGTTTGTAGTGTTGTTGTTTTGTTAGTGTTATTGATGTTGTTGTTGTTAGTAGTGTTGTTGTTTTGTTAGTGTTATTGTGTTGTTCTTGTTGTTGTTGTTAGTTTTGAGTTTTTTGTTTTGTGAGTGTTGTTGTTGGTTGTATTGTTGGTGTTGTTGTTGTTATTGTTGTGGATAGTGGTGTCATTGTATTTGTTAGTGGTGATATCGTTGTTGTAATTGTAACGACTCGAACGCCAGGCCAGATATTGTCGTCAAGGTTGCTATTCCTGGCCTCCCAATAGGATGGTCTCTCTGAGACATTGCTGGTGTTGTTAGTGGTTGTGGTGTTGTTGTTTTTGTTAGCGCTGTTTTTGTTAGTGGTGGTGTTGTTGTTGTAATATTTGCTAAGTTTCATAAAAATTCCTTTAGTTTAATTTTTGTTTTTCTATAAAAAATGCCCTAATGATGCAAATTCAGCTTTAAATGGAATACCTTATGAAGGAAAATAGATAAGGCTACCATATTTTGTTACCACAGCTATAGGTTATTAAGGTATTTTTTTAATTTATAATAGTTTTTTTAAAAAAAAACTGGTCAAAATTTTCACAAAATCACCATATCTTGAAAACCATAGCTTGGATTTAAAAAATATTCAGAATTGTTTTGTAGCCAATTAAAATATCTTTCATATAACATCAATATTTTTAAAATCCATCAAGGGATTCAGAACTTATATTGGTTTTTATAAAAGCTATATCCCGATCTTCCGATGACCATATCTCCAAAACCAATTCCGAGCGACACTTTTTGATTAAACATTTTTTGTAAAAATTATACCTTTAACAAGAAAAGCTTGGTTTAAACCAAATTGGGTTCTGGGAGCAACGCTTGACTTTAGCCCAAATGAATTTTGCAAATTCAACAAATTCTGACCACTGGAGTTCGCCTTGTGGCCGAAATTCGACCATTTCGATTTGACTATAAAGTAGAAAGTTTTTATAACCTTCCTTGGTCGATAAAACACAAAAAGCTTTTAATATTCTTCCTTATGGTTCTGGTTATCTGCATTCATAAAAATTGCTGCAGCAGCTTAGTTGAAATAGCGTGCTTGCCATTAAGAGGCGTGTTACTCCTACTAAAGAACAAAAAATGTTTGTTATCTTTCTGTCCTGCTCATTCTATCCCCATACCAAAATCCACAAAAATCAATGCCGTGAGCACGTGACACCGTCCACTTGAAAACATAAAGGTCATATTCTTATTCCTTAGTGTTAGCGTTATATTTGTACACCAAATTTTAAAAAATTCAATGCAGTGACTTAGCCGTGAAAGCGTTTTTTCATTTAGGACCGCGGTACCGTCCTCTGAAAAGCATAATGGTCATGTGATCATTCCTAAGCGTTAATTCTATCGATATCAAATTTCATAAAAATCGCTGCAGTAGCTTAGCCGTGAGAGCGTTTTTTCCATTTGGGCGCGTGGCATCGCCCACTGAAAAACATTATGGTCATGTTATCGTTTCTTAGTGCCTACCCTATCTCCATACAAAATTTCGTAAAAATCGCTGCAGTGGCTTAGTCGTGAGAGCGTTTTTTCTATATGGGGGTGTGACAACGCCCACTTTAAAAAAAATATAGTCCTATGCACTGCCTCTTCTCACAACCTTTCCAACAAAAAAAGAATCAAGCAAATCGGTTGAGATTTAGGTATAGATACAGGCACTGAATCGATTTTGTTTACCTACTTATAAATAGATTCCTACTGTCAAACTTAAGCCAGTTAATAAGAAATACCACATAAAGCTGTGTCCTTAAAAAAGACTTTTTGCTGACTTTGACCCTTAAAACTCAGCGTAATTTTAAGTTTACCCACCTACCAGCGGCCTCCTTTAATACAATAAATAGCAACCTTAATAATGATGCAGCATATTTAAAACCGAAGCCAAAAAAAAAAAGAGGATTCATTTTTATTCGCCCTGTGCCCTGTACGAAAATGTTGCCACAAAATTACCCTACTGATGATAAGGACTTTTTTCAAATCTCACACCGCGGTAACTAAATGTTGATAACGCATTTGTAAATCCCTTACAAATGAAGAAAAAGAAAAAAAAAAATTACTACGCTTGAATACCTTAGAAATATTTTTTCTCGTTAGTTCTTTAATTTTCTCTACGTGGTATTAACTTAAAATTGCCGAAAAAATACCCTACATATTGTTGTTTTTCTTCATTTCATCTACTCATCAGGGTCGGGAAAATTGTGATGTATTAAGCGTGCATTCTTTTGGTTTATTTTTGGTAGGCTGATACAATTATTTTCAACTTTTCCTTTTTGTTTTGATGAGCATGACTTCCGTTTTAATTTTTTTTTTTTTGTTTTGGGCCAAATTCATGTAATCAATATTAGCCGCAAGGTTTTGTTTTTTTTTCTTTTAATTTTTAAGTCCATGACAACCAGTCAATACAGCGAGATAAATTTTAATGTGGGTAATCTTTTGCTTGTGGAAAATTTTCAGATTTTTATAATGCCAATTGTTGTTAATAAGCATTTGAGGAAAGCTATTTTTGTTCATATTATTAGCTTTCTTATGAAGTAATAAATAAAGACAAATTAACCTGATGTATAACAAGCTAATGATCCAGCACAAGTTTATTTTCGAAATAAACTAAATCAATCAGTTATGATTAAATCGAACAAAGAAAATTTACTTTATTTTGAGAACCGTCGGCAAACTCGCATAACTATGAATCCCAACAGCCAGTAAGAAATTACTGCAGCACAACAATCAAACTCTTCTTGAAACTTATCGTTCCTCCTATGAGAAGGCTATATTGAGCAAGGTTTATGTCATGGCACCGCCATAAAAAAAGGTTTTTTTTGGGATTTTCCGGGAAAGTTTGGAGTTTTCCGGAAAACAATTTTCATTTTTGATGAGCTCGAAACTAGCTCGAAACTCGTGTGTCAAATTATATGATCGCCAAATATTCTCGTGGGTTCGTTTGGCTTAAACATGCCCTTAATAATTTTTTTGGGATTTTCGGGGGAAATATAAAGTTTTCCGGAAAACACTCCATTCAAGGTCAGCTCGAAACTAACTCAAAATTTCTGCGTTAAAAGATTTCGTCCCTTACTCTTCCCGCGGATTCGTCTGGCTGAAAAATATAAAGTTAGCCACAAAAAGGGTTTTTTGGGATTTTCCGGGAAAATTGGGAGTTTTCCGGAAAATGCTTTTAGCATAAAATTAGCTCGAAACTCCTGCGTTAAAAGATTTCATCCCTAACTCTTCCCGCGGATTCGTCTGGCTGAAAAAATAAAGTAAGCCGTACAGAAAAATTTTTCCGCTTTTCCGGAAAATGGAAAATTTCCCAGACAGCTCGAAATTACTGTTGAAAAGTTCAAAATAGCTTGAAATTCCCAACCAAAAAACATCGAAATTTGTCACAACTGTATGTCTCACTTTATGGACCTACTATAGACTATTTAGTATTACATTTAATGATTCTGCTGACGTATTTCTCAGAGCACCCGTTATGCTCTAATGGTTTTGAGAGAGATTTATTTTCGAGTATTGGCTTAACGATTGAGCAGTATATCCATTGTGTCACCTCAGTATAGCCTAGGGAGGGGAGAAATCTCTTTAGGACTTGGGCCTTAGGCGAGGACGAACGACGTGCTACTGACTGCGATCTCTGCCAAGGCAAACCGGGCATAGTGTCGAGACCCCCACCAAAGCAGAAGTTAAGAGCGCCAGCGGCAGCATTTTTTAATGTCAAAGGATTTCTTGATTTTCTGGCAGCTTGATAAGCATCAATATTTCTCTTCTTTAAGCGAAGTACGCTCTCCACATATCGTCCAAATATTAACGAATTTTCTTAGTGGCAATGCACAATGGTTCCGTTTTTTGTGGGAACGGTGGCCATAGATGGTAATAATAAAGCTAGGCTCTTGAAACTAATGACAAATGTTTCAATGTTTAACACAATAAAAATGTTGGATTTTGAACAAATCCACGGACACGCCTACCTCCCATACAAGTTGGGGCGTGGTCGAATTTTTTTTTTTTAATTTGGATTAAACTGGCAACGCCGAACTCAAAAATCTTTAAAATTTGCGCTTTCATTGTTTCCAAATTATTACAAAAAATCCAATAATTTCATAATCACACGAATTTTGAATAATAAAAATTGAAGTTAACAGTTAAAATTTAAACGAGCCAAATTTATGAATATGAACAAAAATATTTGTGATATACATATATTTGGCTACCTATATATAAAATTAGAGTGTTTACTTTAATAAATTTACTGAAATTATTTTAACAACATCATTTAGATCGCCACAACTGTATAACAGAAAATTTAGGGGAAACAAAGAGGAAGCGTCTGTCCGTATTTTGTGAGTTTGCTTGGCGATAACCCAAGTTGTATCATGTTAAAACTATACAATAAAAACTTGGTCGGGGCACCCTAAAGCAAAAAATTTTACGCAATAATTGGTTCAATTAAACCAAAAGACATTCTTTTGCTTACTCATGTTAATCGATCAAACTGATCGATTGGCAAAAGAATGATTTTTGCGAAAGCGCGCGTACGTGACAAACTACAATTTTGGTTTTAATGCAACTATGCAACCTCACATCGTTAACGGCCCTCTCCCGAAAGCCAAAAATAGCTTCAATATGATACAACGTGAAAAGCTCGTTTTGCCAAAAAGTAAAGATCATTCTGGATCATTCATCGGGCGTAATTAATAAATAGGGAAAATTAGTTAAGAATATGGGTAGTGTTTTTAGTTGATTTTAAGATTAAAGAGCGAAAGTGTTAATAAATAGTTGAAAAAAAAAAAACAACATTTGGGGAATACAGGAGAAAGTGCCGACCGATAGCTATAAGCTGATAAATTGGAATCAATGAGATAACACAGCGCTGGGCACATCGGGGCAGCTACAACAAACAGTGTTACAATCTAGAAACGTGGACTAACATTTGCATATGGTTGAAATTTTATTGCATTATCTCAAACAACAATGCCAGTATAGCATTTTTAAAATTTTGCTTGAGGAGACACATCTTATTGCCTTAATTCATCGGATGCGTCCTAAAAAATTTCCTTCAAAATGGCTTGTATGTACTATAGATTTTAAAAATAACGTGTTTAAACTTTCAATAGTAAAAAACTGTCAGTGGCACAAAATTGTTTACGCCTACTTTTCAATCAACATACATACTCAAGTTATGCACCTACCTACTACAATAATTTTCATCAAAATACTTAGCTTGCAGTTTTCGATCGTGGGATACTTCACCCGAATTATAACAGTTATGGAAACAGCTAGGGTATTTCAGACCCCACCTACTTGAAAAAAAAAATCTACCCGGCCGTGTAATCTTTCCAAATATTCACATATTAATTTGTATGTCCTCCTGTATTTAATTTCCCTTTAAAAACCCGTGTTGCCTGGTTTTTAACTGCATACACATGTCGTTTGCAGCTGTGTGCACTCAGAAATTACACATTTTCCCAAACTTACTTTGTGTACGAATTTTAACATTTTTAATATTCTCTTTTCCCCTCTACTTTGTGTTTCACACAGAAATGCAATTAAATGCACCACAAAAGTAATTAAAAATTCTCAGAACGTTTCTCTTTGTTATTCGGTTTTTTTTTTCTCTTTCTCTCTTTAATTTGCTTTTTGCCCTGTTAAAATTCTGTTACTTTTGGTTTTTTGTATGAAATTTTTATGTACAGAGTCTGCCAGTAGAGAAAAGCAGGTGCAAAAATTAAATAAAAAATATTTAGTAAATGTGGCCCAGTTCCTTTGCATTCTACTTTCTTTGTAAATACGAGTATGAGATGATTCGTTTGACCAGCCCATCCTGACAGAAAACACTCTTCAGCGAGCTTTTTTACTCGCGAGCGAACACCCCTACTATTCAAAAGTAATCTTTTTGTAGTTAATCGGATTCAAGTGAAAGCTAGAATGTGGAACTTCACTATAAGCCTACATGTTTTTTGTATAGCAACTGATGATGAACGCATGACGTTCGAAACGCGTTTTGCATTAATACAAATATTTGTTCGATGTTAAAGAGAACTAAACTCTTTAAATATATTTTGAATTTTGTGTTTAATTTATATTTTTTAATATTAGCTTACATTTATTAAAATTCTGTACAGATGATTTTTAAAAGATAAGATACAAAATGATAACTTGAAGGTGTCTCAAGTCATTCTAATTATTTGGGTGAAACTTACTTGCATTACCTTAAGAAACAGAAAATTGGATGGGACGCCCCCCAAACATGCAACTATTTCACAACTCTTTAATGAGAGAGGTATCCAAAGCAATGCATTCCAATTTCTCATGCATATTAGCAATTGTAGGAACAACCTTTTAATGAAAATTCGACGAATTCAGAAGAAGAGCAATATCGAAATAATTAGTACGTTTCTAATGGTAGGAAAACATTGTTTCAATAGTACATCTTACGGGGATGTCCATAAGCAAGGATGTAAAAATACATCCGCTCATCTTCACGTACAATGCTAGCAAACCGAAAAGAACAAATTTAAATTACAACAAATTTTTTAATTTTTTTTTTTTTCTAAGGAACCGTGACGGTTGAAGAAACGTCCCAGAAGAAAAAATAGGTACTCTCAATAATCTTGTACCTTGTGCAGTGAATTACTCTGTCCTACGGGTTAATAATGAATTAACGATAAAATAAAATTAAAAGTATTCATTTTACAGAAAAAATATTTTGCATAAGGTGTATAAATCTATCTGATTGGTCCTTTAAAATCAATCAACGTATTGTTAACACGATACTAATAATACATTTTTTCTGAGTGTAAAAAACAGAATTATTAAAGTCTTTAGATTTTCATAAAAACTTTTACAGACAAAAAAGTGTTGTGTAATTAATTTTTGGCAAGACTAAAGATAACACACTAACCAGTTTTTGTACATGCCACCACTGTGAAATACTTGAAATTTTTGATAATGCAGGATACTAAATTTTTTCGAAAAGTTTGTGTATTGCTATTAAGATAGCTTTTGATGTGAAATCCAATAGATTAAGGTAAAATACACACACGGTAAAAAAAGTCGATTTTAATTTGTAAGATATTTTAAAATTGTTCTGTAAATCAATATTTACCCTTAATTAATTGCCCTAAGTTTAATACTATTAAGTTTAACATTATTAAGTTTAATATTATTAACAATATTTGGTTTTTTCTGGCACACTTTTCGTTTTAAAATGGCCTAAGCATTCTCAATCGGATTGAAGTTGGGGTTTCTGCCCGGCCATTTGCTTGACTTAATTCCCAAAAGGACATTATTTATTTGCCAACGCGAAAATAAATAGCTCGTTATTGTAAAGTTATCGAAAAAATAAAGCAAAACATAATGATAAGTGGGACATCTACCGATTTCCAACGATGACATGGCCCAGAATCATCTTGAAATATGACTTTTGCTAAGTGCTTGCTTAATCAGCTGATGCTAGGTAAAACGCCAATTTTAATAATGTCAATATAATCTGCGGAATTAATATAACCTTCCAGGAGAGGAATCTCTCCAACCCATTGGCATGTTATTGCCCCCCAGACCACCACATATGGAGTGCTTTGTACACATTGAAAGGTTTTTTTTTTTTTTTTTCTTGCGGCGTAGGGGAGGGGGGGGCTAGTGTGGACTGGGGGCTAGTGTGGACAAATTCAAATTCTCGCGCTGTTTTGAATTTTTTGTTTCTGTTTTAAATTTTTCAAGTTGGTATTTGCACTCTGCATCACCAAAAAAAAATTCATTTGTTAACAGTTCAGCTTTCCATGATTACGTGACCGAACATGTTTTACGCAGCAAAAAGTAATTTTTTTGTTGTTTCGTACTTTCAGTGATACTTTTAAACTAATTATTTTTCTGCTGTAGTGGTAATAGATAATACAACTTAAAATCGTGTTTATTTAAACCATTGAAATTATTTTTGAAGAACTTTACCGTAAAATTAAAAAAAATATATTTTTGTTTAAAAAGACATGAAGGGGCTAGTGTGGACAACTGAAATGGGGCTGGTGTGGACATGTCCGCAGCAGCTGAAATGACTCCAGAAATCGTCAGACCATTTTTAAAAGCCGTTCCAAGGGAGTACGTTACTAAAAAGAAAGATCGATAGATTCACGTATCCCGATTTACCGGATACCAGCGAAATTTACCGAAATGAAGCAGTGGCAAAGCTGCCACAACCCAAACAACTGTCGGAAACATCGCGATCAGCAAGTTATATGAAGTTTGAAACAACATGGACAAAAGGTATTTTATATTGGCCAAATTGTCACGATCCACGGTTCTCAAGATTTCGGCATTACGTTTCTAAAAAGAAAGAACGATAGATTCACGTATCCCGATATACCGGATACCAGCCAAATTCACCGAAATGAAATAGTGGCAAAGCTGCCACAAGTACAACAACTGCCGGGAACATCTCGATCAGCAAGTTATATGAAGTTTGATATAAATTTCTCCAAACACAACATGGAATAGCAGTTAATTTTTTATTTGTATTATTATTTGTATTACATCATTATTTTCTTGAATAAACATGTATCTGAACTCTTTCTTAACGTTTTTGTATGAATTATCAAGTTTCTTATGGTGTCCACATTAGCCCCCAGTAAAATCAATGGTTGTCCACACTAGCCCCTTATATGGGGCTAGTGTGGACAAATGTAAGCTCTTTTTAAAATGCATTAATAAAGCATTTATGAAAATAAATAATCATAACTATTGATGCAATTATGAAGGCAAGAGGTATAAGTAATCGCTAAAAATTACTTTATTACAAAAATGATATATTTACATATATAATTTTGTAATTATATAAAAATTGTCTACACTAGCCCCCCCCTCCCCTACCGTACATCCCAGAGATTTGTGTTGCTCCCATAATAGAATATGACCCAATCGTTATACACTCAATTCTTTTTTTCTTTACACCAGTTTAATGAGAAAGACCTTATTTTGTGTGAGAGAATCCGTTTTTTCGCAGGTCTGCGGTCAAAAAAGTTATTTTCTCTCAAGCGGCGCTGTACAGTTGAGGTGCTTATTCCATATTATGGTTGTCATTTACCTCCGCAGCAATTTTGAGACCAGTTTTAAACCGATCGAACAGGGGTATTTTCACTACGCCTATGTCTTCCCTCTCAGTTGTTTTTCTTGAACGGCCACTTCCAGTGTGAAGTAATTAACTCTCTGTTTTCAAAAAACTTTCCAAAACTGTTATACGGAAGACTCATCATACCAAATTTTACGCGGTATATCCACAATCTTTAAATTTTGCTGCTTATATCATATCAATGTTTTGGTTTTCGGTCAACGCCAACAGATATGAATTAAATGCATCATTTGACAACAATTTTTTCTTATTAGGCATTCTACATATTAACAATCATAAAAAAAGGCGGAGAACCAACTATTTTACATAAAAATTCTTGCCGGCTTTTTTTTTTCTTGACCGTGAGTGTAGAATGTCGTTTGAAGATAGAAAAAAAAGTCATGCAAAAGAAATTTTTCGAAATTTGCAATTGAGTTCTCAGATTTTTATGAAAATTTACAAAGCTGTTCTATATGCTCAGTATAGAAGAGACCTTTCATTATTACTTTCTGAGTTATCACCCTTTGAAATAAGGGCATATTTTTCCCATATAAAAATGTATGGGCAAAAAGTCTCCCTTAACGACCATAGGGACACATATGTACCAGAAAATTCCAGAAAAACCGTTAAAATTTTTTGAATTTTTATTTTAAAATATGTTTTCTGGACGACCAATAGACCATTATAAATAGCTAAAACGGTTGCATAAGCTCCCAATTCCTTACGGTCCTGAAAGGGTTAAACCCTAATTTAAATTATTTTTATATCTTCATGCCTCTAAGAGATATCGTAGACCGAAATATTGGTTAATCGGGTTTTTTGCAATTTTGTGTCTTTTTAGGTAAGGAAATCTTTGAGGAAAAAAAAGATAATTATTTTGATTTTTGTTTAATGCTGTTCAAAAAAAAATTTTTTTTTTTTTTGTGTGGGAAAATGCCTCAATTGGAAAAGGGATTATCTCAAAATTTTGTCGAGAAGTCACGAGTGAAAATTTTTTTATAAATCATTTGAACGATTAGTAAACAGAATCTGGAAAAAAATTTGATGTGCTACGACGTTCGATTTGAAACGGGTTGAGGCACGTAGTGCTTGGCGTGTTTTGCTTCATAAGTATATTCTTGATTAGCGTTACGTCCCAAAAAAAAAAAAAAATGTAAAACTTAATATTATGAGCGTAATTTACGATTATGTAACCACAATATATGTACCTAAATGCTAGAAACTCTTAAAGCAAGCTTTGAGCAAAAGAAGGTAGAGGGTGTGGCACCGCCCATAAAAGGAAATTCTTCCAAATGCTTACTTATTCGAGATACTACAACATAAACCAACAAGACATTTCATTCATAAACCGAAAAGTTTCAGTATAAAATTAAGGTTAATCTAAAAAAGAGGGTCGCCCTAATCAAACACAAACAAAATTGTTCGGAATTGTTATTAAGTAATGTTAGTATGTTTATTTTATAAAACGAATGTTTTACCAGCTTAGATATTCATTCAAATATACATAAACATGCGAGTAATTACATTATACTATTATTAACTAACTGGATTTATTTAGCTTCAAGCTTTAACGCCTTAATCACATCACGTTTAATTATAATACATCACTACTGCTTGCTGCTACTATCATTGAGATAATTATAATTTCTCTTTTACGCAATAAATTAAATAAAATATCATATTTTACCATTAAGTAGCACAGAGTGAGTGACCAAACGCAATGTAATACGATCGACATACATATACACAGCATTGTTTACCGCAGACCGACCACACCTAATATTATTATCACCACGAATATTTCGTTCCACCTTTGATGATATATCGTCGTTATTGTTTTCCGAAGCTTTAGCACCAGCAACACCGACGCGATGCCGCTTGTGTTTGTAAACCCAACCTTCGTTGTGCGAATTTATTTTTCATGTAAATTAAATTGCAAGGAAACGTGATGCCGCGAAGATTAGAGGCGATTTGAATAAATTAATTAAGGATGTGCATCGTTGAGTAAGGACTTATGTTCATATAGCTACTGACATATTCATTCCATGGGACTAGTGATATTTAGGAACTAAAAGATATTTGAAGAAAATGAGGAATTCATAATCTCAAAGTTTTTTTTAGATCTTTTCTGACATTTTAACTATCTCTTCTTCAACCATACCGAACCAGAAATAATGTGCCAACATATTAACATTAAGTTTCGACCAAAGGTCAGTTTTTGGCTAAATCCGAAGCCGAGTGTTCAAAGGTTGATTTTAATTTTACAAATAAAGGAACACTTGATAACAACAAACGTACCAACTCTAACTTCGTTGCCGTTTCAGTCCTCATCGAGACAATCTTACAACATTTCTCCTTTTGCAGTTTTTATAGCAATTTTGGGGGATCGGAACCCTCAACGGTAGATTGAGCGTATGCTTAAAGTTACAAACAGCTAAGATTTGTAATTCAGGACTATTTTCTGACGAATGGACGGTCTCCTCACGCCCCTTTATATAACTGGAGTGGACATTATGAGATCAAAAATTCTTAATGTTCATATCATATCGGTTGCAACCGATATGTGATGGACAGATATTGTGGTGTAGAAAATGCTTAACTTCGGACAACCTAGTTTGACTTTACAAGAACTAAACTAAAGTGCAATTCACACATCTTGGCCATGACTGTGAAAACTGTTTTATTATTTTACATCAAACATAAATTCTTTTTGGCGTTTCTTTTTTATAGATATTGTACTATGTATAGTGATTCCATTTACAAACCCTTTCATTTAAAGCTATAAGGGTATTTCCACGAGATCATACTCTTCGCAACTTGAAAATAGGATCAATATTTTTATTAAATTTAAATGCTTAAAATATAAAAAACGCGTGCATCTGCTTCATCAAAGAAAAACTAAATGAAATTTTGTTTTAATTTATGAAAAAAAAAATCACTTTCGATCTAGTGTGTTTTGCAGTTTTCTCCCCTATTAAACAGTCTTTTTTTGATACTTGAGTAACACTGATAAATGCCTATTTGACAACAAAAACCATTATCAGCTTGAAAGTGACGACTTTCGTCTACGTCGAGCAGCAGTTTTGTACCTACTTCTGGCCTTTTAAATAAAATTTTGGGAATTTTTTGAAAAATAAGTTATCTCTGTCGCGCCCGTTACCTTTTCACATCAAAAGTTTAAAATATAGTGAAAATACTTATATAATTAAAAAAAAATTAAAGAAAAGTAACAATGCAAATGAATTTATTCATTTCGTGTTACCAAAATGAATGCCAATGAATCATTTTTGTTATTGTTTTTCATTTGTAAACGATGTCGCACCTGTTACCCTCTTATTATTTTGCCTTCCATCCCTTACCGTATTACTTATATGGTCAAAATCACAAAAAAGTAAACCAGGGAAATATTTTTTGTTTCTAGTTTTTTAAAAATTTTTTTCCATGTGTCGAAAGATCATGTTTTTTACTATCTTGCGTTAGGAGGTATTTCTATATATGTGGAGTAAAGTGGCATTTCTATTGTTTTTTCCAAATGAAAAAATAAAAAAAAATATATAAAAAATTTAAAGCTCTGGAAAAAAGGTAAGAACCGCTAAATTCAATTCACGTGGTGTTTTCTTGTGGCTAGTTATGTGAAATTATACCATTATATAAATAAATAAATAATAAAATGTAAAAAAATATGTTTTGGTAAGTCGATTTTATAGCAATGAAAACAGCCGCAATTTAAGGGTATCGTGGCAGATACAAAAAAGGAAAAAGTTTTAATGGCACTTTAACCGCGATATATTTTGACGGCAATTGCATTTCTGATGAACAGACTATGGATACATTTTGACAACACTTAAGTTTTAGTAATTTTTAGGAGCCTTCTTTCTCTAAAAGACCATAATATATGTGTAACGTGACAGAGATTTGTCACAGTAAATTTAATAATTTGTTCTTTGATTTTAATAGCCAATTTTTCGCACAGGAAGATGTAACATTTGAGCAATACAAGAAGAAAAGAGCCACTGCCATGTGACCGTATAACTTAATAAGTGAAAAATTGGGCGTAGCACTTATTTAATTTCACCTTTTTTTCACCCACTGTATGGTATTTATATTCGCCATCCTTCCATTAGTTTTCATCAAAATCGCTCGCACAGTTTGTGAGATTTGTATTAAAATCTAAAACCATGAAATCATTAATCCTTTGTATGGCGTTGAAAAAACCCTTTTTTGTAATGGCCTATATCTCGTAAAAAAGTAATACAACCTAAAATAGCGTCAATATGGCTTCTTGTGAATACAGTTGGCTATCCAAATCCATTGAAAAAAATCAATGATTTCTTTTCTGCTTTTGTAATGTAGCTTTAAGTAGAACCCAAAACAGAACTCAGGATCCAGACGTGATAAAAAAAAACTAAACTCAGATTCGTAATAAGCAGATCTTAGTCCATCATAAACGGCTATAAAAAACTAGGACGGAAAACCATGGTAGGCGTGGATGGGGGGTAGGGGATTTAAAAAAAAATGGACCGTCTCAGATTCTGGCATCATCCTATTTTTAGTAACTTGGAGTCCTACCAATAAGAATCAGATTGCGGTTCTCATATTTTTTACACTCAAGTCCGTCTGGCGCCTAACCTAATGGGAAACTTGGGTAAAATGAAGCGTAAGGGAGGTTTAGCGAAGTAGGCATACATGATTTAATGCTCTTTTTCATTCTGTTTGTTGTTATGAACATTCACAAGGGTATGAATACATTTTTTTATAAATTTTTTAGACGGTGTAGCGTGGCAGATTTTGTATGTCACGTGGCAACAATGTTTTTGCTCTTAAATTATTTCCACACAAGCTTAATAGACCATCATGAATGCAGTTCTCTTAATTCATCTTTCATTTCTAACACATAAAAATTTGTGATCGATCGGTTGGGTAGAAACGCAGAATTTTCGACGAATGTATGTGCACCTCAAAAATGACTTCCAAATTTGTGTCACGTGGCAGAGAAGTTTGACTGCTAATAACACGAAAACCACACAACTTATAATAATTCTTTGTTCGAAGGAAATGTGTATCTCAAGAAGCTTAATAATATAAAATTCTTATATCATGAACATTTCACTTATTTAACATAGATATGACCAAAAAACAGCGCACGAATGTTACGTGGCAGATTTTGAGATTGACCATATGGTTTTCTACTTATTTTTTTGGTTAGACCAAGTTACTACAAAGTACTACAGAAATATGATAAGGAAAATTTCATAAGTGGTCACTAAAGACAAGAAATGCTTAAAACTAAAGAATAATGCGTAAAAAATGTAATAAAATTAAAGAAATGAGGAGAAAAAAAAGTTCTAATTTTTATACCCTACACCCAGGGTATATTCACTTTGTCCTTCCGTTTGTAACGCAAAGATGGAGGCGTGGCAGATATAGAAAAGTATATATATTCTTGATCAGCGTCACCTCAGTCGATATAGCCATGTCCGTCTGTCTGGCTGGCTGGCTGTGTGTTGAAATACACTTTTTGGGAAAACTGAGCAAGATAATTCAATGAAATTGGGAACACTGCCTTCGTCGTCCAAGATAGCTCGGAGGATTGAAAATGAGCAAAATCGATCAACGGACACGCCTACCGCCCATACAAAAAATATATTCAAAATGCAATTTTAGGAGTATTTTTCATGACAATGCAACCAAAATACACATGAATACTACGAATTGTAAGCGCAAGCTCTGAAAAAAAAAACTAAGCGAATTCGGACAAGAGGGCGTGGCACCTCCCATATAAACAAATGCATCAAAACGCTATACTGAAAGAGTTTTTTGAGATAATCCAACCAAATTTCACTCAAATACTAAATACTATAAATGCACGCTCTAAGCTAAAAGTAGACGAACTCGGACAAGGGGGCGTGGCACCTCCGATATGAGCAAAATTTCAAAAATACTGCAGTGTAGGTTATTTAATGTTTGGCCAGGCCAAAGGTTACACTCTTACTAGTTCATATTTAAGTATTGTATATTTTTTACTTTTTTACTCATTATTCTGAAGTTTTAAGCATTTCTCGTTTTTGGTGACCCCTAATGAAATTGTTTGTAGAATATTTTTTTGAAAAATTTTAACCCATTATTACCATTTTGCTTAAAGACCCATAATAACAGGTTATAATAGGTTAAGATGTTGCAGAAAATTGTTTCTTGCATAATTTCATGATGACCTTGGATTAAAAAGTTTTAACGAAAATAAAGATTTAGAGTTTTATAGTGGGGTGAAATTTCGAAAATGCTTTTTTTTCCAGTTTTTATTTTATTATATGCATTGATTCAAGACGAAATGTTTGGTATCTATACCGTACAACTCATTCCCAGTATTCTTGAGATTGTAACAAAATTAACACCGCATCAAGCCGAGATTTTGCATAAATCAACCTTGAGTGACCTCTAAATGACCTTTCAAAAATTTGAACCAATCTCAGCTCACTTTCTTGAATTTTTTCATACTTTTTTTTATTACTGTTAAATATAATTCATACTGTTTTATTTTTTTATGATGTCGCACCCGTTACTTTTTGCTGCCGCACCTGTTACTTTTTTAACTCTTATTTTTTCAACATAATTATCTCTTAATGCAGCAAACTGAAAAAATTCTTGCATAAAATACTTCAGTGAATTAACTTGAAAGTTTTATTTTTGCCATTTCATGCAAAATTTTACAGATCTGAGGGATCAAAACTCATAAAATGAAAAAAGCACATTTGTAACGTCGCACCCGTTACCATCTATTTAATACAAAAAAGCATTGAAACTGAACTTTTTTTAAAAACTTCTATTTGTTGACAAGATCGAGATAGTTGACACTTCATAAGTTAAGGCACCTTTCTGGCGTATTTATCCAAATTCTACTTTTAATTTTAAAAATTGTCCTTAAACTGTCGCACTCGTTACTATGGAAATGCCCATAAACAATACACATGCACAAGAATAATTTGGTTTCTCCCTGGAGCATAACTTAAGTCTATCAGGAAAAGTGCATTGTGAGCAATTCTCAACTTTCTTGGCAATATTTCGATTGTATCGATATTTTCTTTAGCATCCCCAGAATATGGTCAACCAATGGTGTTGTTTCTGATTATTGCCATTGCACTTCCTTTTTTTTACTTTGGATATATTGTTAAGCACTGGATTTTTCGTTGTCTTAATTTCTACAGTTTAATAAATTAATTCTGGCATACTGTAGTTGCTTTTATCTAGAGCCGCCATATTGTATTTCATGTTATGTATTTTTTTTTTTTTTGTGTTTTTTTTTTTTGTACTTTATATTAACTGTCATGGCGTAACTTTTACTTTTTCGTCGCTGGTGCTCGTTTAGAAAGCTTTTTCTTATTATGTCGCATTCTATTAACTTAAGCTGTAAGTGTCCTGCATATTAATAATCCTTGCAAGAAGATTCTTAACCTGCTGGACATATTAATATTACTACAGGTTTCCTTTTGTTTTGCCTCTTTTATCTCGTCCTGCTCCGTTTTTTTTTTTTTTTCATCATTTTGTTCTTTTCTTTTTTAATGAATCCCATCGGACGCAATTTATTAAAAGAAAAAGAGCGCGGACTTAAAAAAGTTGCCCGCAAACTTAAGTAGCAAAATAATAAAAAATAAATGAAATGAAAAAACTTAACTAAGCCGTCAAGTAAGTCGAAATATGTTTTATGAGCACGGGACACTGAGTCACTTACGGTGTTGTACTGTAGTGTCCTTTTTTTAGCATTGCGTTGGTTGCGTTTTCTTTGCTGGAAAGTTGACATCTCCGTGTAATGGGCCACTCCAACCTTATACAGCGTTGATAACAAAATCCGATTAGTTTTGTACTGTTGTCACAAGTTATTTAGCTTTTGGTCTCAGTGGAATAGGATATACTTTTTCAAAGCTCTACCGTAGTTATATTTTAAAATAATTTTATTTTAAAGCGCACAGCTATTGACATTTTACATTAAAATGTAAGCTGGTTTTTAAAGTAAATTTTATAATTAGAAGAATATCTTGCTTAAGTGTTTTCATCAAGCATGTTCAAAAACACCAATCTATTTTGTAATTTAAAATTGGGTTTTTTTTAAATATTTCATTCCATCGAACGGAAAAGTCTCTGTACACATCCCAGCGGATTACACGGTTTTGCACCCATGAGAAATTGCAACATATTCTTAAAATAGACGTTAAGAAAAAAAATAGCCGTTGTTTTTCTCCAGCACGTCATTGTTTTCCGTAGAATATTTTTGTAGAATGCTTTAACTCATTATAGCCCATTTTTTGAAAAAAAACCAAAAAGATCCAATAAAACAGGATATAAAACTATAGATGTTTGATGTTAAATTTAAAACATTACTTTTTTTATATACTATGTTTCAAGACGAAAAATCTGAGATATCGCACGACTCATTCCAAGCATTGTTATAAAATGAAAACTATATCAAGCTGAGATTTTGCAAAAAACAGCTATGAACGACCTCTAAATGACCTTAAAAAGTTTGACTAGAAAGAATACAAATTAAATAAAGTTAATTTACATTCATAACTGCATTGGCAAAAATTAGTTCATTATTTTAATTTTTTCCACAAGTAGAGTAGAACGGGGTAATGTCGTGCAGGGGGTAATGTCGTGCACCGGCTGTTTTAGCCCAAGGAATTGAATGATTTACCAACTGTTCGTAAGGTAGGGACCTGCTGACCTACAGAGCTTATGCATATAATACTAGCAATTTTCACCAGTTCGTCTCTACAGAGTAACCTTTTTTTCAAAAAATACGCTTTCGGGACGATAAAAGTGTTTTTTCATCGGGTCAGAAAAATAATTTTCCTTGCGGGAAAATATACCAAGTAAGTATTTTCTGAAACGAAATATCCTGCCAAAGAAAAGAAGTATTTGATTTTCAAAAAAATTTTGGACTTCACCGAGTTATCGAAGTTGACTTTTAAACGACCATTGGGGTAATGTCGTGCACATTCACTTACACAAACACAATTTTTCACTGCACAAATGTTGTTACATATGGATGTAACCAATGAAATTATCTTTCGATCGGATGCTTACTCGTTGCATTCGCTTGAGATGTACGGCTTTACGAGCATGTCAAAGTTGAGTGCACGACATTGCTCCGTTCTACTCTACACAACATATTATGCACTTCACACTTGTATAATAATGAATAAATACATGATAATGCTAAATCTCTTCTAATAGAACCACTACCTATCATTTCTCACACATTTTGGTACCTTTACTATACTCGGAAAACAATGCACGACATAACCCCACAAATTTTGAGGGGGGTAATATCGTGCACATTTTTTTTTTTTCTTCTCTTACATAAACACAATTTCTCGCTACACAAATGTTGTTACACATGGATGTAACCAACGAAATTATCTTTCGATCGGATGCTTACTCGTCGCATTCGCTTGAGATGTACGGCTTTACGAGCATGTCAAAGTTGAGTGCACGACATTGCCTCGTTCTACTCTAAGTGCACAATGAATTGTGTAACATACTGTATTTATTGTATCAGCTTATTCTTCTTGTACAGTTATTTTTGCATACCTACAGTAATACATGGAATTACATATATGCGTTGGTTATTTGATTTACTCATGTACTTATGACTTCATACAAAATAAACTGCACATTCACTCTTGTTTCTCAACTTAAAGCAATCAGAAGTCTTTTTATTTCAATTAGCTTAAAAGGTAACAATTTTGACACACAATTCAACTGACACAAAACACATATTATTTGAAAAGCAAAAAACGATAATTGTTATTTGTTTTCGTCACGATTCAAATTTATTTGCCCCTACAAACTAAAAACTGTTATGAAACTAGCCCCTCTGCATCCCCTTTTCTCTAGTTTTGGGCTAGTACTAACCGTGAACTAGTATTTTTTGTAGAATGTCTCATATTTTTACTGCAGGGTTTGTTTAGAAAATCTTTATGATGCACTATGGTTTTTTTTTTTTTTTTTTAAATTCACGATAAGGACACGAGTTTTTTTCAAAATATCTAATGCGAAATTTAAGGTAAGGTTTTACACATTTTTTGAAGAACCGCTTTTTACAAACTCTGATCCACAAAAATAGTGTAACGGTTCACTTAAATCAAGTAAAATAATAACAAATCAAAGTGAAAATGAAAATGCCACTACCCCAAAAAACAAAATTCATCATATCTCTGAGACTGTTTAACACAAATAAATAAGATAAGGTAATTTTGTTACAGGTACAGGCAGAGCTTTTTTGTGGTATGGCACCGCCCATTTTTACTTTGATTTGATTTTATTTTACTTGACGGCCATTCCAGGCAAATTTTTCAATTGTGGAAAAATTAAAAAAAAAAAAAAAATTTTTTTTCACTAACTTATTGGTTATATCCGTATGTATTGTATTAAAAACACTTTTTTTTTGTCTTCGACAATCGCCTAAGGTAAATTAGCTAACGTTTTTAAGCCAAATCAAAATATTATTTTTTTATGAAAAAATCTCTCACGTTGCATTGTTGCCAATGAAAAACAAAAGACGCAAATGTAATTTTCGTTATTTAGTGATATTAACTACATATATTGTTGCTCATAAATTTTATTAAATTAATGCAATCTTTTCTTTAGTGTGACCAATTAATGGAAGGAACCTAGATATAAATAAGCATTTTTTTATCATCATTACTGTAAAACAGGTTTCTTTAAAGTAGGGTTCCGTTATATGTAAGTAAGGATAGCACACAACATTTTTTTGTCATGATATGATATTAAAGATAGTTACTGCAAGATTAAGTTATACTACGAAATTTGTCCCGTCCATCCCAAATAATTAATTATTTTTTTACTTTTTATTTACTGCATTTTATTACGTGTTTTAAGCATTATTCTTAAGTTTAAAACATTTCTTGGCTTGGGAACTCCCAATGAAATTTTCTGTAGAATGTTTTTGGAGAACACACTAATCCATTATAACCAAGTTTTTGCGGGTTGAAATTTCGAAAAAAACGTTTTTTGTAGGTATTTTGACTAAAAAAGTAATATGTGGCTAATTTTATGTTTAAGATTTTATTTTTTTATATACTTTGATTCAAGACAAAAAATTCGAGATATCGCACAACCCATTCCAAGCATTTTTGAGATCGTAATAAAGTAAAAACCCCATTAGATCAAGATTTTGCATAAGTCAACGTTGTGTGATCTCTAAATGACCCTCAAGCCAATCAAATGTTATATTTTTGTAAGCCATGAGTCTGTAAATAAATTTTGGTACACTTATTTTTTATTAAAATTTTGTCCTGTCGATCCCACAAAACGATCCCAAAATTTTTTGAACATTTCTTGAAAATGCTTCGATAATAAGAACATATTTATGTTGTTAACCCTGTTTAAGTCATTTCGTAGAAATATCAAACTGAAAATATGTCCAAAAAGCAATAAATTTCTTGTGTCCCGTCCATCCCAAACTTTTTGAGCCAATTTTTCGAAACTCAGGCACAATTATAGGTTTGTATGTAAACTATTATATCGTTTGTTATTCTAAAAATGTACTAGCATTAAAGAAAAAATAATATCGCGGTTCATACCTCTAAATCACCTCTTTCTATTATTATATCTCTACGACATGTCCCGTCCATCCCCGTGGAATGGCCGTTGATTCAATTGAATGCACATCAATTTGTACAAATATCATTCCTGCGTTTAGTGCGAGTAACATTTTTAGCCGAAAAAAACAATTTTTTTCAAAATTAAAGAGATTCTGACCCATGAGCTATTAGGTGCCCCTAAAAGCCTTTCAAATATATATCAAATCCATGAGTTTTTGAATTCAATAACGCTTTGAAGTCCCTATTTTGAAGACAATCTATCTTCAGTTGGTGCCGTGATGCTATGGAATTTCAGAATATGCTATGGCTGATCAAATAACAAAGGAGTGGTCTCTGTCAGACTCTAAATATACTCATCTCCAAGCATCGCTTCAAGGTTTAATTTTTTTAAAAACACATCAAAAGCAACAATTAGTTGGGAAAGCTCATCTAGTAATATTTATATTAAGAAGCACACCCCAAATAACTGCTATCTTTAATTTAGAGTGAGTGCAGTTTACTGGCTATCATTATGACTGGTCACTATCTATTGGACATCATTCCAATAAATAAGCAATAAGTAGTCTAGAACGGGCAGAAACTTTCACATGTCTAAAGAAGAGGAAACGAAGTACGGAATATATTTTGTGATTATGCCTTGCTTTGGCAAAAACGTGGCTTAAGTAGTTTCTTCAGGTATCTTGCACATATTAAAAAAAAACTTACAAAAAAGAATTTAAGTGATACTTAAAGATTTACTAAAATGAGAGCCCACTTGCCTTTATTTTCGACAGTCATAATATTAAAAGGAACAGAACTAATGAATATCTAGATTTTATAAATGTTTGTGAAATCTTTATCAGGTGTCTCGTAGACGTATTCCTATGTACCCCTCATATCTACGCCAGTGAACCAAACTGAAAATGTTGACTGACACAATATTTTTTTTATTTCAAGATAAATTCTACGTATTTTATTGAATTTATCTTATTTGCTGTATTTTTCTTTAAGTAAAAAATTTATATTGGTAAAGAGATTCTTTTCCAAAATCTCTTTTAATTGATCAGTGCTTTAATATTGCCTTTCCTACCAAAGAATGTTGTTTTTCCTACCAAAGCAAATCAATATGTATGGTAAATCTCTATCGTACCCTATTTATTGCAAATTGAAACGTTGCCTTGAAACCTAAGTACTTGGGATTTGTTTTTTTTTATTTTTTTCTTTTTAAACACCTAAGTATGTATTTATGTGTTTTGAGGGAATGGTAAGCTGGCGTACAAACAAATATTTAGAAAGCAAAAAGGTATACGAGTATGTACTTAGGTACCTATATAAAATACCTGCATGTGTTCGTTCAAGCTCAAATAAACTGCTATATATGCAACCACACTAAAGCGGTCCGAAATGAATTACGCACAAAGTTCTATTACCAAAAGTCTCTAAATGATAGTTACGTTTATCACAAACATAAATTATAAGCATTGACAATATTAACTGGTGAGAGTGCTACCTTTGGCTTGGCCAAAAATAAAATACCCCACACTGCAGTATTTTGAAAATTCTGCTTGTATGGGAGGTGCCACGCCTTCTTGTCTAAATTCAATTTCTTTTTGCTCAGAGTTTACACTAACTATTGCAAGTTTCGGTTTGAAATTTGGTTGTATTACCCCAAGTAAAGCTTGCACTGCAGCACTTTGAAAATTTTGCTTGTATAGGAGGAGCCACGTCCTTTTGTACGAATCAACCAAGTTTCTGATCAGAGCTTGCATTTTCTGTATTGGTGTCTGAGTGAAATTTGGTTGGATTATCTCAATAATGCCTTAAAGCATTTTGAAACATTTGTTTATATTGGAGGTATCATGTCCTCTTATACGAACTTATCTAGTATCTGCGCAGAGCTTGTACTTTCTATTCCTAGTATTTCTGTGTAATTTGGTTTCTTTATCGAGAATAAAACCCTTTATATTGCGTTTGAATATTTCTTTTGTAGGAGTGGTAAGCGTGTCCGTTTGACGATGTTGATGATGAAAATGATTTCAACTGACAGACAGGCAGATAGTATCGCGGCGGTGAAATACCGCGTTCGATCCAAACTACGTGCCGTTTTTGAGAAATCCCATTTTGAAAATTAAATGAAATAAAAATTATATAAGAAAAACATATGTACGATATAGACAGTAACTACATTACCTTTAGTTACTTAAGCTTAAATTTTGTCCATAATGTAAATTTCACCTTCACTTCAACTCTTTGGATTCACTTTGACATATGTAAACAATGTTGCCAAGTTGTCAAAATCAAACGCATTTAAAAAATGACAATGATTCTGAAACAGTGGTGTTATTCGATAATGTCAAACGTACGAAAATAATTCTAGGATGGCAATCAATACAAATAATTACTATCAATATTCTGTCATAAACCATCGAAATTTTGCAAGCTCTAACTCATAGGAATGTTTACTGGGATCATTAAAAAAAATAATACGAATATTTGTAATCAAACATTTTACTTAAATTCCATTTAGATCGCCGTGTTGCTGTACTTATATGCATGTGTGTGTTTACCACCTTTATTGTACAGTATTATTTCCTTTTCAGCAAAAGGCATACTCTGGCTATGGCTATTAAAGTAGTGGCCGCAAAGGATTCTAAAGCAAAGTGTTTCCAAATAAATATTTACTTCGTTAATTTCACTTTTTTTTTGGTGTTCGTAACTTATCGAAGTGCCGAAAGTATTATTAGTTTCGAAATCTTTCGAAACTTATAGATAGTATTGTAATAATGCTACCATAAAACTGTTCTATTTGTATTTAATCCAGATATTATTTCTTGCACATTTGTGTAGTGATATCTATAATGAATAAAAGTAACTCAGAAAACTTTATGTATATCGTTTTGAAGTATAAGCTGGCATGCAAAGTTCGAAGCCATCATATTAACCCTTTCAGGACCAACGGGATATATATGTCCCATTTGAGTTTTTCAATGTCAGACCTACATTTTCTTAGTGATTGGAGCCAGATTGGTCTCCATCGATAGAGAATAGATAAAGGTTTTCAATAGTGTTAGAAAAAGTAAACTTTATATTTTCAGGACCTCACAGGGTCATTCCAAATCCAAAAAAAATGTTTTTTTATCCCATTTCAGTCTTGCAGTGAAAAACGGAAGTTAAACGTTATAAAGTGAAATTTATTTGGAGACTGAAGAATTATTTAATGAAAAATATTGACGTGAAAATATTTCATAAAAGCTTGCTATAATATTATGCTACATGAGTATATTGTTTGTTAAGTATTATAACATTCAGATGATATCTCGAATACTGTTACATAAACAATATAAAGCGTCTAAGTAGCAAGTGAAACAGACTTTCAGGGATGTAGAATTGTCAATGAATTTTTGATGCATACGTTTATTTTCCTAAAGGGTGCTTGGACAAAATGGAACACCCGTGCTTTGTAATTTGTCCTTCCGTTTGTAATGCAGAGAAGGAGGCGTGACAGGTATAGAAAAGTACATATATTCTTGATCTGCGTCACCTCCTGAGTCGTTATAGCCATGTTCGTCTGTCTGGCTGGCTGGGTTGCTGGCTATGCATGGAAATATTTTTTACGGGAAAACTGACCAAGATAATTAATTGAAATTTGATACGTTGGTTTCGTTGTTAAAGTTAGCTGATGGGATTTAAAATGAGCGATATTGGTCTACGGACACGCCTACCGCCCATAAAAAAAATATACTAAAAACGCAAGCACAATACACATAAATACTAGAAATAATAAACACAAGTTCAGAGCAAAAAATAGGCGAATTAGGACTAGATGGCGTGTCACCTCCCATATAAGCAAAAGTTTCAAAAAGATATTCTAAAAACGGTTTTTAAGGTAATGAAACAAGTTTTTGTTCAGACACTAGGAAAAGTTAGTGCTAAATCTAAGCAAAATCAAAGTGAATTCAATTAAGAAGGCGTGGCACCTCCCGTACAAGCCAAATTTTCAAAATACTGCAGTGTAGGGTATATAAACTTTTTGGTCAGGTCAAAGGTAACACCCATACTTGTTTTTTCGTTAAAATTTTTAATTTTGCATTTTTTTACATAAAATAATTTATTCAAAAACCATACAGAAATCATGCGAAAAGAATTTCGAACCAATTCTGTTCTTTTGTGAAATAAAAATAGTACAGCCAAACTAGGTAAACATATTTAATTTAGTTGAACATGAACTTATTTTGATCGGACACGGATCATTACGTTCGTAATTGAATTTAGATAAAAACCAACTTTTTGGATTTATGCGTTGGAAAAAGGTAAAATTCAAAATGGCGCCGGAAAATTGTGCAAACCTCTGACGCCACCCAAGAAAAAATTACTGCAATTTTTACATTTAAGGACTATATGGGTCCCATCATTTTTTTTTTTTTCACTGAGAATTAAAAAAAAATAGTTCTTGAAAACACATTAGAATAGAAATGCTAAGCACAAAAAAAAAAAATTAAATTTTTCAGGAGCGGTCCCGAAAGTGTTAAATTTTTTCAAAATGTAAAATTTGATTGCATTATGATTTGTAGCCATAATTTTTCAATATTCCGCTTATCATTAATTTCCGGTTTTAGAATTTTGGAAATATTACCGAAAGGGATATTTTCGTACGTATATTTGTATGATGACACTTAATTTTTGACACCACTATTACAAACTCCAGATGATTTATAAGTGAAGCCGGTATTTCTTCTAGAAAATCACACATTAAATTCAATTTCGTTTTGTTTTTTGTAGGCCAAATAAAAAGATTTTAATTGTAAGAGAAAACATGCACCTGCCTTATGCTGAATTATTAATGCTATGTTCGTGGAACAACATTCAAAGCTCAAATTAATAAATCGATACTGAAATTATAGTTTTTCAATATGTACGAGTACTCCCTATATTCTGCTTTAACGTTCTTTATTCTGTTCGCCTTAGACTTCAACTATAGTTAAAAATTACCTAAAATCTACTAACTTCTGTCATGTATAAATTTACAAAGAACTTAGGTAATATTGCAAAGTTTTTTGAATTTCATAGAAAAATGTTCACCTAAAAAAACTTAGGTAAATTTACGAAAGTTTTTTCGTTCTGTGTAACTAATAGGTAGTGTTGATTGGAGGAACCTACGATGTTGTTTCTTTCGGCTCAAAACCCAAAATGCATGGTGGCAGTAAAAGTGCTGTGATTGCAGAACATAAACTCCAAAAAGGAATGGGAAAAACACACAGGAGTTCATATTCTAGAGCAGACATGCCTTTCTGGAATAAAACTTTTAAAAAATTTTCAACACACATAAGTATTCTTCATATAAAATTTAAACTAGTCACTAGTTTGCCCAAAGCTTATATTCCCTTTCACCAGGAGTTCCCAACCGTTTTTGGTCATGCCTCCTTCTTAATTTTTTAAGAACCTAGCGGCCCTCTTTAAAAAAGCAAAAACCAAAAGAAGTAATATTTTGCTATTTTTTACATCTCAATTGACTTTCTATTCGAAAATGATTAAGAATTATTGTTGCATTGAGATTATTTGGTTTTTAGAAATCTAGTTCCACCAGTCATGTTCTGAAATTTTGGGTTTTCCGGATCCCAATGACACGAAATATTAAATGAGATCTCGACTTTTTTTTTATTAATTTGCGTTTGCTAAATCCGAATCTTGCAAGCATTTTAATCTATCAGATCAAGATCATATAGCGCTCATCTAGGCAGTGTAGTGTACTTTTTAACTTTTCCAATTGTATCATATATTTCTGAGGTATCATCTATTGATATAAATGTATCGCAACTCTATGTTAATGACTAAATAACATTTGTATGAAATCGAGGTAACTTACTTATTGATGATATCTCTGAAAGTAATGATCAAATTAAAAAGTAAATTTTAATGTGTTGATAAAATTGAACAACACTACTCTCTTGATATGCGCCATATAGAGCATTTACTGAATTTTATATCAAAAAGACCATAAGAGCAGGATATAATGGGTTAAGATGTTAAAAAAATTGTTTAAAAACAATATTTCCGGAAATTAGAGGCCAAAAAAATTAGATCTCAATAAAAAATTTGGAATCGGTAGTGGAAAAAACCCAGGCGGTTTTGATCAAAGGTCGAAAAATTAACTGAAAAAAGGCAAGTCGCTTCGACTGCCAGTGACTTCATTTTTCGCAATGTTTTTAAGCCAACTTTTGTAGAGAATGACTAGGTCAACATTATCTTCTTAGAAAGTTTTGGTCCACAAATTAAATTTGTGGCTGTGTCGGTACAAAAATTTAAATTTTTTAAGAAAATTTTCATGACTTTTTTTCTATAAATTGGTTTTTTGTAATTTTCAAAGGAAAGAATATTTGTTCTGGAATCTTTATGTTGTAGGGAATTAAATGCTAATTAATTTTAAGGAATAATTGTAAAAAATATTGGTTTTTAAGGAATGGAGCCCGTTTCAGAGTTAAGCAAAATAATTTATTTTTTTATTTTTTCTTCTTAATTTTTAATTTGGGAAGAAACCATTTTGGTAGTCATATTTTCTAAACTAATTTTGAATTGCTGAACACGAAAATAGCATTTATTTTCATTTTAGTGCGTTTTTGGACAGTTCCAGCAGAGATAATCGAAAATTTCGAATTTCGTGCACGCAGCCCAGGAAAAACTGTCAATCAAGTTGTCGTGAACTGCACAAAGATGTGAAATTGAACGCGAATATTTACTGAATAAAAAAAAAAAATTTCAAAATAGTTTCATGGCATGGTTTTAAAAATGAGGTCGAAAAACGTTATTTTAAAAAAACGACTATAAACCAAAACCAAAATAGTCATTTTAGATGTATTTATTATCGCAATACCACTTATGGTTTGTGAGATATCTCACTCCTAATGTTCAAAAAACACGATTTTTGAGGTTGTGTAGAACTCGCACAAAATCGTTTTGGTCTTTTCTATTAAATACGGCATTAAGTAATGTTCTTCTTCAAAATGAGTTACAGAATTTTTGAATATTGAATATTTTATAACAACTAGCAATGCAATTTGTTGCATCCAATAAAGAAGCGATTTAAAGAAAAAAAATAGAATACTCATTTTTTTCCAACATTGAGACCGGCTCCATACCTTAAAATTCAATATTTTTAAATAATTTTTTTCTTTTATATTAATTAACATTTAATCCCCTGCAATATTAGAAGTCCAGAACAAATATTCCTTTCTTAAAAAATTACAAAAAACCAATTTATAGAAAAAAAGTCATGAAAATTTTCTTAAAAAATTTAAATTTTCGCACCGACACAGCCACATTTTGTAGCGTAATCGTGTAACTTCCAAAAATGCTTTTTTTTTTGCAATCTGTCGGATATACATTTTAAGTTGGGCACATACAATAAATGTCTGCAGTTGAGGTCGGTTTTTAAATTTACAAATTAAATTGAGTTTGGCCTAAAGATAACTAAAAATAAGCACTAGGACTTGACACGAGTAAATTAAGTAAAATAAAAAGTAACCAGTACAAGAAGAGATTATGTTTTCACAACTTTAACAGATTAAGACAGCAACTTTAGGAATTCGCACGTTTTGCATGTAGGATTAATTTTTATTTTTTTTTTCTAGCGTTGTCTTCATTTTCATGAGTAAATTCCTTTTAGCTGAAATTATGCATTTTATTGTCGTTCTCCTTAGGAGGTTGCTGCTGCCAAGGATAGTGGTGATGTTGGAGATGATGACGAAGAAAGACAAAGCTATTAAAAGAATGTTAAAAAATTGTGCGTCAACTGGAGGCTGAAATAATAATAAGAAGAGAAAAGATGCACGAAAAAATTATTACGCATCGGCATCTTGAAATGGCAGGCAGCAATAAAATTGATTTCCCTGAAGAAAAGTCAAGCGGATTCAGCAGTTCCTTCTATTTTACCTAAGTGTTCTTGACTTTCTTCTATTTTCTTTTGCTGTTATTTTGAATATTTGTGTTATTAACAATTTTTATGCGCAATAAATACGCGAAACACGTTCCCGATATTCAGCAATTTACATTTGAAATTCCATCTACCCCCTACGCCTACAAATCATTCGACGTTTGTCTTACGCAACTCTTTCCATAGCGAAATTTATTTATTTATTGTACGATATTCCCATCCCAATGGATTTAATTTGCATAGCTTTGCTGCAGAGAAAACAGAATCTTCTCTTAAAAGCCCCCTTGTGGTGAATTTCTGATGCACCTTTAGGATTTGCGTTGACTTGTAAGCAATGTCGTTGGCGGTGTGTCTTACGATTAGTGAATATTTATAACCAACAACTGATTGTTGTATAATGCAAACGAGAAGTTATCATTATCGTTATTATAATTGTAGCCAAACATACATATATGAAGGTACAATGGGATAAAAGCCAATAAAAAGTCAAGTTATTTGAGATATTTAAACTTTCCGATCTGATTGCTTATCAGCAATAACTTGGCAACATTTTTTAGCAACAATACCAGGCAACAACTTGAAGCATAAATTGTTTAGCAACATTGCTTAGCAAAATTTCATGAACAATTTTGTGGCAATAAGAGATAATAACTAAAGTCAGTTTTTGATAACAAGGCAGTTTAAATTTGCCTCATACTTAAGCGCAGGACACATGTTACCTTAGCAGTTATTCCTTATAAGCACAGAATTGTTCCAAGACAATGTTGCGAAATATTGTTTCTAATTTTTGTCGCATGGGTCATGCCACGGCGAAGGCATTTTGACCATTTCAGGACGCCTGTGTCGTTGCACAATAAATAAATAACAAAGGTTAAATACCTACTATACATACGCCATACCTAAAAAATTTCAAAAAGTTAAGAGAATCACTACTTTAAAGAAAATTTGAACAGTTGTTCAGGTAGAAAATTAAAGCGACTCAAAATTAAGATATTTTTGTAGAACCAGTCTACGAAACAAAGAAATTAACATTTGAAACCCCACACAGTGGTCCCTTAGAGAGCGCTAGCCGGTCATAAGTCAAAAAATTTAACACAAATTGAAGTAAAATATAGTTCTTAGTGTCTGAGTGAAATTTGGTTGGATTATCTCAAAAAACGTTTTCAGTACAGCGTTTTTAAGCTTTCGTTTGTATAGGAGGTGCCACGCCCTCTTGTTCGAGTTTGTCTAGTTGTAGCTTAGAGCGTGCATTTGGTTGGTTTATCTCAAAAAACTCTTTCAGTATAGCATTTTGAAACATGTGCTAATATGGGAGGTGCCACACCCCCTTTTCCGATTTCACCAAATTTTTGTTAAGAGCTTTCATTTATGATTCGTAGTGTCTGAGTCGAATTTGGTTCGAATATCTGAAGAAACGCTTTTAGCATAGCGTTTTGATGCATTTGTTTATATGGGAGGTGCCACGCCCTCTTGTCCGAATCCGCTCAATTTTTTTTCAGAGTTTGCGCTTATAATTCGTAGTATTTATGGGTATCTTGGCTGCATTGTCGTGAAAAATACTCCTGAAATTGCATTTTGAATATATTTTTTGTATGGGTGGTAGGCATGTACGATCGATTTTGCTCATTTTCAAACCCTCGAGCTAACTTTGACGACGGAGGTAGTGTTACAAATTTCCTTGAATTATCTTGCTTAGTTTTCCCGAAAAGTGTATATCAACACACAGCCAGCCACCCAGCCAGCCAGATAGACGGACATGGCTATATCGACTCAGGAGGTGAGGCTGATCAAGAATATAAATACTTTTCTATATCTGTGACGCCTCCTTCTCTGCGTTACAAAAGGAAGGACAAAGTGAATATACCCTGGGTGTAGGGTATAATAACTTGTTAAAATTTATAAAAGTAACTCGGGCACTTATTGACATTTTTTTATTAAATGTAATACAAATGAGGAGTGATTTTTCAATAGAGCGTAAAACCACTTCCAACATCGAACAAACCTAATAATGCCATTGCCATAACCATGCTAAAATGCATCCTCTAGTTCAAAATTCATCACAAAAAATACATTTTCCAAGATAAAATCGTGATCAAAAGTCGCATTTCAGAACAAAAGGGCTTATTTCCATATAATTTCATAGAAATTTTTAGAGTTTGATTCAAAAAGACGTATTTTGAATAGTGGCCAAAAAATCTTTTAATATTTTAAATATACCCCAGACATCAGCATTAACTTCCAAATGGTGAAATAAGAGTGACTTCGAAACAAAAGGGCTTATTTCCAAATGTTTTTTACTTTTTTCAATCACTACAAATATGTTACGACAAAAATGTTAAGGCGATTAGAATATTTCGTCAACTCACTATAACACTAGAGACATTAAAAAAAAAAAAAAATAAGTTATTGTAAACAGCCCATAAAAGTTTTTTCTCATTACTGAAAATATGTTTAACATGGTTTTACGCGCTTTTGAAAAATCACTCCTCAAATAAATTACAAACGATAAGTGATCAAAATGACAGAAGTTCCAGTAGCCATAATTGGTTCTATTGAATCATATAATGTAGGCGATGATTTCACGATATATGTTAATCGTATTTAACACCTTCTGTCGCTTAATAAAATTACCAAAAACTGTGATTAAATTTCATTTTTAATAAGTCTTGGTGGAGTTGACCAAAAAGTGAACGGAAATTTAAATATGCTGAGATCGTAGATAAATTAACGGCACATTATAAGGCTATAACATCGTTGTCGAGAGTTTCAAGTTCTGCAAACGGGATCAACAAAGCTCAGAACTGTTATCCGATTATATCGTTGAATGAAAACAACTAGAGAGCAAGAGTGTGAATTTGATAGATTTTTGGACAGAACATTGCTGATAAAGTTTGTAAATGGTTCGAGTAATTATTGAAATCAGAGTGTTCAAAATAAATTGCTGAATGAGAGTATCGATGCATTCGATAAAGCATGTCAGATTGCGTTATCAATGGATTTGACTGGAAATAATGTGGAGATGATGAAGACTGCACCGATCAATAAGCTAAACTTTGAGAAAAGAGAAAACACAAATTCGAAACCAGATTGGAAGAATAAAGGGAGAAGCGCTAGGAATGATTAAAAAGAGCGTCGTTGGGGACGAAGCAAGAGCCGTAAGAGAATTGTATGTTTTTTTTTGTAAAAAACCTGGACATATGGAGAGAAACTGTTGGGTAAAACAGAATTTAGAAAAATCTCATGACAGAAAAGTGTTTAATAAAAAGAGTAAATTTTTTGTAAATAATATTGATTATTGCAACTCAGGCTATTCAGGCACAGCTTCGGAAAATAAGTGTTACCAAAATGATTGTAGTTATTTATATATTTGTAATTCTACGAATCCATTAGAAGTTAAAATATCACTGAAAGGAAAATTATTTGATATGGGGGCCTGTGTTTCTGTATTTCATATTTCTGATTATTTAAAATCATATTGGGTTACAGAAAGTGTTGTAAAAAGATACTACAGGTAACCATGTTGTTGTTGTTGGTAGCATTGTTGTGCGTGTTGTATATAAAAACAAGTTGCTTAAATTATAATTATTTGCGTTGGATTCCCCCCATGTATTTAATTTAATGATAAGTCGAAATTGATTGCATAAGTTGTTCCAGATTGGCGAGAAATATTCAGTGAAATAAATAATGTAAGAACAATCGAGTCATATTTGAGTTTTGATATGGAAAAGTTTAAAAGTTTATTTACGAAAAACAACGATTCTTGTATTAAAAATTATGAAGAAGAGATTACCCTCAAAGCTGAGTTTTACCCAATTTTTACAAAAATGTATTCAGTTTCATTTGTTGTTACCAAAACTTAACGTAATTTTTTTAACAACATTTGGGTTGACAAAGCAATTAGTGTCAGAAAATGGTCTGCCGTTTGCATCCGAATTCTTTATTGAATGAGTGGTATTGAGTGTTTAAAAGCGTCTCAGTATCATCCACAATCTTATGGTAGTGCGGAACGTGGGGTCTGGATAATTAAGAAGAAGTATTAAGTTGATCCAGAACAAAGAAATAAATCTTGGGACTTATAGAAAAATAACTTTTTACTCTGTTGCAACGCTCCAGTTTCATAAAACTAGTCTTAATAGCAAAACTATTAGATGTTTAATAATAAAATTCGATATCTGAAGTAGAATTGGTAGCTTTTAGTCAGTTTTTTTAAATTGGCCAAGAAAACGGCCACCTCCAATATAGTCAAAAATTTTAAATCGACATAACTTCGTTAATATTTGAAATACAACAATAACATTCGACATCTTAAATATAATGAATAGCATCTAGCTACAAGTTAAAAACGTGCGTGATCGGATCAAGGATACCTCCATTTTGTTTTCGAAAAAGTTTATCCAAAATTTGCTATCAACAAGTTCAAAAACCTTCCACATTAAAGACGATATTTATACCCTACACCCAGGGTATATTCACTTTGTCCTTCCGTTTGTAACGCAGAGAAGGAGGCGTGGCAGGTATAGAAAAGTATATATAATCTTGATCAGCGTCACCTCCTGAGTCGATATAGCCATGTCCGTCTGTCTGGCTGGCTGGGTGGCTGGCTGGCTGTGTGTTGAAATACACTTTTTGGGAAAAGTGAGCAAGATAATTCAAGGAAATTTGGTACACTACCTTCGTCGTCAAAGTTAGCTCGGGGGATTGAAAATGAGCAAAATCGGTCAACGGACACGCCTACCGCCCATACAAAAATTATATTCAAAATGCAATTTTAGGAGTATTTTTCACGACAATGCAACCACAATACATATAAGTACTACGAATTGTAAGCGCAAGCTCTGATAAAAAACTGAGTGAATTCGGACAAGAGGGCGTGGCACCTCCCATATAAGCAAAAGCTTCAAAACGCTATACTGAAAGCGTTTTTTGAGATATTCGAACCAACTTTGACTCAGACACTAAAAATTATAAATGAAAGCTCTCAGCAAAAATTGGTTGAAATCGTACAAGGAGGCGTGTCACCTCCCATATAAGCAAAAGTTTCAAAATGCTATACTGAAAAAGTTTTTTGAGATAATCCAACAAAATTTCACTCTGACACTAAAAACTATAAATGCAAGCTCTGAACAAAAACTGGGTGTACTCGGACAAGAGGGAGTGGCACCTCCCATATAAGCAAAATTTTTAAAATACTGCAGTGTAGGGTATTTATTTTTTGGCCAGGCCAAAACTTACACCCTTACTAGTTTTTTTTTGTTTTTTAAATAATCAAAGATGACTTATGGCCAGTTAGAATTGCTTCTAGACCACCAATTGATTATTTTACTTGTACTTATTTACATTAAACCCTTTTTTAAGTTCCAAAAGGTAGCCACTGTATGTTATGGCGGCAATTCTGTCTTCGGTTTTATTCTAATAACTCCAACATCTGAGCAATTCCCAAGTTGCCATTACTGTTATTTATAATGCTTAAAACGAAGACAACGGCAGACAATGTTTTAGTGCCATTCAACTTAATATTTCTTAGATATGTATATACTTTATATATGAATCATACATATATATTTAAATTTTGTTCTTTATAAGGTACAATTTATTTTGGAACATTTCTATACACAACTGTTTACATTCAATTTATTTTCAATTCAACTAAAAACTTTTTTTTTTTTTTGCAACTACAACAATAAATTTATGCTTTGTATATCTATTGATTTAGGTCTCTTATTTTTATTCTTTCCATTTTTTGTTTCCCCTACATATTGAATATCAAAAAAAATTCCTTTTTATGTTGCCATTGAATTTTATGATTCAATTGTCATGACAGCACGTATATACATAAAAATATATATATTTGTTGTTGTCAGTGGCGGATCCAGCATTGTCAAGAGGGGGGAGGGGGGGCCGATTAACTACATTTCTAGATAATAACACAATGTTTTTAAAATCTTTACATACAATTTAAAAAAAAATGTAGTCACTTGGTTTGGGAGGGGGGCCGATCGCCCCCATCTCTCCCCCTTGGATCCACCACTGGTTGTCGTTTTAAAATAAATAACGTCCAAAACAAAAAACGTTTTAAGGGAAATGATATAACGGAAGCGGAAGTGATGTTGTTGACTCTTTATACGACAAATAATATTTTATTTGCTTAGTGCAGCTTTTTTGCCTTCCTTCCAAACATTTAATTAATGACGAGTGATGGAAGTGACAAGTTTTCTTCATTTTTGAGATTTATTCCTACTGCCACTCCCTTAGCCGCACGTACTACTGGTTGTGTACATCCACACAATACTGTCACTCATGCAAATTCCGTACTTAACGTTATTTTTAGCAGAACTCAGTTTAAACTCCTCCCCAGCTTAACTCTTAATGATACTGTCAAGTTGAAAATATTTCATGCAAAATTTTTCACTTAATTTTATCATAATAATACTTAAATAAATATTTTCGTAAAAAGAAAAAGAAAAAGAAAAAACAACAATCCCTTTATTATCCCTACTCAAACATACGCTGAATTCGACCTTAACAGCTTTACTCTACCATAATTATGATCATGTGCTTTTACCATGTTTGTACTTGTTATATACAATTTTCATAAATTTCAAAATTAAATTTAATTCTTCACTTTGTTTAGTTTAATTTTTGTTGTTGGTACGAGTATGGTTGCAATTTTCGCTCGTTTGCAACCAAACACTTTACAGCTGACAACATCGTGCAGCGCGGTGTATCTTCATCAACCCTGATAAATGGCTTTAAGCTATAAAAATAACTCTGCGCTCGCTTTGACCAACAATTTTAAGCTGTTAAAAATCCTTTTTGTATTTCACACTATTCCATATTATTTCGTCTCATTAACATATTTTTTTTTTTTCATATATGGGCGATTCTACAAAAATGTCGAAATTTCGACTTGTATTATATGTAATAGGAACAGAGGCAAAAGCTACAAGTTGTCATAATAAATGTAGAAAAAATATTGAATCACCTGGACCTTAGTGTTTTTATTTCTTTAATAAATTAAATTTTTTTGCAAAATGTTCACGGTAAAGGCATATTAAGACTTAATATTTATACCCTACACCCAGGGTATATTCACTTTGTCCTTCCGTTTGTAACGCAGAGGAGGAGGCGTGGCAGGTATAGAAAAGTATATATATTCTTGATCAGCGTCACCTCCTGAGTCGATATAGCTTTTGTTATATAATGGCTTAAAGTTTCAAAACTAGATTAAAAACTGAGTATGCAGAAAGTTTTCCGCATGTTTGTGGATATAAAACCCGAAATCTCTCTGATTTTGTTCACGAGTTTTTATTAAAAAAATTGAGTACTTACATAAAAAAAAATAAATCATAAAAAAAACAAAACGATTATGAAAAATTGCTAAATTTTAGAACTGAAGTCACGCCTTCTTTAAAAAAACCGTTGTTTCCCTAAGTAGGTAGTTCATTCTAAAGATATTACCTTGTTAAACTCCGACTTCATTTCGCAAGAATTTATGTCTTCGGTTTTTGCTTTGTTGCATTTTGGCTATTGGAAATTTATAATTTATGGATTTTAATTGTAGCTGTTTTTGTCGCTGTACTTATGGTTCCAAATGAAAAGTAATTAGCCCACCCTCGCATTAAACTAAATACGAAATAAATGAATAATTCGCGTCCCTTTATACGCTCACACAGGATTGTGACAAAAAGCTTAATTTCATATTGTTGGTGTCACACTGATGATGCTGTGTGATAATGACGCTGATGATAATGATGATGATGGTGATGCTGCCAAATAACGAACTTAATTTCATTTGCATTTTTGCCGCAAATTACAAAATTTTAAAAGCAA
Source organism: Calliopum simillimum (assembly GCA_951812925.1). Lineage (NCBI taxonomy): Eukaryota > Metazoa > Arthropoda > Insecta > Diptera > Lauxaniidae > Calliopum > Calliopum simillimum. Next base: position 103,648,026 of record OX638368.1, read on the forward strand.
TTTTTTTCGCTTTTTTTTTTTTCTTCTTCTCTGGTTTACTAAACATTTTGTGGATGGACCATCAATGTCACAAAGCGGCGCTTCTCTCCTCTACCCATGACCATGATGGCAGCCACTAGAAAAATAGACAAAAGCTTTTGCGCTGCTTGAGCGGATTTTCAATGAGCGCCAGAATATTTGAATTTTTAATAAGTTGCTGCAACGATTTTGTTGTCATTATATATGCATGTTTTTGTTGTTGTTGTTGTTGAAAAAGTATTCGAATACAAAATGTGGTTATTTAGTAAAATATTTCGAATTTGACAGTGGGAGTATTTATGTTTGGGGGAGAGCTTAGTGCTGGTAGTGTTGAAAATTAATTTTTTTTTTTTTGTTTTTGTTTTACAAAATTGATGTTATGTAATCGTTAACAATTTTGTTGTTGGTTTTTTTTTTGTTCGCACCATTTTTGTTTTTTTTTTTTTAAATTTTAAAGTGCTAATTGCATTAAAATTCAATTACCAAAAACCGCATATAATTTGTAAATATACATTGCATGTGTAATTTTATTTGTTTTTAAGTGTTGTTTGCATATTTCTAGTGTGAAGTCCTGTTTGTTGTAGTAATTTTACATACATACGTATGGGACATTATTTGTCAGACTAACACTTAAAAAATTGATTTTAATTTTATAGTATTGGGTGTACAACTTAAAAACCGGTATTTTTTAGCGAAATTTGATGCTTTATTGTGGAAAAATGTTACAATATATTTTATTCAAAGTATTGTCCATTGGAAGCTACAACATTTCCCCATCTTTCAGGCAATTTATGAATTCCATCCCAAAAAAATTGCGCCGGCTTGGCGGCCAAAAATGAATCTATCCAATTTCGGATGCCTTGCTCTGATGTGAAGCGTATTCCGGTGAGGGCGTTTTGCATCGAGCGAAATAAATGAAAGTTAGACGGAGCAAGGTCCGGACTATAAGGCGGGTGAGCCAAAACTTCCCATCCACTATTTTCCAAATAGTTTTTCACGGGTCTTGCAACATGCGGCCGAGCGTTGTCATGATGAAAAATTATTGCTTCGTGTCTGGTCGCATTTTTCGGGCGTTTTTCGATGATGGCACCTGTGATTGTCTGGCCCGATTTCAACAACTCATAATATAACGGCCCCTTCTGATCCCACCAAATACACAGCATAACCTTGGCGCCATGGATATTTGGCTTCGAGGTTGATTTGGCTGGTTGGCCGGGTTTCACGTATGACTTTTGCGCTTGGGATTGTCATTATGCATCCATTTTTCATCCCCAGTCACAATCCGATGCAAAAATGATTTGTTTTTATGGCGCTCAAGCAGCATTTCAGACATACAGAAGCGCCGTTCAACGTCTCTCGGCTTCAACTCATAGGGGACCCAATTACCTGGCTTCTGAATGTATCCGGCGGCTTTCAAACGTTTCGAAATGGCTTGCTGAGTCACTCCCAACGATTTGGCAAGCTCGTCTTGTGTTTGACACGAATCCTCATCGAGTAGCTTCTCTAATTCTTCGTCTTCATACTTTTTTGGCTGTCCTGGGCGTTCTTTGTCTTTGATGTCAAAATCGGCACTTTTGAAGCGCTTAAACCATTCAAAACACTGTGTTTTTCCTAAAGCATCGTCGCCATAAACTTCTACAAGCAAACTATGACTTTCCGCAGCAGTTTTCTTTGCGAAAAAATGACCCAACAGAACCTCCCACAAATGCTGTCTTTTTCTCCAATTTTCGAAGTTATTCATCGTGAAAAATAATAATGATGCGCACAAGATAAAATTGTTTTGTTGACTGATTTTGACAGCTGTCAAATGTACCTTCAAAATGACATATATATAAAGTTCGAGCTTTCACTATATTTGTTAGTACGGACATCCACCGTCAAATTCCGGTTTTTAAGTTGTACACCCAATATTTTTATGATTCTCTGTTAAAAACGATCGAGTTTGTTTTTATTAATTTTTCGTTTTGGTGAAAATTAACAAAGTTATGTTTTTTTTTAAAGTTCCATGGTTCGTGAAAATAATTTTTTTATACCTTACACCAAGGGTATATTCACTTTGTCCTTCAGTTTGTAACACAGGCATGTATAGAAAAATATATCGATACGTCCAACGTAAAAGTTTGTAACTCGAAAATCGTAGTTTTTAGTTATGAGCATTTTTGTATTTTAACTTTTTTTTTTTTTTTGTATGAAATCCTATATAAAATAAGTTTAGGTTGTGACTTCCAAAATAGCTCCCAGGCCTTCAAATTTTAAGCTGGAGGTACCAAAATTTGACACAAGCTGGAACCAAATGTGCAGATTTCGAAAAACGTTGTCCCGTAAAAAGTTGGTAACTTGAGTTACCAACTTTTACGTTGGATGTATCGAGATATATATTATTGATCGTCGCCACCTCCTGAGTCGATATAGCCATGTCCGTCTGTCTGTCTCTCTGTCTGTCTGTATGTCTTTGTGGCTGTCTGTCTGTCTGGCTGGCTGGCTGTGTGTGGAAATAAATTTTTTGGAGAAACTAACCAAGATAATTCAATGAAATTTGATGCACTGCCTTCATCGTCAAAGTTAGCTCGTGGGATTGAAAATGAGCAAAATCGATCAACGGACACGCCTACCGCCCATACAAAAAATATATTCAAAATGCATCTTTAGGAGTATTTTTCACGACAATGCAACCAAAATAAACATAAATACTACGAATTATAAGAGCAAGCTCTGAGCAAAAAGTTTGCGAATTCGGACAATTAGGCGTGGCACCTCCCATATACGCAAAAGCTTTAGAAAGCGTTTTTTGAGAAAATCGAACCAAATTTTGCTCAAACACTAAGGACTATAAATGCAAGCTCTGAGCGAAAACTGGGTGAAATCGGACAAGAGGATATGGCACCTCCCATATCAGCAAAAGCTTCAAAGCGCTGAAAATGTTTTTTTTTTTTTTGAGATAATCCAACCAAAATTCACTCAGACACTAAGAACTATAAACGCAAGCTCTGAGCAAAAACTGGTAAACTCGGACAAGAGCGCGTGGCACCTCCCCTATAAGAAAAATTTTCAAAATACTGCAGTGTAGTGTATTTAATGTAAGGCCAGGCCAAAGGTTACGCCCTTACTAGTTTAATGTTGGTGTCTTTTTATTTTGCTTATTTTTTTAACATAAATTCAATTCTATGATTTCGTATTATTTCTTGAGATATAACGATTTTTCGACTATAAAGTCGTCAAGATTCATCAAAGAAATGGCGTAATATGGTTCGATTTACTTGATTCAACATTTATCATTGCGTGCTATTTTATAAATGCCATCATATTTATGAATCAATTAAATCGAACCACATTATGCCGTCTCTTAGATGAATCTTGAAGATTTTACAGTCGAAAAATTGTTATATCTCAAGAAATACTACGAGTTCCACCCTAAATTTAACGGAAACAAAATAAGCAAAATAAAAAGACACCAACATCAAAAAAATCGAATTGTTTACTTTTTTTCAAGTTTACTATCATTAATTTTAGCGCAAAATTTTTTTTTAGATAAGGCTTGCACACGATGTGATTAGTGCACAAATTAACTCAAATAACTTTTGAATGACTTAAACCCTTCCTCTTTTTTAACTTTTCTGACAAAGGCCTCAGAGCATTGGACTTTCTCAGCTACTTTTCTTCCCGATGTATTGGGATTTTTCTTAAGAAGAGCTATCACCTTGTTGGCAGCATTAGGATAATCAAAATCTTTCTTTTTTCCACTTCCTTGCTTTCTACTAACGGTCAGACGTTCCTTATAGGTTTTAGTAACACGCGAAACTGTATTCCGCGAAACCTTAGCTTTTCTAGGAATTGCTTTGAAAGTCCAATTTAGACTTTCGTCAAATATTTAACAAATTTTTTCACCCACTTCTATTTCGCAGTTCATGGTGAAGCCATAAATTTACGAATGAGTAAGAAAAGACGCATGAAGATTTGTACACATTTACGAAAGGCAACTTGATTAAAATTTTTTTGAATTGCTTGTTAAGCAATAACGTGTGCACTAGATTCATCGTGCGCAAGCCTTATTTCAAAAACTCAGTTGTCTACACTTTATGTTGCGACCATTTTTTCTCTTTAAGAGAGGAAATGAACCAATCGCCGCTAAAAACAAATCAATCGCCTTTGCGTTGAACCCAGCTAGCAGCAAAAACATGAAAAGAGTGGAGAATTGAGGGGAGACACTGCCGGGTCTGGAGTTTTTCGATGGGCCCGGATTTTACTAGAAAAATTTTTTCTCATCATCTTGTTATGTTTAATTGATTAGTAAATTGAGTAAAAATGTAATGCCCTTGAAAAGGGACCTTAGCTTATAGAAATCTAAACATACCTAAGAAGTGAGTTCGAACTTTACCTGATAACCGATAAAGTGTAACCTGCATCTTATTTCATGCTCCCCTGTAAAATTGTGGCATAGGATATAGCTTTCTTTATTGTCTTACAAGGTATACAGACTATGTACATTAGAGCGGATCAAATTGTTCGAAACTAAATTTTTTGACCTGGTAACTTCCAGTTTCGGATTCTACGTCAAATTTCATGTAAAAAACTCCTAGGGACCATATATGTGCGGTGAATTTCGAGGCGCCTTAAAATCGTTTGAAGTTTTGAGTGTATTTTTCTACTGCGAAATTGTCTTTAAAAATTTTGATCTTCCGAACGATTTATTGTAGTACAATGATCTTGGTTTCTATGGAAAGGTGTTGCTGCGTTTTATCAATTTATGGCTAATTTTTTGAAAAACGTCATCGGGTTCTAAAGTTATGACCTTCTGAATGAAGATATATGAAAAATTTATACTAAATGTATTAGAAATCACATCTTCTTCGAATAAAAAATTTTAACTTTCAAATTTTATTATAGCGCATAAAAATACCTTTTTTACGAGGGTCTATTCATCAAGATACGACTAGCCATTCCAAAGCTATGACACTTTTGAATGAAGTCAGTTGAGAACTTCATACAAAGTGTATTAAAAATCACATCTTCTTCGAAAAAAAAAATTTTAACTTTAAAATTTTTTTATAGCGCTAAAAATACCTCTCCAACGCAGGCCTGCTTTTTAAGATACGGCTAGCCATTCTAAAGTTATAATCTTTTGAATGAAAGCAGATTCTGAATTTAGTGTATGAACACACGAAATATTTTTTCTGCTAATTTAGAAGCAAGTAATTTAGTAGGTTTATTCACTAAATCCGAAATAGAGTGGTCATTTTTCATCCGATCTTGGACCGCGAGGGCTCAAAATTTTTGTAATAAAATACGTTATTGATGAAAATAATAAAATTTTTACTTTCTAAATTTTTCAGTCCGGAAATGGGTTCTGTATAATATTGAGAGATATCCTTTCATTAAAGGCTTATAACTTGGAGAGAAGGGACTATATGTAAAAATGATTAAATTACGAATTTTTGGTGGTAGTTTTAGCTATCCGTATCAAATGACAAAAAATAATTTTACTTTATGCTGTTTTAGTTATTTAGCTTTAAGTAGGTCTCAAAAAAGTGTTTTCTTCACTTTTGGGAGGGAATAACTCAGGATCCTGACATGATACGAAAAAACCAAGCCCACAGTCGTAATAAAGAGATTTCATTCTTCCATAAAAACCGAGAACGGAAAACTATGGTTGAACTGGACGGGGGTTAGAGGATAAAAAAACTGGACCAATGAAATATAGGAGCACCAAAAACTGAGCATAAAGGTTAACCCAAAGTAACAAGAAATAGGATGTTGCCAGGATCCGCGGTGGTCCATTTTTTATCCCCTAACCTCCGTTCAGTCCCACCATAGTTTTCCGTCCTCGGTTTTTAAAGCCGTTTATGGTAGAATGGAATCTCCTTATTACGACTCTGAGCTTGGTTTTTTTGTATCTTGTCAGGAAAACACTTTTTTGAGACCTACTTTAAGCTAAATAACTAAAACAGCATAAAGTAAAATTATTTTTTGTCATTTGATACGGATAGCTAAAACTACCACCAAAAATTCGTACTTTAATCATTTTTACATATAGTCCCTTCTCTCCAAGTTATAAGCCTTTAATGAAAGGATATCTCTCAATATTATACAGAACCCATTTCCGGACTGAAAAATTTAGAAAGTAAAAATATTATTATTTTCATCAATAACGTATTTTATTACAAAAATTTTGAGCCCTCGCGGTCCAAGATCGGATGTAAAATTACCACTCTATTTCGGATTTAGTGAATAAACCTACTAAATTACTTGCTTCTAAATTAGCAGAAAAAATATTTCGTGTGTTCATACACTAAATTCAGAATCTGCTTTCATTCAAAAGATTATAACTTTAGAATGGCTAGCCGTATCTTGAAAAGCAGGCCTGCGTTGGAAAGGTATTTTTATGCGCTATAATAAAATTTAAAAGTTAAAATTTTTTATTCGAAGAAGATGTGATTTCTAATACATTTAGTATAAATTTTTCATATACTTATCTTCATTCAGAAGGTCATAACTTTAAAACCCGATGACGTTTTTCAAAAAATTAGCCATAAATTGATAAAACGCAGCAACACCTTTCCAAAGAAACCAAGATCATTGTACTACAATAAATCGTTCGGAAGATCTAAATTTTTAAAGACAATTTCGCAGTAGAAAAATACACTCAAAACTTCAAACGATTTTAAGGCGCCTCGAAATTCACCGCACATATATGGTCCCTAGGAGTTTTTTACATGAAATTTGACGTAGAATCCGAAACTGGATGTTACCAAGTCAAAAAATGAATTGATCCTCTCTAATGTACATACATAGATTCATTAACCTTCATGTAGAAAAATATTTGAGTCCTAGTATTATTTACTATTAGCTTTGACAACGACAGGCGTAGGTCGTCTTTTTGTTCATCATGCGGCATGCGGAGAATGTTGGCAAATATTGTAGTTTGTTTTGTTCGTAGTGAACTAAAAAGAAAGCACTGAAGAGAATACATTTTTGTGACGAATATATTCGCAATCACAAACAAAAATGTTATAAATGATTTTTGGAAATCCCACGATTATGTCCTTATGAAAATCTGGCAAAAATGAGCTGAGGATTTTTTTAAAATTTTTTTGAAGGTCATTTAGAGGTCGCTCTCAACCGTTTTATGGGAAATCATGTCTTAATTCGGTTTTAATTTTAATACGGTTTTTATTTTATACGATCTCAATAATGTTCAGAATGAGTCGTGCAATTTCTCATACATTATTGTCTTGATTCAAAGTATGGATTCTTTTATCAAAAATACTTGAAAAAAGGTCTTTTAAAAAAGTGTTTTTGTCAAAAATTAGATTAAACAAAAAAATGAATTTAAATACAATTTTGATCGGAAAAACGGATTTTACTCAAAAAAAAAAAAAATTAAAAAAGATAAAACAAAATTCTGAAAAATTTCACACGTATAAAAATTCTTAAAGTGGGATATTCGTTTTGTCATACTGTAGTATGGTACGAAGCTTAATTTCCTAAATGTGACTTTGTTGTTAAAATACAGGGTGCTGAAGTTGGCGTTTTTAGTCATTTTCATGAAAAGGGTGTTTGCTCAAAAATTTATAGCTTACAATAAAGTTTGTTAATTGATAAATCTAAGTTACTGGTCCCATTCATTTTGAAGTGTTCTTTTTATAAGAAAATATTTTACACCTAAAAATACTTTTGAATTTTTTTTAAAAGTACTTTAAATTAAAGCATTATTTATAAGCTTTTTTCGTAAGATACTTTCCTCTTGAGTGAAAAAAGTTTTTTGCCTTCCGCGGGCGTTCAAAAGCCAAAAACTTCCATTTAACGTCCGAATCCCAACTTGAGTCATATTTAGGAAACTAAGCTTCGTACTATACTACAGTATGACAAAACGAATATCCCACTTTAAGAATTTTTATATTTCAATGAAAATTGCGATTTCTGGGTGGTTTTGAACCTGGAGTCCCCAGTGTGCGTTGCTACGCATTTTTTGTCTAATACACTTTTTTCGTAAGACGTTGACGTCTGAACTCAGATGCAAAAAAAAATTTTGTGCAGAAAATGCAATTTTCTTCTTTTGTGAGTAAAATCATTAGATATTTAATCAAAATTTTGTTTTATATATTAATTTTGCGTTCGTAAAACTATCTGTATGATTTCTTAATTCCAAAAAAAAAAAAGGAAAAAAAATTTACTTTTGTTTTATAATGTTCTTTTACCACATCATCTCTTTGCCACACATTTTAATTATTTTTTATTTTTCTTTGTCGTTGTTCCTTCTGTCTTTCAGACAAATGAAATTATAAGCAAATATTAAAATATTTGTTTCAGCAAAATCTGCTTCATTATACGCTTGTTAGCATTTTCCTACCAACATATTGTTGGCACTACCACCCACCTCCCTCCCTATCATTTGTAATATGCCATTGAAAAACTACTGCTGTGCAACCCCAAAAAAGCAAACACAGCAAAGTCAACATCTCATCTCATTGCAAATGTGGATCATGAGGCAAATGTAGCGCGTTTTTTTCCTCAACTCAAATTTTTTTTTTTAAATTTCTGCCAATTTTGCGCAAGATTTCATGATTTTAATTTTTTTTTTTTTTTTTTCTGCTCAAAAGTTTACAGTTTTCTCGCGCTTTGTTTTAAGTTGGAATGTGTATATGTGTGTGTGTAGATAAATAGTTTACGAAGTTCAACAAATGCAAAAAAAGGGAAAACTTTGAGTTAACTTTCCCGTATCTGTCACACATGCATATGTACATATCTGCCATGCGGCAAGGTTTTCTGGGTCCAAAAACTGCTGACTCCTGACTGTTGTGTCAATGTTAACTTTTGCGTACGAATATGTCGTTAGTGTGCCCTCCTCAATTTTTCGTTATTTAAACAATTTAAGCCACAAAATCCTAAATAAACTTTTCATGGCTTATTTGTTTTTGAATGCAGCAACTTTAACCTATGTATGAATTTGCTTAGATATACAAAGTGATCCGTTTTGGAAATTCAGTAAACTATTTGCAGTTTAAGATATGTACTCGGAGTCTTCACAGGACGGTTTTTTTTTTTTGGGTTTTAAGACATTTCGTTTCAAAATGTCCTGTACCCGCTTTTTATTTATCAAATACTTCAGTTCAATGGCGCGTGCAAATGTCTTCACACTATGTACTTGGATCTAAAAGAAAAAGAAACAAATATTGCACAGACCAGTCTTGTTTGATTTGGTTCAGTTTAGTTCAGTAAGTATAGTGTAGTTGTAGCGTACACTACAAAATGCTTCTTTAGTGTCGAAAGTGGTTTCTCTCTCAAATGTATCAAAGCTTCTACAATCCTTGGTAACCAATGCATTGCAACTTGCAAGTGTTACCAAATCATAATTTTTAATACAGTTTCTCTACTCACAGATTTTACATTGACCTGCAGTATTTGTTTGTATAAACTACAGTACACTGTAGTATTTGTTAGAATTGGTTTTTATTTATACTCATAAAACAAGACAGTGTACTTCAGTGTCAAATGAAATCAGTTTAACAGTGAAGATTTGAATCTTGAATTTTATGGATCAAATACTTCAGTTCAACGTAAAATGTGCGATCAAAGAAAAGTACATTTATTTTTAAGATATCTTGTGCAGGCTCCTAATATGTACGTACACTTTGTGACTTATATTTAAAATACGAATTGAAAAATTAAAGTTGCTCCACATTCATTCCCCTGGCAAAAAAATTTCGTTATAGTGTAAGTACATAAACACCATGTAAATTTTAGTCCATTTCAATAAACATTTGATGGACCCGAAACCATTTTGCAAACTGAAAAATCCTCCTAGAAATTTAATTTAATTTAATCACGATTTGCTTATCGTGATTTATGCGTTCTGATCAAAAAATTTATTTTTTTCCTATTAATGCTAAAAAAATGGACTACAATTTCTAAGTTTTCAAGATTTCATATATCAATTAAAGTTTCTGGCTGAATAATTTGTAAAACTCAAATAAAAACTTAACAAATTAATATTAGCCATGTTAACAAGTTCTGCAAAGGCCATAACTAAAGTATAACAGTGTCCAACCCAGACAACTTTCATATTGATTATCAGCAATTTTTCATTAAAATCTCAACACCGCAGCCGAGTTGACAACGTTGACATCATGGAAAGTGGAATTTTATGACCGCATATTTGTCATTCAAGACTCTTCTACTTTTTTTTTTTTTTTGATTTATTTCATTTTCAGAACCTGACGCGTGAGTGTATACCGCTAATATCCACAGCAGGTTTGAATTTTGCGGCAGCTAAACGTTGCATGTGTCAATTGGAAACACGAACCTAATGACTTTGCATGTGCACTCGTATGCATCTTATGTCAGAGTTAGGTATAGTCATTTTTATTTTAAATTTCTGATAGATTAATAACACTGTTTGACACAAAAAAAAAACATATGAGAAAATCCAAAAAATTCTTAAAGTAGACGTTAAAAAAAAAAAAAAAATACTCGTGTCTCGTGGTTTTTCTCCAGCACGTCATATTTTTTTTAATCGATTTTTGAAGTATTTTTATCCACTGTACATTAGCTATGGGCTTAATAACAATTTTTCAATTTGTATACCCTGCGGTGGTTTTTTATGTGAGGTTTGATGAAAAAGTAAGTGAGCCAAAATTTGGAGGGGGTGGGGTGGGTCTAACCCTTGCCGGATTTGAGTCAAAGTTCGAATTTCGGGTGTAAAATTTTGAAAAAAGCTTCTAACTGCAAACCAGTTATACTTACAGGCATAGAATGTATGACCAACCCCCATTATATTTTCTACCCCAACATATTCACCAAACATACTTACCCCCTATCTCTACCCCTAAGGGCCGCTCCCATATAAGTCTTCATTTTCATGACATTTTTATGAAATCGACCTCCACCACCCCCAGGCTGCCCCTACATTGTTCAAAAGTATGACCTACCCCCATTTTTTTTTTCCACCCCATCATTTTCAGGAAACATACTTACCCCATATCTCCACCCCCTTGGAGTGCTCCCATACAAAAATACTCATATTTATGTTAATTAATAAACATTTTTTCTCTCATCAACCCTGCCCCCATAGTGCTACTTAGGAAGGTAAGATGTATAGGTGCATAAAGTGAGCTATGCAGGTATGATGAATTTCGATGTTTTTTGGTTGGGAATTTCGAGCTATTTTCGAGCTATTCAACAATAATTTCGAGCTGTCTGGGAAATTTTCCATTTTCCGGAAAAGCGGAAAAATTGTTCTGCATAGCTAAGTTTATTTTTTCAGCCAGACGAATCCGCGGGAAGAGTTAGCGATGAAATCTTTTTACGCAGGAATTTCGAGCTACTTTTGAGCTAAAAGCATTTTCCGGAAAACTCCCAATTTTCCCGGAAAATCCCAAAAAAAACTTTTTTTATGGCTAACTTTATTTTTTTCAGCCAGACGAATCCGCGGGAACAGTAAGGAATGAAATCTTTTAATGCAGGAATTTCAAGCTACTTTCGAGCTGACCTTGAATGAGGTATTTTCCTTAAATTTCCCCGGAAAATCCAATAAACTAAACATTTTTTTTTCCCTGTGTTATGTCCGCATATTATTATTATTATGTCCGAAAGTTTTTCGCGGATTAGCCTATAATATATCCAACACCTAGTTTGCTAGCCACAGTAATTTTACATAAGAGTAGGGGTAAGTGGGCGGCCTGCGGCCGCAGCTCAGGATTTAAAACTCCCAAAAATTTAACACCGGCTTCGCGGCGGCCTTCGGCCGCGGTTCAGTTGGTAATATATACATTAATTTGCGGACATAACACTCATTTACGAAATGGGGATAATGTCATGGCACCGCCATAAAAAAAGATTTTTTGGGATTTTCCGGGAAAGTTTGGGGTTTTCCGGGAAAGTTTGGGGTTTTCCGGAAAACACTTTTCGTTTTTGATGAGCTCGAAACTAGCTCCAAATTCGTGTGTTAAATGATATGATCGCAAAATATTCTCATGGGTTCGTCTGGCTGAAAAAATAAAGCAAGCCCTTAAAAAATTTTTTGGGATTTTCCGGGGAAATTTAAGGAAAACACTTCATTCAAGGTCAGCTCGAAAGTAGCTCAAAATTCCTGCATTCAAAGATTTCATCCCTTACTATTCCCGCGGATTCGTCTCGCTGAAAAAAATAAAGTTAGCCATAAAAAATTGTTTTTTGGGATTTTCCGGGAAAATTGGGAGTTTTCCGGAAAATGCTTTTAGCTCAAAATTAGCTCAAAGTAGCTCGAAATTCCTGCGTAAAAAGATTTCATCGCTAACTCTCCCCGCGGATTCGTCTGGCTGAAAAAATAAACTCAGCTATGCAGAACAATTTTTCCGCTTTTCCGGAAAAAGGAAAATTTCCCAGGCAGCTCGAAATTATTGTTGAGAAACTCGAAAATAGCTCGAAATTCCCAACCAAAAAACATCGAAATTCATCATACCTGCAAAGCTCACTTTATAGACCTAAAATGTATGACCGACCCCTATTAGTTTTTCCAGCTCGACAATTTTACTAAACATACTTGCCCTCTATCTCCGCACTCTAGGGGTGCTCTCATACAAAAGCGGTCCGGGGTGCGACTTTAAACTGGTGTACTAATATTGCTTCTGTTACAAAAAGTAATTGCCACAGTTACAGTGGTTCTGAATTCAAAAAAAAAAAAAAAACGAGCAGTTACTGAGTGTGCCGATCGTACCATCCGGTAAAGGTAAAGGACGGAGATAGAGGGCAAGTATGTTTTGTAAAATTGTTGAGCTGGAAAAACTAATTGGGGTCGGTCATACATTTTACCTTCCTAAGTAGCACTATGGGGGCAGGGTTGATGAGAGAAAAAATGTTTATTAATTAACATAAATATGAGTATTTTTGTATGGGAGCACCCCTAGGGGGTGGAGATAGGGGGTAAGTATGTGTCGTGAAAATGATGGGGTGGAAAAAATAATGGGGGTAGGTCATACTTTTGAACAATGTAGGGGCAGCCTGGGGGTGGTGGAGGTCGATTTTATAAAAATGTCATGAAAATTAAGGCTTATATGGGAGTGACCCTTTGGGGTAGAGATAGGGGGTAAGTATGTTTGGTGAAAATGTTGGGGAAAAAAATATAATGGGGGTTGGTCATACATTCTATGCCTGTAAGTATAACTGGTTTGCAGTTAAAAGCTTTTTTCAAAATTTTACCCCCGAAATTCGAACTTTGACTCAAATCCGGCAAGGGTTAGACCCACCCCACCCCCTCCAAATTTTGGCTCACTTACTTTTTCAGCAAACGTCACATAAAAAACCACCGCAGAGTATAAAAAGTTAATTTTTAAAAATGTCCATACAAACTAGCCCATAGCTACTGTACATGAAAAAAACAAAAATACCGCATTCTTGTGTTAAATCGATGAGTTTAACTATATGATCCTTACATCTGAGGTGTATCATGTGTTCATCAAACTAATGCAGGATATTGCGGGCAATAATTTTTTATTGAATTTTAACCCTGTACAACCCCCACATGAGGGTCATTTTTGCCCTTTTCTTAAAAAGGTACAAAAATGACACCTAAAACAGGGCAATATTGACTCACTACTAGTTACTGAACACTAAAAAATCAAAATTTTATCCCGAAAGCAAAAAATCGTTAAAATCAGTAAGAAGTTCTAACGATAAATATTTTCCAAATTTCACCCCACTGTAAAACTCTAAAACTACATTTTGGACAAAACTCGTTCTCACAAGATAATAACGAAATTACACAAGAATCATTTTCCTAAAACACATTAACCTATTATATCCTGTTTTTATGGGTCTTTTTGACCACATTTTCTAAAACTGAGCCACAATGGGTTAAAGAATTTTGCAAAAATATCTTACAAAAAATTTCACTAAGAATTACAAAAGACGAAAAATTTTTAAAACTTAAGGTAAGCGCGTCAGGGATGTAAATTTTAACGATTTTTTTGGTTTCGGGCTAAAACTACGCTCTTTACGTGTTTAGAAACTAGTTAGTACATACTGACTCAATACTCCCTTGTTTAGGTTAGTATTTATGGGCCAGCAGTAGCATTGAAAACTCTCAAGTTACATTTTTTTTTATCTTTAAGTATTGAGTTACAAATACTTGCAATAGTTCAAATAACGACCTATAAATAAAATAACAAAAAAAAAAACTATTATTTTTTCATTCACTCTACACCACACAACTAACTTTTAAATGTTGTCATTTTTCTTTTGGCACTGCTACTGCATGCACCCTTTGATTCTTTTCTCCAAAAACATCCCCTGACCTTCGATGTTTTCTTTCTGAATCGTTGCACGTTCTTCGCTTATTTGATCACGATTTGTAGAGTTGTTAGACAAAATTAGTTCAATGAAAAAGAAAATGGAAGCGGAAATGTGCACAACAACAACAACGAAAACTGATTGTACAATATACAAATCTATATATATATATATCCGTAAAAGTTAAATAGAAAATAAATACGGCAAACGCAGTAGAAATTCCAATATGGCGACCGGTCAAGTTTAACGGGTGCAATTTGTTTTCCCCTCGATTTTAAGTGCAACAAAACGATGAATGAATTGGTTGAATGAATGGCATGGATTTTTCTTCGACAACTGATACCAAGCTGAAGAAAAGAAGAAAATCACCGGTATAAAAATTGTAACCTGATAGAGATGAAGTAAAGTTTTATGCCCGTGAAAGTTTTGATAAGTTCCATTGAAATATGAACTTGCCAGCAGATAGAAGTTTCTGAGTACAGTTAGTAGTGTGTGAGTGATGCTTTTAAGTTGAGGCTTTTGATTGCTCTTAGTAAGTATTGTGAAATATTATTCCACTTTATGTATGTTTTTTTGAACCAGAAGTAAACAAAACCGATGGAGGTTTTAAACGAAAATTTCACTATTCATTCTTTTGCTAAAAACAATTTGTCTTTATATGAAATTTGACTGAAACTGTAAACTGAATGTAATTTTCAGAATTTTATGGGTCTGTTTTCCAAGAACTACTTACATATCGTTAGAAAATTTAATCTTTAAATTAAATCTATTAAGTCGACAAAAAAGTAGTTTTAAATTAACTTTTTGTGGACTGTTTTCCCTCAAAAACCGATAAGAAAGATCCAGGGATTCTTACAACGCTCTTGGGATCCCTCCAAAGGTACGCTTCTTAGACGCAAAACTCTGTGAGTTGAAAGTCAAAATTAAGTGTTCACTGTAAAAAAATTGTAAGGTTATTGTAAAACTGAATCGATTTAAATGTTTGTAAAAAAGAATACTATCGAATCTCTTAACTCCAAACTTGCAAAAGGTTAAACTTTTTTAATAATGGTGATTAACTTACAATCAAATTATTTCAAAAAATTCGTTAGCAGTGATTATGAAAAAAGCCTAGAACTAATTTATACCGCGTTTTACCGCTAATACTTATTTTAGTTTAGGAAGATTAAAACTTTTTCAAATACATATCAAAAAATTGAGGTGCCTTTCTTAGCCTTTTTTGTTTCACACGAACTTTTCCGAGGCGCAAATAGAAAAATTTATCTCATATTGCTTGCCAAGTTGCAATATGTGTTGTTTGCCCAAAATGATAAAATTTTTATATCATCATACAGCTTATACTCCATGATAAAGGAATCTAAGACCCATTTTTATATAGACCAATTAACCGTTGCACAAAATTATGTCAAATTTAAAGTTTTGAAATAAATTTTTAAATAAGATATAAAAATTGTACAAGTGTTGTTTTTTTGCCATTTCAAGTCTGCCATTTTGTTTTAAAAAAATCTAATATCAGCTTCGTAATCAGTGACCCCTTACACTCCCGAGTTAATTTTTTTGTCGGATTTGGTTCAATATTTATGCGAATCATCCGCCTTTTCGAATCCATCTTTTTTTTTAACATATCCTAACATCAGATTCAGCGACCGCAAAAACCTCAAGGTAAAACTTAAGTTATCTTTTTTCTTAAAGATGAACTTCGCTAGAGCATCAAGAGTGTGTGCTGGGCTATGCTTGACTATGACTATGATGATCATGTAAAATAATGAATTTTGAGTTTATTTTATCAATTTTATCTTGCGATTCGATGCGTTTTTTAAGAAAAACCGATTTTTTCTAGTCAGTGTCCGCTTGAAAAATAGAGATCTTTCGACAGTTTGTTTTGATGAACAATTTGAAAAGATAAATATTTGTTTATACAAAAATTCTTCTTAGGATCCGTGGTAGCCATTGTTCGAATTTTTCTTTAAAATTTCGCTATCCCCCTTACTTTCCCTTTAGCTAATTTTTTGATGAAACCAAAATTTTTTATTCAAATATTTTTTTTATCATATAGGTAATTCCATGGTAACTCAAAGTTACAAATAGAAAATTTTTAAAGCGTTTAATGGAGCTTTTGGGGCTCATCCTTTGGATTAACTAAATAAATCTTAATGAACATAATACTTTGTTCTTGTCACAGATTAGTTCAAATATTTAGAGATTACTTAATATTTAACCAGTAAATTTGTAAATTGTCTTAGCATCTCGAGTTACCATTTTTGGACAACATGGTCAATTTCTTTCGTAAGTTTCTGTGAAATTTGTAGGTAGATTTCAGTAGATTAGACATAAATAAAGGCAGCAGAATATCAATAAGTATTTCTTTATAAGAAACAACAATATTAAATCATATTTTTTAAAATAATGCAAAAATTATATGGCTTTGGCTTTACAAAAAATTGGTAACTCGCGTTACTATTGATATTTAGACCACTACAAGGGGCTTTTTCTAGTTTTAAGGTATAAAAATTAAAATTGGGTCAAAATGTAAGAATAACAAAGAACTTCGGCATTTTATTTACAGGAAGCAAAATTAAGTCAAAATTTAATAATTGATCAACTAAGTCTACTAAATCGCGATTGCAATTATTTACGGTTTTAATACAGATGTTATTTTATCATCACAACTATTACTGTCACCACCAGATTCATACACTTTCTCGCAGAACTACCGTTTTAATTTGATGTCCGTTTATACTCCTTCTTCAATTAAACATTTGTTTGGATATAGTTGAAGGTTGAAAAGGAGTGTGAAATTTTTGTATAACTTGGCTTCATTCACATGGAAATACCCATATGTGCTGAATTCGGAGTGGACGCGTTTTTAATCCGATCACGCCCGCTTTTTCTATGTGGGTAGATGTTACCACCAACACCTCAGAAATCATATGGAAGGTGGGCGTGGTCTGATCACTCCCATTTTTGACAAACAAGTAGATGCTACCACTAGCACCTCAGAAATCGATTTTTATTACTGTACTTCAAATATTTTGGCTGTAATTAATTTATGCCTCAAAAATGGGTAAAATTACCTGTAGTGTAGAATTATAAACCGATCAAGTTCACACTAAGGAAACTGATAAATCAAAATCATTATAGCTTAAATAAAATGAATGTTCGTTTGCTAGTACAGAATTAAAGTTTTAGCTCGAAAAGCTCTCATTAACTGTCGTTTTATACGTAAGCGAAAGCTTTTACCATTATTATTTCAATTAAAGTTATTCTACAAAATGATTGTGGCTGTCAAAAAAAAGAAAAAAAAAATCATATACATATTTTATTCTTTATATCCTTTAACGATAAAGTACATTTTATAATATTTCCCCAATACTGATGCACATGTTGTACTGACAGCTTTGCATTATTGATTTGTACCTGTGGTTTTTGCACCATACCAGCAAACCGCACCGCAAACTGTGATTTCTAAAAAAAAATCTGATATTTCTCTTACATTTTGATTTCTTGGTTCCTTCACAACCTCAACTACGACGTACCACCACAGTTTTATTGCTTTTGTTTTTCTGGCAGTTAAGTGCCATAGATTGCCATGTCTGCCAAGTTATATGCAACATCCGGCGAATGTCTGCAAATGGTTTTGCAATTTTTGAACTAGGATTTGCTGGGATGTGTCTGTTCGTTTTACCGTCCATCCAGCTGTCAGTTGCAAGGATATTCGCTACAATTTGGTTGCGTGCTTAAAATTGTTTGGGCGGAAGAATTTCTATTTTGACTTTTGCTGTCGAAATTTCAAAATGTCTATTTAGCGTATGTACATGTCTTCCATACGAAGGTACATACAAAGTTCGAGCCATCAAGCGGTAAAATAATTGATTTGACATAGAGTGAGATGTCCAAAATAGTTTTAGATGTCTAATAAATTTTCACTTTACTATGTGTTTAGATTAAGCCTTATCGAGAAACTATAAGGCATTCTGCTGCTGAAAATTGCGCTTGATCTGTAGCATAGTTTTTGTTCCACTGTGCTATAGTAGTGTTCTTGTTAGATATTTTACAAATGTTGTCTAGAGATTTAGCATGTGAGTGTTTCTTTGCGCAATCGATTAAGCTTTAGGTTGACACCTCCGATTTTTATGAAAATTAGTGAATAGTTAGTGCTTGACATACGTATAACTGTGGTTAAATCATTTTTCGAAATTCTTAAAAAATCCAAGATGGCGGCCATATGAAGTCCGATCCAACTTTTAGATTATTATTATTCAAAGACTCTGGATTGCACTGCGACCTAAAAGATCTTTTGTGCAGCCCTTTCCCTATCAGAACAGTTCTAGACTATCTATAAATCGTATCACTGCCGTGGGATTATTTTACCTAAGACATTTGGATTTAAAATCTCGGCACCTAGGTATCTTACTCTGCATCTCACCGCAGCGGGGCAAGTACATATTACATGTTCCGCTGTTTCCGAGTCCTCTAAGCAGAGTCTACAGGAATCATCGTCTACCAAATCCATCTTTTTTAGGAGATAATTGAGCTTACAGTTTACTTTTAGATACTCACATGTTTACAAGTCCTTAGCTATTCAGGTTTTGATCCGATTTTAATGAAATTTTCAGGGTTTGTGCAAATGAACTTGAGCTTTTGAAAAAAAAAAAAAATTTATTTTAAGTGGAAAAAAGCTTTTTTTCTTTTTTAAAGCCAATTTGGGGCTTGGCGCACCCTTTTTATTTTTTTTTTTTAAATATTTTTATTAAAGAGTAAATTTTATTATAATTATTTACCAAGCTTCAAAATTGTGGTATCTTTTACGGTTATCAAGTTATGAATTTTTTAAGTTGTTTAATGTTGTGTTTATCCTGAGTCGTTGGTGCATGTGCCAAAGTCCGGACGGTATTTTTTTTTCGGTGGTCCCTAGCAAAATTTTTTTGGAATGTTTATGAGAATTTTTTAACCCATTATAACCAAGTTTTTGGAGAAAAGAGCCTAAAAGACCTTCAAAAACGGGACATAATGGGTTAAGTTGTTCTAAAAAATTGTTCCATGCTCGATTTCATGTTAAGTTTAGTGAACATCTTAAAAAATAAAATTGGCTCGATGCATAAGCTTTCTAAAAATATATTTTGTTTATATATATCTTACATAGTTGCCGTGTCTTTTTTTTTTTTGACGCGTATATGCAATTGTAATAATTTTCAAAATGCGATTACTTATGAAAGGTTAGTCCCACGATAAAAAGTCCAAGGGTCTTTTTCAGGGAGAACCACATGCTCTACAAATAATTTTAATCTTTTGTAAAAAAAAAATAATTATTTAGAAGTTATTTAAAAAATAAGTGATTTTTTACCGTTTATTGGCGCTTAATCAGTTTTTTTAGAATAATTCCTAAACGATAAATAAAGTTTTTGTAGAGAACGTGATTCTCCATAAAAAAGTTCCTTAGAGTTTTTATTGTGCGACTCACTGTTCATGAGTTATCGCAATTTAAAAATATCCACAATTGTATATACGCGTCAAAAGAAACACGGCTAGTGTTGCAATAAACAATTAAGACAGAATTGCAATTTTTTCTGTTTTCGAAATTTATATTTTTGTCGTATATTGGACTTAAAAACTAAGAGCACCGCTTTGCACCGGGTAGAGATGACCATTTAAAAAAATTTTTAGTTTTTTATTGATGACACGTGAAATTTAGATCCTCGCATCTTCTCGCAGAAAAATTTGGCCGTACTATGGAAACTGTATCAGATTTTATAATAATAGCTGCACTAGGTGCAAAGGTAAAAAATGCAATTTAATTTTTTGTGTAGAGGGTGCAGCGTCCCCGTTTTTTTATTTTTCCTATAGTGGTTAAAAGATACCACGTACATCCATGTACCAAATTTTATAATGATAAAGGCACACGGACAGAGCTTTTTAAGTTTTTTGTGTAGGGGTGCTAAGCCCCCATAATTTAACCCACTCACTTTTCGTATGATATTTTGCAAGTAAAATACAGGTTCTCAATATGAAGTTTTGTAATAATAACTGCTTCAGGTGCATATGTAAAGCAATTGATGTGTTTTTATTGCAAGGGGGTGCAACGACCCCTTGTCCAAATACCTCCAATTTGCTCAAGGCGTCTGATAAACACAGTATACTTCTGTCTTCAAAGTTTAGTACTAGTAACTTCTACAGGTGCAGATATAGCAATTAGATAGGTTTTTTGCACGGGGGTGCAACGCTCCCTTGTTCGATTTCCCCCAATTTTCGTAATGCTTTTGGTGAGCATAGTATACACTTGTGTACAAAGATCTATAGTAATAACTGCTCCCCTATTCAATTTCCTCCAATTTTTGCAGGGTGGTTGGTAAACGTATTGTAATATACTCTTGTGTACAAAGTTTTACAATAATTACTATTGCAGGTGCAGAGATGTAGCTTTTTGTTAATTTTTTTCGTATCGCAGCTACCCCCAAACCCCCGGCAAAATCTCTTCTCTCTATTTCGTGAGGTCAGTGGACATATTTTAACAGTTCTGTATACTAAAAAATGCATTTCGAATTTTTCACGTCCAGATTATATGAAACGATACACTGTGGGACATATTGTGTGTAATACAAGACGCGTATCATGTGTCATATCATATCTAGTGATGGGTGAGATCTGTTCAGCATTTCTGTGGAAGAGCTAATAATATAGAACTCCTTAGTGAATAAAGTGGCATCTTAACCGCAAGTATCTACCAAAAACTCAATATCGAAAAAAATCCAACATGTAGTGTTTTAAAGACCGACGACTCAAATAGAATTAGTGACAAGAGTAAAAACAAGGCCTTGAATTCTCACATTGTTGAAAATTTATGTATGCATGTATGTATATCTGTAGCTACTTTAAAGGCTGTCAATTCAGATTTTATGTAAATAACACAAGTTGTGTTTGATCCGACTCTTTCCAAAATCCTAATGCTACTTAATTCAAAATAAGTAGCATACTCTGCTATCTGAACTTTACTCCAGTTTATTGCTTTTTCGGCAAAAATTTTTCCATTGGCTTTTCTATAGAGAGTCATTTTTGACAATTTGTTCAATGTTTTTCCATTTCTATTACACAGGATGCCAGACAACACTCAGTGCCTATTTTTAGCTTAAAGTAAACATGATAACAACAAGCGCAAGAAAACAACAGCAACAACAACAACAACACAACAAAATAAATAAAGCCCACCCTGTTCAACGTTAACATACCCTCTACTAGGTACCAACAACTCCCACAAACTAAAGTGATTATCTGTGTCAGTGGATTCTTTTTT
The DNA here is from genome assembly GCA_951812925.1 of Calliopum simillimum. Taxonomy (NCBI): domain Eukaryota; kingdom Metazoa; phylum Arthropoda; class Insecta; order Diptera; family Lauxaniidae; genus Calliopum; species Calliopum simillimum. The sequence continues at coordinate 103,669,594 of OX638368.1, forward strand.
TCCCTTTCATTTTTATCACACTTTCAATACCTACATACGTTCTTTCGACTTTCGTCTCTTCTCTTCTTTTTTTTTCCCTGCTTTTTCCATTTTTTATTGTATACCCTGGTGGATTTGGTGTTTGCTTTCCTTGATTTTTGCATGCATTATTTAAAGTTGTTGTTTTTTATTCTTATACAAATTTATTTTTTCGCATATCCTTAGTATAACTCCCCCCATCGATTCCCGGAAAAATGTTCTACACACAACTTGTGTAAGTTTTCCAAACGACTACTATTATTGGCGCCAATTGTCTAGACAAGTTGTCGCACATTTTTGACTCTTCCCATATTGTTGTTTAACCTACAGATAGCGATGATGCCTCTCGTAACTCTGTAATGTGTGTGCGTACACAGCTTATTTCAAAGGGATACACTTTGATACCTATTCACAGTATGAAAATAAATAATATCTTGACATACATTTGAGAATCGAAATGACTTAAAATTGAATGTGTTACATTAACAACACTGCGTTATTTAAAATCATTTTTTGGAATGGCTAGGCCAAAAAAGATCTCTTTCTATTTGATCAGAGGTTGTCAAATGGTGGGGCGCTCCCCGAATTTGGGGGGGGGGGCGTGAAGACATTATACATAAAGTAGAATCCTTTTTTCTCAATCAAGGCAAAATTTTTCCTATCTTACTTTATCCCGATCTTCTTATATTGATGATTTTTAAGTTTTGAATTGTTCTCAAAACGTTAAATACAGCCTCATTTCGAAATCCAATTCTCTTCGATATCGGAACTAAATAAATTTTAAGATATTCCGCATTTCAATAAATAAGATGAAATCGGATTTTATTCCAATAATACAAATTGGCCATCAACTCCAATTTGTTTTAATGAAAAGTAATTTCGATTTGGTCTTAATTATATACAGCATCAAATTGGGAGAAAAAAATTTGATTGAAGTCTCGACAACAATTTTTTTTGGAGCGGTAGCTAATTGAAAATCTAGCAACCGTTTTTTTTTTCTCAGGTCTTTGACACAAATAATCCTTAATTTTAAGTTTAAAAAACGTTATTTTCACCTTACCTTTTAACTTTTCAAATTAGATCATTTTTTTCCATTGGTAAGGTAAGTATTTGAATTCCATACAAATTTAGTCATTATCATAGAGTTGCGATACATTTATTTCAATGGCAGATATCGTTGAGCCGATTGTAAGCTATCATATCTTTTAATTCTTAATGCAAAACAGCAAAACCATTTCGTGCATCCTCAATATAACCTCCAAAAATTTGTTTTTGAAATATTAGGTTAGAATATCTCATAAACCATAGGAGATGGAGTAATTCTGAAGCCAAATCCAGTTTAAGTATTGACAAGTTTATCGAAAATAACGCTATTGGTCATAGTCAGGAGCTGGTGGCCATTTCGGCATGTGATAACATCGTTGTTGATACTTACATGGTATGTTGTTCCCATCCTTTTGAATAAGGAAAATTACCTAAGTGGTTACCAGATATCGCGCTGATTTTTTTTTTTTTTTTTAATCGAATTTTGCAAGAAAAACTTCATCAAAACAGCATCTCAAGGGCATTCGGGAGAATTATTGTGATCAACGACAGACACGATGAAATGCCATCAAATAAACTTTTCGTGAAAACAGAGCCCAATTTCATTCACTTTTTACAAAATGTCTGCCAATTCATATTATGAGATTACTATTGCCTCGTTACCGTAATTAACAGCTCAAAAAACTGCGTTGCTTTTGTGAATTTGAAAAAGTGCAATAAAAAAGTTGTTCAGAGAAGTCCAAGAAATCTTAAATTTTTCGGTGTTCTGCCGATTTCTACCCACAAGTGTATTTACACTGTTGAAAAAGTGAGTGTAATCAAATAAGTATCATGCATAAGTTGCACTTCCTTCACGTGGGAGTCTAAAAAAAAAATAAAAAACACAATTTTCCAACTTGTACATTTTCTTCTAATTACACAGTGCTACAAAATCCCAAAAATTGCATACACTTTTAAAGGGACCCAGCAGATATTGTAGATCTAGTCGAGTACTTAATTTGCCTATACTTAAAAATTGTAATACACCCTCAAAAACTTAAGATACCCTTAAAAAACTGTTTTTTGGTGACTTTGTGCGCTTAAAACTTTTTGGCTCAGTTATTTCTATGCCGAATCTACATTTTTTCGCTGAATTAAAAAGAAAAATTTATGGCCATTCTAAAACTATATACTACAGCTTAAGTCTAATGGAAGGATGTGGAAATATTTCAGAGGATTTGCAATAGAAAATTTTGTTTTTTACAGTTTACAATTTTTTGTAAATTTTTTTTTTAAATCATCTCAAATTATTAGGTCCTGTTTTAATGGGTCTTTTTGACACCTATTTCTAAAAACTTAGTTAGGATGGGTTAAAATGTTCGACGAAAATATTCTACGGAAAATTTCACTAGCGGTCACATAAAATCATATTCTTCAAATCAGCCCTCTACTTATCTTTTAAAAGAATAGGATCCGGCAAGGATTTTGTATTAATTAAAAATTATAATTTCAAATAAATGAGATTTGTAAAAAAACGTTACATCTACATTTTTCAACCAATTTTAATAAATGATGATTGTTTTTATTGGAAATTGTATATTCTTAACGAATAAATTAAAGTTTTTATGCCTTACATTCAAAATATTGCTTAAAAAAGGCGTCAAGCTGCAAAAAACTGATTTTTTTCCTAATTCTAGCTTTCTTCTAAAATTTCCCCAAATATTTACATTGCAGTTGAATTACAGTGGCAGGTGGCACTCGGGGAGTGGCCGATGATATTGGAAGCTAATGCTTATTATAAGCGAGCTGGCGCGCGGACATAAGAGATATCCATATGTGAAATGTATATATCTATATATATGAGCGCCCCTCTTACGTTCGAAAAATAAGTGAGAGAGAGAGAGAGAGAGAGAGAGAGAGAGAGCATGAGCTGGTGCGCGCAATGTTTATAAACATATATATATGTATACATACATATATACTGTATACTGTACTTTGTATACAGTACGTCTCTATTTTTATATGTGTGACGCACTTTCGTTGCAAACATCCGTTACACTTTTTCGTTGCATGTTTTCGCTGTTCAGACTCTGCCTCTCAAAACGTCCGATAAGGAAGCATTAGCTTCCAAAAATGCGAAATCGGTTAAGAAATAACTGAGCTACAAATGTTTAAGCACACAAAGTCACCCAAAAACAGTTTTTTAAGGGTAACTTAAGATTTTGAGGATGTATTACAATTTTTAATTATAGGCGTGTTAAGTACTTGGCCAGACCTACTATATCTGCTTAGTCTCATGCAAAGTGTAAAATTTGTTGTAGCACTGTGTTTTTTGCTATGAGGGGCTCTCATACGGGACAGCATTATCACAGCCGTAGATAGAAACAGCGACATAGACATAGACCACCCATTCGGTGCACACACTCAAACTAACGCATGTGCTCATTAGTTTTGCTTAAGCATCAGCGTCTAATTGTTAGTTTACTTTTATTATTATTACGGTAATAACGGGAACTTTTGCACTTCAATTAAAACTGTTACATTAATAGAGGGGCTCAAATAACAAAATCTACGCATTAAGTAGAGGATGAGCACGTCATACATTGGCTGAGACACACATACCATATATCAGAGAAAAAAAATGTAGGGCAAAAAACCTTGAGAGTTCAAAGTGGGTCGGCAAAATGTGTTTCTTGTATTGCATTTAACTCAATTAAGCTGCATTTTGTAAAAAGATTTGGTAAAATGTCACATATAATATCGTTTCAATATGGAGTAGAAATTCGCCAAGTGGGCCCATGATTTTCGACGTGGTGACGAAAATTGAAAACAATTATCGAAATGTAATCTACAAAGTGGTAGAAAGCTGTGACATAAAAAGTTTTGAAAAAATTAATTTGTTTATTAACAATGCACTATTGAAAATTTAGGTATCAATTTACAAGTCTTTTTGCAAAATGTAGCTTAATTGAGTTAAATGCAATACAAGAAACACATTTTGCCGACCAACTTTGATTTCCCTAGGTTTTTTTTGATACTTTTATTTCTCTGACATATGGTATCGATATCAACTTTATATGAAGCTTGCACGAGGTATATTTGTGTGGAAGTTGTTTGCATCGTCTCTCCAGTTTTTTAAACTTTTAAATAAATTCTTAAGCTAAAAGTTTGAGAAAAAAATTTTTTTTTTTATTTGTTTTACATAAAGTACGGTTAAGTTGTCAGAAAATGTATGAAGACCTAGAAAAAATTGCGCACTGCAAGTTCTTTTGCTTAATATTTTTAAGACCACTGATACAAACCACGTGTAAACGATCAAGAAATTTGTTCATGGAATCCGATTTGGCTGAAAATTGGCATAAGTAATAGTAGCATAGTGAGAAAAATTACTACCAAATATTTTTTCAAAATTTAAAAAAATGGCGGAGATATGGGACTTTGAAATTTTTAGGTTAGTTTTTTTTAGAAGCTATAACTTTAGTCGCAATTCTCAATTTTATGGTGTCAAACGATTTGCCTTGAAACAGGCTTTAAAATAAAAATTATTGCTTACACTGAAAAAAAAAAAAAATTTAATTGAGTTTCCCAAAATACGTCATTTTTGATATTTTTTATTTTTCTTGCAAAAAAAACTACAGGTGTAACTTACCAGTCCTCCAAAAATTGGAGTGGGTCTGCCAGTGCTTCCCCAGAAAAACAATAAAATGTAGTATCTTCCGCAATTTTTCAGTACATTTTTTTATTGGGTGTACAACTTAAAAACCGGAATTTGACGGTGGATGTCCGTACTAACAAATATCGTGAAAGCTCGAACTTTATATATATGTCATTTTGAAGGTACATTTGACAGCTGTCAAAAGCAGTCAACAAAACAATTTTATCTTGTGTGCATCATTATTATTTTTCACGATGAATAACTTCGAAAATTGAAGAAAAATACAGCATTTGCGGGAGGTTCTGTTGGGTCATTTTTTTGCAAAGAAAACTGCTGCGGAAAGTCATAGTTTGCTTGCAGAAGTTTATGGGGACTATGCTCCAGCTGAATCAAGCTGTCATGAGTGGTTTCGACGGTTTAAAAGTGGTGATTTTGATGTCGAAGACAAAGAACGTCTTGGTCAGGACCAGCTAGGTGTGATCCATTATGAGCTGTTGCCAGGTGGCCAAACCATTAATGCTTAACTCTATCGTCAACAATTGATCCGATTGAAGCAGAAATTCCAGGCAGAGCGGCCAACGTATGCGACCAGACACGAGTCAATCATTTTCCACCACGATAACGCTCGGCCACATATTGCTGCCCCAGTCAAAAATTACCTGGAAAACAACGGATGGGAAATCTATACAAATTTTGCCTCACCCGCCTTATAGCCCAGACCTTGCACCATCAGACTACCATTTGTTCCGATCAATGCAGAATGCCCTATCAGGAATACGGTTCACTTAAGTTCAAGATATCGAAAATTGGCTCGATTCATTTTTGGCCGCCAAGCCGGCGCAATTTTTTTGGGATGGAATTCATAAATTGCCTGAAAGATGGGGAAATGTGGTAGCTTCCAATGGACAATACTTTGAATAAAATATATTGTAACATTTTTCCACAATAAAGCATCAAATTTTGCTAAAAAATTCCGGTTTTTAAGTTGTACACCCAATAATTAAAAATTTTTATTAAATAAAATTTTCAAATGCTGAAGTTAGTTTATTGACTGTTTTTTTGCTTGTACATATAGCACTAATGAAAGTACCAACGCACTTTTTTCAAATTCAAATTAACGTTTATTTAAAAATTTCAAATTCAAAAAAATTGTACTGAAAAATTGCGGTTGAAGCCACATTTTATTGTTTTTCTGGAGAACCACTGGCAGGCCCACTCCAATTTTTGGAGGACTGGTGAGACAAATCATTTGACACCATAAAATTGAGAACTGGATAAAAGCAACTAAAGTTATAGCTTCTCAAAAAAAAACTAACCTAAAATTTCAAAGTCCTATATATCCGCCATTTTTTTAAATTTTGAAAAAATATTTGGTAGTAATTTTTCTCACTATGCTACTATTACTTATGCCAATTTTCAGCCAAATCGGATTCCATGAACAAATTTCTTGATCGTTTACACGTGGTTTGCATCCACTATAGAAGCTTAACTTCAAAAAGGTGACCTCCCCACCCATGCGCATTAGCCGCCATCTAGAAATATGTTTGATTCAATTTATCTTGTTGGTCGGACAGAAAAAATTTTTTGCAAAAATTACGGGCAATAAAATTCTACGTTGTTTTGAGCGGTAGAAGCCGTCAAATTTACAAAAAATCTGTTTTTTCCATTTGCACCCACTGGGTGTTGATTTCTCAAAAAGTTATTGCGACATAATTTGTAGCGCTTGCAAAAACAAGCAAAATAATTTTGAAGTCATTATCTCAATTGGTTTTCGAGTTATAGTTCAGTAAAAATGTGCTACAAAGTACGTAAAAATGTTAAAAGACCTAGAAAAAATTGTGCACTGCAATTTTTTTGCCTAATGTTTTTAGGACCACTGTAGAGGCTTAAAACCAAAAAGGTGACCACTCCCCCTCTGCGCTACAGACGTCATCTTGAAATATTTTTGATTCGATTTATCTCGTTTCCTATTGGTCGCACAGAAAAAAATTTTAAACAAAAATTACGGGCAGTAAAATTTTACGTATTTTTGATCTGGAACGCGGCATCCATTAGTTGATATTCCGAGCGTTAGATGCTGCCAAAGTTACAAAAAATTGGTATTTTCCATTTTAACGCACTGGGTGTTGATTTCTCAAAATGTTGAGACCACAAAATTTTTAGCGCTTGTAAAAGCAAGCAAAATAGTTTTTAAATAAAATGATTATCTCAATTGGTTCTCGAGTTATTACAAGTTAAAAATAAAATGCGTGTAAAAAATTGATTGTTTATGTTTTTTATCTGAACATTGATCACATAATAATTAATTAGTCGAGAACCAGTTGAGATAATCACTTCATTTAAACACTAAATAGCTTGCTTTTGCAAGCGCTACAAATAATGTAATCACAACTTTTTCAAAAATCAACACCCAGTTAGTGCAAATGTAAAAAACTGATTTTTTGTAATTTTGGCAGCCTCTACCGCTCAAAATGGCAACTTATGGATATCACGTCCCAGATCAAAAAAACCGAGAATTTTATTGCCCCTAATTTTTGTTCAAAGCTCTTCATAAGGCCAAAAGGGGTATCCAATGGAACTTTACCGAACATCTAGAAGATCTTGCCTCTTATCATCCAAATACTCAGATATGCAAAGCAAAATTGAAGACCTTGTCTTGGAATCACAAAAGGCCGGCCTTAAAATCAACGTATCCAAGACTAAAAGCATGAAGCTAAACGCAAACAGGAATGACATCACGTTTAGAGCTGGCAGTGATGACATCGAAAACGTCGATAGCTTCATGTATTTAGGCAGCATTATCTCGATGGATGGTGGAGCAAAAGAGGATATCAACTCAAGAATAGCAAAAGCAAAAGGCGCGTTTGCTCAACTGAACAAAATATGGTCTTCTTCCGTTATATCCACCAAAACGAAAGTGCGCATTCTTGATTCGAATGTGAAATCGGTTTTGCTATATGGATGCGAAACATGGCTTGTTATTGAACAACTAACGAACAAGCTGCGAGTATTCACCAACAAATGCTTAAGGCGAATACTAAAGATTTGGTGGCCTTGCACTATATCAAATGCCGAGCTACATCAAAAATGCAATCAGAGGGCTATAGCAAACGAGGTCAAGCTGCGCAAATGGGGATGGATTGGTCACATTCTCCAGCAACCACACAGCAAAGTTTCGTCAGGCTCTTGAGTGGAATCAACAAGTCAATAGGGCACGTGGTAATCTCAAAACCAACTGGAAAAGGTCGCTGGAAAAGGAAATCCAACAATCGGGAAAGTCATGGCAAGAGATCAAAGTCATCGCAAGGGATCGCAACAAATGGAAACGTCTCATATTGGCCCTATGCTCCTCCTAGGAGTTTAAGGAGAACACATAAATACAATTTTTGTTCAAAATTTTTTCTGTCCGACCAACAGGAAACGAGATAAATTGAATCAACCATATTTCAAGATGGCGGCTAATGCGCAAGGGTGGGGAGGACACCTTTTTGATGTTAAGCTTTTTTAGTGGTCCTAAAAACATTAAGCAAAAAAAATTGCAGTGCGCAATTTTTTCTAGGTCATCGTACAATTTGACTGTACAAATAAGTAATTTCTGAATTTAATTTGTAAAAGTTCTAAATATTCAAAAACATTTATTTTAATAGTTGAAATGTTATTCATAAAAAGTATTCAAACACTTTTGTTTGTCTGACTTTTTATATAAAGTCTTAAATCTGTTTTAACCAAGAATTTTCAACTGTAGAAAAAACTCGAAACAAAAATACCAAGGTTGGGGATGATTTTTGAGAAATAGAAAATACATTGTTTTTTATTTTATATTAATTCCATGAATTATGTTAAAGTTTATCTTCAATTGAGCCTTAAAATACCATTTTTGAACGGAGAAGCGCTGAAGTAGAAATAATTTAAATTTAGAAATTTCGTTTGATGTTTTGATTCTACTCGATAAAAGTGTTTACATTCATCTTTTTACATATACTATATGTAATCACATATCCTTGGCGATGTTATTCCGATTTTCTTTTTGACTTGTGTTCTTTTTCTTTGGTTTCTAAAGTTTTTATTGTTTTTTCTTCTTTCCTTTTTATTTTTTGTCAATTCCCCATAGTTCGCCTTTGTGTAAATTTTGTATTTTTCTACGTAATCCGATTTGATTTTTTTCCAAACCATAGACAAAAGACAAAGGTTGTTTATTTTGTTCATTGCATCAAATTGAAACACAATTTGTTTGATCAATACAGCAAATAGAGGAGAGAAAAAAGAAAAATACATTTGCTCTGGCGCGGCAAACACTTGAAAGACAAGTTGCTTTGGTACTTGCCAGTTTTTTTCAAGGAAATAATTGTAATTCAAATCAGGAATCCTTTAACCGATAAAATTTCCTGAGAAACCAATTTTGAGATATGTATGTGACTATAATTCAATACAACAACAAAAAAAAAAAGGTGTTGGAAGTTACAGTACTAAAAAATTACTTAGCTTGAAAAAAAATCTGTCGACGGGATTTTAAAAAGACTTTCGATTTTGAAACCAACAGAAATTTCTGAAGAGAACAAGATTTCTTCCATGAAAATCTTATAGAAAAAAAAAAACAAATGTTTTTCCTTAGGTATATCGTGCGGATTTGGTTCTAGCTCAATACAAATGAAAACTTTAAAACGATTTTATAAAAAACTAGTGGAAGTTAATTAAGGAGTGTGTCGAAAAAAACTTATACACACTTTTTGCTGGGCTGAAGTCATATAAAGTTCAGAAAGTTCCAGATCGCAATGCGGTAAAGAATTTAGAATCAAAAAAACGAGCTAAAAAATTTAAGTCTAATTTTATAAAAAAATGTATGTGCTGTGTGGTGGATGATGAAACCTATTTTCTGGCAGACTTTTCACAACTTCCGGGTCAAAATTTTAATGCCCCTGATGGACGAGGTATTATTCACGAATAATACCGGACAATAAAGCAAACAAAATTCTCTAAGAAGTTTCTTGTGTGGCAAGCCATTTGCAATTGTGGCAAAAGAAGCCTAGCATTTGTGACATAAGGAATGATAAATACAGAAATGTGTATTAAGGAGTGTCTTCAAAAAACCTGCCTTTCCTTAAACAGCACAGAGTGCCTACATATTTCTGGCTCAATTTAGCATCATGCCACTATGGAAAAAAGGCCCTTGAGTGGTATGCAAATAATAATGTAAATTTTGTGCCATGGGAGGCAAGCCCACCGAACTGTCCGGAACTCCGGTCTGTGGAGATATATTGGGCGCTCGTGAAAAGAGAATTGAAGAACACAAGAAAGTTATCCCAGGACATGTCTGACTTCAAGCGTAAATGGACCGGCTTCCCCAAAAAGGTAACGAAAATAACTATTAAATCGTTAATGACAGGATTCCCGGAAAAGGTTGATAGATTTATAAATTCCGATTAGTATTCCAATATTTCAATGTTTAGTGAATTTCTATAATATATCAATAAATGCACACATTTTTAAGATTTTTAAAATTGAATGGCTTAAGTTTTATTCAACTTTAAGCGTGTATAAGTTGTTTTCGACACACTTTTTATCTACTTCCCTGATCTAGTGTATGTACTTATTTTTTTTTTCAGATCTTTTTTGTATATTTTTCGTACGAAAAAAGAAATATTATTTCCTATTATTTATATGATATACCGTGAATTCATGTATGAATAATGTCTCATATTTACTTAGTAAAAAAACTTACCTTTCTTTTCAAAAATGTATAACCAACTATTCAATCAATGTTTTGTTTTTCTGAATCAAAATAAACAAGTTAACGATTTTAATTTTCGTTTTTTCATTGCAGTTCTCTATCTGCAACATAGTTGGCAACTCTAAACAACTTTTCTGAAAAAAAAAGTCATCAACTAAATAAACAACAATAAAAACAACAAATAAGCAGTTTAGGAACCACTCAACGAAAAATCAACAGCAATATCAACCAATAAGAGTAGTAGTGGTGGCAAAAGCCAGTTAACGAATTAAGTTATTGCGAATTAGTAAAACTACAAAAACAGTAGTAACAACAACAAAAACAGCAACAAAATGGCAGCATTTATAGCGAAACAAATGGTTGGCAACCAGCTTAGCGCTGTAAAAGGTAAGTTTTCCTCATACGAATATATGCTAGAGATAGATACAACAGATAGTAAATATACAACTAAATACTGAAATCATTAAATAAATGGTTACATAATTAAATCTAATGATGGTGTGTAAAAAAAGACTTTAGTGTTGAAGTGATGTCTGTGGGCTTTATTTTTTAGTGGAATGAAAATAGATTATCACGACAGCTGTGTTGTTCCTTTATCTTCAAAATTCAAGGTTTTAAAACAAAATCATTGGAATGCTCAAAAATAAAATACCCTACTCTGCAGTACTTTGAAAAGATTGCTTATACTTGGCATGCTTTGTACTGTGTCCTGTTGGTCGGATGGAAAAAATGTTGAACAAAAATTACGGGCAATAAAATTCTACGTTTTTTTAATCTAGGACGCGATATCCATAAGTTGTTATTTTGAGCGGTAGAGGCCGCCAAAGTTACATAAAATCAGTTTTTTTCCATTTGCACCCACTGGGTGTTGATTTTTCAAAAAGTTGTGATACCATAATTTATAGTGCTGGCAAAAACAATCAAAATAACTCTTAAATGAAGTCATTATCTCAATTGATTCACGAGTTATAGTACAGTAACAATGTCCTTAAATGTACGAAAAAAATTTAACTAGTAAGGGTGTAAATTTTGGCCTGGCCAAAAAATAAATACCCTACACTGCAGTATTTTTAAAATTTTTCTTATATGGGAGGTGCCACGCCCTCTTGTCCGAGTACACTAAGTTTTTGTTCAGAGTTTGAATTTACAGTTTTTAGTGTCAAAGTGAAATTTAGTTGGATTATCTCAAAAAACCCTTTCAGCATAGCATTTTAAATCTTTTGCTTATATGCGAGGTGCCACGCCCCCTTGTCTGATTTCACCCAATTTTTGCTGAGAGCTTTCATTTATAATTCTTAGTGTCTGAGTCAAATTTGGTTCGAATATCTCAAAAAACGCTTTCAGTATAGCGTTTTGAAGCTTTTGCTTATATGGGAGGTGCCACGCCCTCTTGTCCGAGTACACCCAGTTTTTGTTCAGAGCTTGCATTTATAGTTTTTAGTATAGCATTTTGAAACTTTTGCTTTTATGGGAGGTGCCACGTCCCTTTTCCGATTTCACCAATTTTTGCTGAGAGCTTTCATTTATAATTTTTAGTGTCTGAGTCAAATTTGGTTCGAATATCTCAAAAAACGCTTTCAGTATAGCGTTTTAAAGCTTTTGCTTATATGGGAGGTGCCACGCCCTCTTGTCCGAATTCGCTCAGTTTTTTATCAGAGCTTGCGCTTACAATTCGTAGTATTATGTGTATTGTGGTTGCATTGTCGTGATAAATACTCCTAAAATTGCATTTTGAATATATTTTTTGTATAGGCGGTAGGCGTGGCCGTTGACCGATTTTGCTCATTTTCAATCCCCCGAGATAACTTTGACGACGGAGGTAGTGCACCTAATTTCATTGAATTATCTTGCTCAGTTTTCCCAAAAAGTGTATTTCAACACACAGCCAGCCAGCCAGCCAGCCAGCCTGCCAGCCAGACAGACGGACATGGCTATATCGACTCAGGAGGTGACGCTGATCAAGAATATATATACTTTTCTATACCTGCCACGCCTCCTTCTCTGCGTTACAAACGGAAGGACAAAGTGAATATACCTGGGTGTAGGGTATAAAAAGACCTAGAAAAGTTGCGCATTGCAATTTTTTTGCCTAATGTCCTTAGGACCACTGTAGAGGCCTTAAACCAAAAAGGTGACCTCGCCCCCCTGTGCTTCAGCCACCATCTTGAAATACTTTTGATTCGAATTTATCTCGTTTCCTATTGGTCGCACAGAAAAAAATTACAGACAAAAATTAAGGGCAATAAAATTTTAGGTATTTTTGATCTGGGACGCGGTATCCATAAGTTGATATTCCGAGCGGTAGAGGCCACTAAAGTTACAAAAAATCAGTTTTTTTCCATTTTGACCCACTGGGTGTTAATTTTTCAAAATGTTAGGACCACAAAATTTTTAGCGCTTGTAAAAACAAGCAAAATAGTTTTTAAATAAAATGATTATCTCAATTGGTTCTCGAGTTATTACAAGTTAAAAATAAAATGCGTGTAAAAAATTTATTGTTTATGTTTTTTATCTGAACATTGACCACACAATACTTAATTTCTCGAGAACCAGTTGAGATAATCACTTCATTTAAACACACTGCTTTTACAAGCGCTACAAATAATGCTACCACAACTTTTTGAAAAATCAACACCCACATTTTTTGTAAGTTAAGCGGCCTCTACCGCTCAAAATATCAACTTATGGATATCGCGTCCGAAATCAAAACAAAGTAGAATTTTATTGCCTGTACCTAATTCTTGTTCAAAATTTTTTACGTCCGACCAACAGGAAACAAGATTAATTGAATCAAACATATTTCAAGATGGCGGCTAATGCGCAAGGGTGAGGAGGTCACCTTTTTGACGTTAAGCTTTTTTAGTGGTCCTAAAAACATTAAGCAAAAAATTGCAGTGTGCAATTTTTTCTAGGTCATCGTACAATTTGACTGTACTAATTGAAATAATTAAAATTTATAATTAGAGGCAGCGTTTTAAGTATAAGAAAATATTCCAAATTTGTTATTTAGTTTAAGACATTCAATTTGAAATTTATACCACATTTTTTGTGCTTGATGCCTATACCAAATGGACAAAAATAAGAAAAGAACAAAATAACATTATTACAGTGGCATATCCTGTTCTCTTCACTTTACCTGAAATCAAATCTTATTCACATGTGTAAAAGTTGACAGATTTGTTTTTTTTTTTTTAAGGAAGGAGCGTGGCCCCACCCATTTTTTAATGAAAATTTTTCCCAATGCCAGTTACATATGTACCGCATATCATTCCCCTGGTTGGAGGGAGCGTGGCATCGCCCGTGTTTGTAATGGATGCTATTAACCCAAGCATTTTTCATATACAAACCAAATTTAATATACCTATGTCGAATAGTTTCAAAGGCAGGACTTATTCTTTCGATTATCGCCTCATGTTTTCACATACATAAATAGCGTTTTTCCGACCTTCAACGGCCTGGAAGCACGGTCAAATATTTTCCGATCAGGACCAAAATTTTTATGCTTGATACTTACACTAATAGAAAAATTTTAAGCCACTGGGAGCAAGGTATTTCCCATTTTTAATTTTTGCCATATGACATAATATGTTATATCATATTATGATAGGTCTATGTATGGCAGAGTAGCCAACACTTTACCACACAAATGGTGGCAAATGAAAATCTTGCGTGAGTTATGGGACAATGACATTATATAAAAATTTTAAAAAACCACTGCATTAATAATCGTTTTAGTAAAAACTAAAAATTAGAAAAATGGCAGTCTTCAATTTATTCTAAGTTGAGGTGCTTACCTTACCAAAAGTTCTTCTACACAGCAAAAAAATTTAGTATAAAGTATAAACTTTGGATTTGTATTCATTGTTGCGTGTAAAATTCAAACCAAATTGGATTTATACTTTATCCTCAAACTTTTTTCTGTTTACAAAAGTGTGCAGGAAGAATGATTTGAAAAAACAGTTCTGGATATGGATTTATTTAGAGGTCCCAATTCTACCAATTCGTCAATTATATTGCTTCCAATTTCTGAAAATATTCGTTATGAGAGGTGACTATTTGCATAACCCAATACAAGATTCGTACTCATTAAGAAGGAATTTTTGTTCTGCACTGTATTATCTTGTAAATTATTTAACATCCTCCATTAGAACATACGAATAATTAGAAACAGCAGCATACTTATGTAGCTTAGGTATAACATTTTTTAAAGTTATAGAAAAATTGTAATTTAAAGGCGTACCGACAACTGCGGTGTTTGAAGTGAAAGCTACGCTGTTCAACAAATTTCAAACCTTTGATTTTATCTTAGTTTGGACTATGTAATAATTATTCCTTGCTATTGACAAGGAATACATAATACATCATCCACACACTTAGGCCTCCTCGTCCCCTCTCCAAATTACTGTATGCAAAATCTAAATTTATTGTAGTGCCGCGGTGATTTAAATAAAAATTTAACGCTCGTGTGGCATGCATTCAATTTAGAAGACACAAGAGCACCCTGTTAGTGACAGCGCTCATAGAGGAAAGTCAGAGGCAGAGTCAGTAGTGTAAGGTTGTCTACTCAATGGTTTAATTAAGAGCGCGCACATGCCCTCGTAATATCAACAAATGGAAGAAAAAAAGAAAATAAAACGCCAAATGACAATGACAATTTCCCACTGCCCCAGTTGTTGTTGTTGGCAGCTCCACCGTACGCATAACAAAGCGTCACACTTGAATTTTTGACGAACGTCAAACAAAGCAGTACACAAAACAACAACAACCATCCATACAAAAAATGGAAAAAAAAATTTCAACTCCACTCAAAGTGCCTCATAAGGACTTAAGATAGGTTGTTGAGTGTTGCATGTATCCGTATATGCCTCTGTATAGATATTGAGGGTACTTTAGTGACCTTGTCGACAGACAGCACAAACGCACACACACCAGCACATCAATGTGCAAATTTTGTTCGTTTGACATCTTAATTAGATGCCTCTGCCTTTGAGTAGGTCACATGCTACTAACAATATAAAAAAAAAAAAAAATAGAGAGATAGAAAGAGATATGGGCTGCCAGATATTGCAGCCAGTGCTGCCAAGTTTTCTTTGAAGTACTTAGTGCTACACATAGCAATTTTAGCACTGAGAAGGTACACCAAGTGGATGATAATAAATTTAAGATAAGAGTTTTTGCATAGACAACATAAATTTGAAAAAATATCTCTAGTGTAGAAAATAACCTTGCAGTGATTGTGATATGGCACATATAAGGGGTGTGAGGGTGGCAAGGAAAATTAAACTGTGTCTGTATATTTATTGGGTAGTCTCCTGCATGCAATAAAGTTTGCTTTTGTCATTTGTGAATAAATGCTCTTTCTGATACTAAACATTTGAAAAAGCTATAAATAATTACATTTGTGAATTGAATTTCGAAGGGATGACCTCAAAAATTTAAAGAAAATCGATTTTTTTTGTAGTAAAATGTTTCATATTCAAACCGAAAACAAAATTGGGAAGATTAATTTAAAAGAGTGCTGTTGATTTAACAGATCTGCTTCTTTTGTGTCAGTACGATATTTTGACCTGATAAACTCCTCCCAACTTGGATCAGATGTGGTTGATCTACCAGTATAGATGAATTTTATGATTTTTTATGAGCTTTAATTTTATGATGTGTCCTGGACACCTTAGTCTGTTGGAAACTGAGATAATGTATGATATCGAAAAAAATTCAAATAAATAACTTCTATGGATGAAATGTAGCGCACATCGTGACATTTACAACGATATACAATGCTTGATAATCGAACAGTTACTTATTTATTGGTCGAAAAAACAATTTTGACCATTATGATGAAAGAGCAGAACCGCAATATAAATAAAGCACCTGGCTACAACAATATTTCAGACGAAGCGCAGAAGGCACACAATCTCGAATCGCAAACTTCACATGGCAAGCAACCATATCTAAATCTCCTCTGAGAATATGAAAAGACGGTACCAATGGATTGGACATACTTTGGATAAAAAAAAACGCTGGGGTAGTTACATATATGATCATTGCGTTGGTGGAAAATGGCATGTAGAAAATCGGAACGTAGTTGCACAACTATACTTTTGGCTGCCAATTTATTTCCTAGTATCCCGTTGTGACTAGAAACCCATAAAATTTCAATCCTATCTTTGAAACTACTTGACATAAGTGAATGGGATTTGTTAAATACATGAACAATGCTTGAGTTCATAGCATGTAAAAAAAAGTGAGAAACTATCATATACACTGCTGCCCCTCACAACCTTTCCAACAAAAAAAAAAAAAAAATAAATCAAGCGAATATATAGAAACAGGGACTGAACCGATTCCTCACTTATTCGCTTATGTCAAAAAGTTTCAGAGGTAGTATTGATTGTTTCGATTAAAGCCACATATTTTCATACAAATAGCGTTTTTCCGACCTTCAACAACCTGGGGGCACGGACAAATATTTTTTGATCGGAACCCACATTTTTTTTTCTTAATATTTACTCAAATACGAAACTTTTTAGCCCCTGGGAGCATGGTATTTCACATTTTTAATTTTTGCCATAGGTCTAGTGGTTATTTCATCAATTCCATTGAAGATGCCGGAATCTTGATATCAGCCTCTTTCAGATAGATAATACAACACGGAATCGTAGAGATAACCTTGAAATTACGTGTGGTCTTGCTAACATCTCAGAAAATTTTTAGGAGTATTTGATTTCTTGCAGTGATTTTCTTAGGCAATAACATCCAGGTAGCTTCAGCGGGGGAATTCATCCTTCTGCGAGTATTGTATTGGTAAAAGCTGTTGGGAACGCAATAATACTGCGACAAACTGTTAAATGAGCTTGGACTTAAGCTAAGTAAGACGACATACATAAAAGATTCCTGCACTGCCTCTGACTACAGATCCCATTTATTCTAATCCAGTAAGAATATTTGTGAACATTTCGCGTACTTTTACTACTTATATTCTGAATTTTGGTATAAGAAATTGTGTCATATAATAAGGTGGTTATAGAATTTTTGTTCAGATCCTACGCTCTTAAAGAGTTACATGATAATCATAGTAGTAATTAATAGTCTCACATAAAAGAAGCTTGCGTCGAGGTATTTTGATGAATCGTGGCATGATATGAACCTTCACCAAGCATCGGAAAGACCATGAAGCTATAGCTGTATTCAGATAACATCCAGACGAAACTTAATGATGACTATTTCGTAAGAGATAGGGCTGAGGATCAACATAAATAAAACAAAGAATAGGTCTGAAGACGAGGTGTACAACTCTACTCATTAAAACAGCGTTTTATTTAATTATTCGTTCGATACGTTTATAGTAATAAGTACATTAAGATGGTGGTACTAACCAATGGTAAATTTCTTCGAATTGTTTAAATAGACGAGGTAAGCATAGTAAGCGGGCCTTAAGGCATTATTTTGAAGATTGCAATAAATTTTTACCTAAATTAAATTTTGCATATTCATCATTAACTTTCAAACAAATTAATACGATTGTGTATAATGAATCCATTTGTAAATCTGCACATTACATGAACTAACTCGAGGCAGTGCAGGTTTATAACTTTCAAACACATAATTATTTTAATTAAACTTTTATGAACAGAAATGAATTTTGAAATTAATACATGGAATTTGTTTTTATTTTCATTTAATTAAAAAAAAAAACAATAAATGAAATAACTCTAAAATAAAATCCAACTATGTATTTCATTGTAAAATCCAAATATTTCATTGTATTTTAAATGTTGAACACGCAAGCCACATAAACATACACACACTTAAAAATATATCGCTCGCTTACTGCAGAACGGTCATAACCCAATGAGCACAAGAACGGATGCTGATCAACCACGTTCGCGAGTGATTTAGCAGCGCATCATACAAATATGATCTTGAAGCGTTGTAAAACCCAAATCAGCAACGAAACGTAGTTAAAACACTCACGAACGTGGTAGAAACTCATTTAGCAACGCAAGTTTTGCTTTTTTTCTTCGCTCTGTATAGCTGTAGAAACTTTGGAAAAGCAATTTTGAATCAGACTTGGAGCCAAACTATCAAAATCCAGGTAGGGTTTTGCTAGGGACATCATGTACTTTCACGAACAGCATTCCAAAAATTGTTTGGATTCGATGACCTTGAAAATGTGGCACGGTGTATTGAAAGCATAATTATGTCGTTCTTGCTGATAAGCATGACGAGAAAGATTCCCTTGAAAATTGTGCATTTTTCCTAAAATAAAGAGCCACAGACCTTTGTTGCTGAACGATAATATCACAATTCAAAAAATACTATCTACTACCTATTTCAAAGATGAAATAAAAAACTGGAGAGCATTGAGTCGCAAAAATGAAATATTATGAATACATTAAATTTTTCTCACGATGTCAGTTTGTAAAATACCGTTAAGAATTTCTTACACAAAACAAAAGAAGACGGTGATTTCTGTGGACTTATCTCGAAAAAATTTTATTTTTAATTATGACGCTTTTGCAGCAAACGAGCGATCGTACGTATAATTTCATTTAACAAGCTACTACTACAGATGTGAATACATACATACATATTTATATACCAAACATACTGGTGTTTGATAGCTAATTTGCAAAATTGAAAATATCGATTTTGGAACTTTGCCAAAATAAAATTTTAGAATCCCATCCAACAAACAATTCAGTGAACGTAAAGTGCATAAATACAAAATGCAGCTTTAATGTAATGTAATGTAACCAACAACAAATTACAACCACAATAGCTCTGCAGCAACAACGCACACAACAACAATTGCTATATGTATGTATTGTATAGTAGAGTAGTGCAATTTCCAATCCATAAATCTTAGCGTTGCATAACATTGCACACAAAAACACACTTGAACAACAATGCAATCAGCCAGTGCAATGCAAAAAAAGTGCTACTAAATGTACAATACTTACGATGAATAGCAGTAAAATGGGGAGGAACAAACAGTAAAAGTGTAATATCATGAGCAACATTGGCAACATTTACAATACAACTGACCAAATGCTCTAAAATTGGCAACTAAATAAATGGCGCTTTAAAGAAAACGGGGCGGCCAGTGTGAAATAAAAGTTACACACACAGAAGCGTGAAAAGCGTATTAGCACTTTGTGAAAAAAAAAAAAAATCGCGCACATACATACTTATATTCCCTGCAGGAAAATCAAATATTGGTGGCTAATAGATTTAATATTTTTCAAAATTGGTTATAGTCTAAGATCCGGCAGTAAAAAAACGTATCGATCGAGTTTTTAGTTAAAACCTAATTTTTACATATATTTAGAAATGGGGGAATATATTTTTGCTGGGTTGCCTCTCAAAATGAGGCCGCAAGTATTATCAAATTGCGATAACTTATGAACCAAAAAAATTTTCTCCCATTCATAAAACTAGATTTTAATTAAAAACTCGATCGATTCGTTTTTTTACTGCCGGATCTCGTACTATTATTGATTTTGTTTCAATGAAATTTTTAAGATATGGGTGGGTTACCGGACATAATCCCAACGGACATAATCCCCATTTCGTAAATGGGGATTATGTCCGAAAATTTTTCGGTCATAATCCCCATTTTGGCCATGGGGGTTATGTCCGCAAATTTTTCGGACATAATCCCAATGGGGGTTATGTCCGAAAAATTTAATTAAGATTGAACAAAATTTTTGCAATAATCCATTTAAAAAATTTATATAGTGTTGGATGTTATAGACCGATCCGCGGCCGAAGGCCGCCGCGAAGCCGGTGTTGGATTTTTGGGAGTTTTAAATCCTGAGCTGCGGCCGCAGGCCGCCCACTTACCCCTACCCTTATGTAAAATTACTGTGGAATTTTTGGGAGTTGTAAATCCTGAGCTGCTTCTGTGGTCAATAACAAAATATCGTTATGGGGACTATGTCCGTTTTTTCCTGGGGATTATGTCCGAAATACTTGCGGACATAATCCCCATTGAAAAAATGGGGATTATGTCCGAATAACTTGCGGACATAATCCCCATATCGTGAATGGGGATTATGTCCGTGGGGATTATGTCACGGCACCATATGGGTGTATCCGAAAAAAAGTCAACCAAGGTAAAAATTTGAAAGTTACCTTAACAGCGCATTTTACCTTGGTGGATTGCACCACCCACGAAAAAACTAAGAGTTTTTCATATGCTTTCTAAGGGTTCTTTCCCCTTTCCGAATTTTCTAAAAATTGATACAGCTGCTTAACCGTGGCGATGCATTTCGCCGTTGGAGGCGTGGTACCAAAAGTTTTTAATATCGTTACATTACGAATTTCATAAAAATCGTTACAATATCGTGTTTTCCCATTCACGAGGTCGTGTGTGTATTGCGCTATTTTCCAACCTTTCACTCAAATAAATCAAGCGAATCTGTTGTGCTTAAGTAAGTTAATTAGGGGCTTTATCACTTTTTTTTCTTTTCAACGAATTAAAGTAATCAACACTAAATTTCAAACATAAATTACTTTACGGATGAACTATTTGATGGGTCCGTAAAGTAATAATTACAAATAAAATCTTGTTAAGTATTAATATAATATTTATTCCAAATTCCATTCATTTGACTTTATGAAAAGTAAATGTGTGACCATTTTGAAATTATGATTCTAGTAAAATTATTTTTTTTTCTTTTACGCACAAAAATGAGTGTACTAATTTTTACTCCCGTCGAGTAAGGAAAATGTCATAAAAATATAGAATTATTTTGACTTTTATTATTTTAGTAACAATTTCTATTTTTAGACAGACATTTACTTTATAACAGGTCATTCAATAAGTCCGTAGGATGACACATAGATGGCATTACTAGAATTTTTTCCATATGATTTTTATTTAATACTAACCTTCAAACGAGACGTGTATAAATTTGACAGCAATCGGACTATTGATTCGTGAGTTATAGCATTTTGTGTGAAGCAACTTTTGTTAGTAAAAAAAAAAAAATGGGAAAAAGTAAATTTCGAGTTTTGATAAAGCATTGCTTTTTGATGAAAAAAAATACAGTGGAAACCAAACAATGGATTGATAAACAATATCCGAACTCTCCTCCATCGATTCAAATGAATTGCTGAATTTAAATGTGGGCGTACCAGCACAAATGAAGCAGAGCGCAGTGGACGCACAAATGAGGCTGTTATTCCAGAAAACATAAAAAAAATCCACAAATTGGTTATGAACGATTGCAAATTGAAGGTGCACGAGCTAGCTGACATTGTAATGATATCAGATGGTAGTATTTTTACCATTTTACACGAACATTTGGGTATGCAAAAGCTCTGTGCAAAGTGGGTGCCGCGTGAGCTCACAGTCGATCAAAAACAACAACGAATTGATGCTTCAGAGTAGTGTTTGGCGCTGTTAAACCGAAATAAAATCGAATTCTATCGTCGATATGTGACAATGGATGAAACATGGCTTCACTTTTACACACCAGAATCTAAAAGACAGTCAGCTGAGGCCTATTTTGACGAAAAAGAGAAATCTTTCTATAAAAGTGGAATCGAAGTGTTGGAAAATCGCTATACTCGTTGTATCGCCCTCGATGACAATTATGTTGAATAATTAAATCGAGTTTGGTCAAAATTTTGTTTTTCTCTTACTTATTCTACGGACTTATTGAATGATCTTTTACATATACAACTTTTATGCCTCTTCATCATACGCGCATGTAGCGCAGGAGGATGTGTTTCTAGCTATCACACGGTTAATTTTTTATTTTTTTTGTTTGAACTTTACAGTAAGGTAAATACCACCTCAATTTTTTCGAAAAATTACTAGCAAGCATACATTCTCAATTGACTAAAACAATAAGGTGAAATTTATTTCGGTGTGGAGTTGTCACTATTCTGATTTGAAATTCTGTTAAAATTTATGAGGAATAAAATAGCAAGTACTATTTTTTTTCTCCGTGTATGTATAATGTATGGGGCATTACATACGTAACCGGAAAGCATTTGGCTTTTGCATATCCAATTTTTTTGAAACTTTTTTTTCTTATAGTACTAGCTGAAGCTAGCATTAATGATTTTTTAAATTGTGTTTTATCAAGCCGTTTCAAAGGTATACATTTTTTAAAAAACTGAAATGCTACAAAAACGACATTAATTGTTTCAAATGCTATGTCAATAGCCCGCCAAGTCATGTGATTGCTTTTTTAAAAGTTTTATTTTTTTAAGAAAATTTTTATAAAAAATTAAAAAAAAAATTTTGAAATGATTTTTTGTAAAATTTTTTAAACTTTCAAAACAAAATTGGATTTTGGCTATAAACTAGTGTAATAAACATATTTTCTATAGATGGCAAACTTTTTTTTGTTTTTGCTAAGGTGTCGAAACCTCCAAAAGGGTTACATAAAAATTGATTTAAATCGAGTTTTCGACACCGTGATTTACTAAAACGGTGATACTGTTTTCGAAAAAATTACTGTACCAAAAACCACACAATTAATTACTTAATTTTCTTTTGCATTAAGCATACAGAAAAACACCATTCGCCATGACATGTGAATTTAACATTTCCTATCGGGGCACTAATACACACTCTTACGCGTGCATGTACGTTTGCTTGCACACCACCAGCGTTGATGCGTTTAATGTGTTTTTATCGTTTTGCATTGTTTAAATGTGAAAACGTGAAAATTTATCGATTTCCTAAATGTCTGCAGTTGCGGCAAATGGTGTTATGGCTTGGAAAAGTGGCAGAATTTATAATGAAAAAAAAAAAAAAAAAATTTAATGAAAAAATTTAAGTAAAAATCAACACAAAATAAGCAACTTACGTTGTGTATACATTCATACTTAAAAGTTTGCTATTTTACTTGTGTTGTAAAGTGTAAAAACTTTATAAAAGTTTATTTAAAAGTTATAAGATTTTATTTAAAAAAAATCAATTTAGAACTTAGAAAATTTTCATATAAACATTTAGAAATATTTGACAATTTGATGAGTAAATCGATTTTACAAGTTATTTATTGTACAGATTCAATATTTCCCTCACTGCTATTATGGCTGGTATCTGGTCACTCGATACTTAACTCGTTGTGAGCGACGCAATTTTAATTGTGACTGACAAGCTGGTTTACGACCATTGGATTGAGATGAGTTTGTCTTTTCGTTGGTCGTAATAAACTGAGGCCCTAATGGATTATCTGATGAATTAGTATTCGAATGTTTTATAAATACTGTAGCATTGGAGTCTAGTGTAGAGTTTGTTATAACTGGTGTAGTCTTTGTACAATCTGGCTCAATATCGATGTCAAATCGCTGCGGACTCTCTTGACAAATGTAAAAACTTTCTTTATTTAATTTTTTTTAAAAATATAAGATTTTATTTAAAGAAAATCAATTCAGAACTGAGAAAATTTTTATGCAAACATTTAGAAATATTTGACAATTTTATGAGTAAATCGATTTATAAACTACAAAGTTGTTTATTGTACAGTTTCGACATAAAGAAAAATTTCAATTAAAGCCAAGAGCTCTGAAAACCATGAGCTTGTGTATTAGAAACAAAAAAAAATATTTCAGTGAGAATTTTCGAGATTTTACTTTTGTCGAAGTTACTGCTCTTAATCTTCTACTACGAGAAATTTGCATCAATAATTTTATAATGAAATTGAACAGTTTCGGTGTGTTCCATTATGATGAATGTATGTACTCTAAGTTTCTATAGTATATGGATATACTTCTTAGAATATTTGTGTATGTGTCTGTCTGTCTATTGTCATAAATAACCTACTTTGAAAATCTTGCAAATTTCAATGCTTCCTACACAGTAGCAAAATGCATTCACTTGGAAAAAATATCTTGATTGGATTATAAACGGCATCAGGACATTAATTTTATCAGCAAACTTGCAGGCAATGCTGCTGATACTATTACTGCTACTCTGCTGCATCAAAGTAAACAAAATTTAATTTTCAAATATTCAAGAATTATGCCAAAAGCTCCTTTCTCCTTTAGAAGGGAAATTAAAATGGATGTTTAATTTTTATACCCAACTTTTTTACTAATTTTATGGCTTTACGGTTACATAAACATAACTTGATCTCGCAGTATTCACGCCAGCTACGTATATTTAGGAAAATCTTGCTTGCATTGAAATCGACCCAACTACTAAGACGCCACTTGAGAATATTGTTTTGAGATCGTTAGAAAATGTGTTATTCAATTGTCGCCTTTTATTCTTAAGCTTAACAGGGCTTGGACGACTTGATGTCGTTCGCAAAGGAATAGATTGGGCTTAAGGTCGAAGACCGAAGGTCAACGATATAAACTAGGAAAAGAGTTGAGGAACTCCAGCGTTAATGGAGTAGTCATTGAAAGTGAAACCATCAACCTCAATGCGGACGGAATGGTCACTAAAGAAGCTCCAAATCAAAAGAGCGAATTACCAAAACCCAATACAACGCCTGTGCAACAACCATACTTTAACCAAAAAGGTAAATGAATTGGTTATATTTTTCAGTGCTGAACGCCATCAGATCTTCACTAGAGCGTTAATTGCGAAAATCATATAGGCAAGCGCTATGCAATTCGTTGGTTTCCAGATAATTCACAAGGTTGAAGCATAACATTGGCGCAGAGCTGGTAATTATTAGGATTTGTTACATTGCCTTTTTCGGAACTGGCTGGAATTTAAAAACCTACAAACATATCGCACAAGTAAAGGATATATGTATGTATATATGAAGCAAAACACGCCAAGCGTATCAGCTAAAATTTTTTTTTTGCCTCCGATTTCGCTCAAATTTGGCAATACGGTAAAATTTCACTCGTATTACTTGGACGATTCTAAGCATTTTATGCCTAGTACACTTTTTTCGTAAGATGCCTTCCTCTTGAGTGAACAAAGAGTTTTGCCTGCCGCGGGCTTCCAAAATCCAAAAACTCTCATCTAACTACCGAATCAAATCTTGAGTCATACATAATTTTAGAGTTTTTAAATTATACTTTAATTTAAAGTACTTTTAAAAAAAAATTAAGGTGGTTTTTTTTTAAAAATATTCAAGAGTATTTTTAAGTTTAAAATAAAGTAATATTTGTTTTAAAAATTAATGGGACCAGTTTCTTAGATATGTAAGTATATTAATTTACAAACTTTGGTCCAAGCTATAAATTTTTGAAAGAACACCCTTTTCATGAAAATGACTAAAATCGCCAATAAATGGTACTAGAACCAATTCCTCCCGAATTATTGTTCTTGCACACCGGAACTACCATATTGCCAAATTTGAGTGAAATCGGAAAAAAAAAATGTTCAGCTGGTACACTTGGCGTGTTTTGCTTCATATTCAGAATTTCAAAGATACTCTATCCAGTTCTCTTCTTTGTCTAGCATTAATTAAAAGTGGTAGTTTTCCGCTACAGAAAATGTTTGCTTATGTGTACATTAGAGTCCAAAATTGGCTCACTTTTGTTCTACGCTGACACCTTTGCAGAAGACTGATTAAAAAAGATAACAACTTTTTGAATTCCAGAAAGTCGCGTCTAGACGGTGTCAAAAAAGTGAATTTTTTGAAAAGTTTTTTACCATTTGAAGAACATAAAAGTTCGCTAACTACCTCAAATTATTCACTCTGATCAAAGGAACTTATATAAAAAAAAATAATACCTCAAACTTGACATCATCCAACCATGATTTTTGGTTACAATCAATAACACTATAGTATTTTCAAAATTTCATCCTACTGTAAAATTCTATGATTGCATTATACATAGATATCTTGTTGTCAGAAGGTCGTAACAAAATCACACAAGGAAAACAAATGTTGAATAAGTCCATTTGCATTGTTTTGAGATATTGAGAAAATTCATGTTTTTTTTTATTTTCTCTATACCCCAAAAATTTGGGTTGCGCTTATAAGTACTTTCGAACAAAAAATTTCTTGAGTTTTTTTTACTTTTTTGCATAGAAACTTTTCGTGCAAAATAAAACCCTTTAGGGATTAATTTCGCATTAACTCGCTGAACTAATTATATTTGCATTTTCTTAAAGATAGTCGCATTAGAACCATATTTTATAAGACTACAGAAAACTCAAAGGCTGTGATGTAAATGACGATTAAAGTCTTTACAATTTTATATATCATAATTTTTATTTGAGATGCACATTGTTGAATTTAATATCTTTATATAGCATATTAAGAATTTAACTTTTGGTTTCGGATGAAATCAAGAATACACTAGCCATATTCACAATCTTGTTGCGTCGTAGCAAATGCAAAATTATTTGAAAAGTTTTTTAAAAATCAATAGAATTTGTTTTTGTAATTTCAAATATTTTTGCATTTGGTACGACGCAACGAGATTGTGAATACGGCTACTTTATTTGCTATAAAAAAAAAATTGTCATATACATATGAGATATAGACTAGGATTTGCAAAGCTATACATTTTATTACTTACCTTCATATAAGAGCACTTTAGTTCTATAATATGCAATATAACTTTCACATGATGAGTCCGCACATTACTTAATATAAATATTAATTTCATGAGTACAAGAGTTAAATAAACTTATTATACGCTGTTGAAATTGAAAAAATATTAATACTAGGGTGGCCGTTAATTGCAAGGTAATGATGGATGGTGATCAATAGCCTCAAAATGTCGGAAAAATGTTTTCCCGATTTTATCAGATTTTCATATTGAATTCCTACTACCCTGATTGGCTGTATGGTAAATTTGTTCGTTTTGACTTAAACCGGTGCTAAAATACTTTGCATGCTTTCAGGCATTGATTATTTTGAATTTGCGCAACAATAGCCGTGTTTTTTTTTTGACGCGTATATACAATTGTGGTAATTTTCAAATTGCGATAACTTATGAACGGTGAGTCGTACGATAAAAAGTCCAAGTATCTTTTTCAAGGAGAACTACACGCTCTACAAATAATTTTAATCTCTTTTAAAAAAAAAAATAGTTATTTAGAAGATATTTAAAAAAATGTGATTTTTTGCCGTTTATCGCCGCTTAACCAGTTTTTATAGAATAAATTCTAAAAGATAAATTTTTTTTTATATAAAATTAAAAGTTTTTGTAGAGAACGTAATTCTCCATAAAAAAAGTTCCTTTGAGTTTAATTGTGCGACTCACTGTTCATGAGTTATCGCAATTTAAAAATATCCACAATTGTATATACGCGTCAAAAGAAACACGGCCAATATTAAGTATATCATTACGAGGGCAGTTTGATAAGTTCGAAACTTTTTGAATTTCCCGTTCACAGAGAAAACAACATTGTCAAAAGTGGTAGAATCGTGGTTATTTTAACAACTTTGCGACCCAAATTTTGAGTATGGCTCACTCGTAGCAGTTTTAACAACGCGAGTTGCTAAATGAGTTTCAACTACGTTCGTGAGTGATTTAACAATGCGTGTTGCTAAATAAAATTAAAAAAATATATTTTCCTTTTTAATACAATTTTTGCTTTAAACAAATATTTTTTTTTGGTTTTGGGAAGATTTGAACCTGGAACCTGTCGTGTGATAGATGCGTACGTTAGCGAACTCAGCCACTGCCATCATTATTGTGAGGTTGACAGAAAGTCTATTTGTTTTGAAATTAGCTTCTACCACGTTCGTGAGTATTTTGACCACGTTTCGTAGAATTTATGTTTTAGAATTTATGTTTATGTAGCTGATTTGAATTTTACTACGTTTCCTGGTATTTTGACCACGTTTCGTTGCTGATTTGGATTTAACAACGCTTGGCAACCAGCGTTCCTTAATAAGTTTCAACCACGTTCGTGAGTGAGTTCGCAACGCACCATACAAATATGATCTTGAAGCGTTGTTAAACCCAAATCAGCAAAGAAACTTAGTTAAAATACTCACGAACGTGGTAGAAACTCATTTAGCAACGCGAGTTTTGCTTTTTTCTTCGCTCTGTGTATAGTTATTTTAAATCTAACATTGCTCACGTCATCGTTCCAGCACAAGTAACGTCAAATGATTAGGTCGCCCAAAAAAACATGTCATGCCAAAAATGCTCGATAAAATCTATGAAATGCTATCGGCCGATCGGAGAATTATAGTGCTTGAGGTACTTGAGGCTGTACATTTCATTTTGAAGGAATATTTTGACGTAAAAAATCCATCCGCACGACGGGTGCCGCGATTGCTCAAACTCGACCATATACGCAACCGTGTGCCTACTTCATAGGAGAGTTTGATGCAATCCGAAATAGTTTTTGCGCCTTTTCACCAAAGGAGGTCAAGGTGTGTCTGTCGGCCAATAAGATCATGGCCACTATTTTTTGGAATGCACGCATTGTCATTCACATCGATAACATTGAAAAGGGTAAAATAATATTCCGAACTTTTGATCAAATTCGATATAGATTTGAAGCAGAAACGATCAACAAGGCAAAAACCCAGTATATTCTACAGATTTAGCCCCCTGTGACTATTTGCTGTTTTCATAATTGAAGGAATATCTCGGTGGTAAAATATTTAGGTTGAATGAAGAGATCATTACTGAGAAGAAAATCATTTTTTGGAAGCCTTGAGAAAACCTATTATTCGGAAGGAATGAAAAATTGGAAAAAAAAGACCATGTTGCAAAATTCATTGCTTTTTTGCCAAAAAAAGTATATTTTATTCAAAAAGTTTCCAAACTATCAAACAGCTCTCGTATCACGTTAAAGTTACAGAATCATACCGATAGAATTTGCTATTTGAATTTCGCGACTTTCGTGCGTTCGTCGCACGGATATCTTTAAAGTATACATTTATTATACCTAGTTTTCAAAGGATAATACCCATTTGCTGGAGAATTCTTTATCTTTTTGTTAGATTATTTAAAATTTTAGCGTTGCGTAAGCAATTTAGCAAAAGCTTACAGCTTTCATTTCCAAAATTGTGTAACGTTTTCTTAGGATTGTCCTTTTTTCTCTCCGTCATGCTGCATTTTTTATGCGCACTTTATTAATTTGATATACCAAGCAAGAACAGCGTCATGCTTTAAGAATAAAAAGGATTTTGGCTGCACTTGCTCCTTCCATATAAAGTATATACTCGTGTGTTGTTTACTGTCGTACTTCTTCTTCAGCTGTGCGTTTTTCTTCTTCTTCTTCTTGCTCGTTTATTATAATGGCTGTGCTGCCTTCGTTCGCTCTCTTATCGGAAGCAAAAATTTCTGCACGAATGCACCAAAAAGTGCTCCTTAAATCATTATTTCAACTAGAAAATGTTGTACTCAACTTTATACACTTGAGTTATTTGTTGTTGTTGCTGTTGTTGTTGTCGTCGTCAGCGGCGGCGGTTTGTTGTTGTTATAGTTGCCGTTGCAGTTGGCTCTGCTGCTGCTGTTATTTGGCTATAAAAAAGTTGCAAAAAAAGTGAATGTTACCAACACATACATTAGGTTGGCCCAAAAAACAAATTTTTCATGGAAAAAAAACAAACACAATATTTTCTTTAATACGATATTTGCTTCATAGGTTTCTACAATATAGTACTGCTAGTATTTTCTGATGCAAATTTGTAAGACCATTTGTCCAAGCACTTTGACCAGTCCCAAGATGATAGCTTTAAGACATGGGTTTTAAAAGCCTCAACTGCTTCTTCGGTTGATGTAAATCGTTATGCACGCATTTGATCTTTGATACTTGGAAGCAGAAAGAAGTCAACTAGGTTGTTTCATAATATACAGTGCTGGGCACCACTAAATGCAACTTATTTTTTATCTCGTTTTATCCTATACCAAAAGATACGAAAAAAATCCTCTCTTTGATACGTTTGAACGTTTTGCCCACCACCGATTATATATAACGAAAAGTGGGGTTCTTCGAAGTTTTATGTCGAAAAGTAGGACGCTAAGACTTTATGTCAAAAAAAGGATTTCTAAACATTTTGGACGAAAACAAGAGCGTTTGATGCGAATCCACATATGATTTTTAACTTTTATGAATCATTTTAAAGTGGTCATAACTTTTTAAGGAATAATCAGACTATGATCTAAGCAATTTAAGTTATATCCTTCCACTTTGTAATTTTTTTTTTTGGCCACCTAGTGGGTGCAAATCAAAGTACAAAATAAAGTACAAACAGTTTCGCGCAAAACAAGTCTTCTACAAAACGTTTGTTTTTTATCCACTTTACTGCAAAAAAAAAAAAAAAATAGAAAAATAAAAAAAATTTTATTTTGAGATAATCAACTTTAAAGATTTTTAAAAAAATGGCCGCCATTTTGTAAATTTTCCAAATTTATAAGTGGAAATTAAAATAACGTTTAAAATGATGCAAGAATCTGAAAAAAAAAAATTTTAAAAAAGTCATTTTTGACTAAATGGCGAGACTTAGAAAAAAAAATTGCATCGATATTTCGCAGAAACACTACTTGCACACTTTGAAGTTCCATGACCATAACTTGCAAAAAAAATTTGTTTTCGCAAAACTAATAATGAGAGGTCTCCATACTTAGCACTTAGATCAGCTCTGTGAATTTTTATAAAAATCTGAGAACCCAACTGCAAATTTCGAAAAATTTGAGAAGATCAGAGCCATCATATAAAACCAATTCACATCCTATTTTGAAGAAAAGAATAGTACAATTTCGTGCGTCCTCTATATAACCCCAAAAATCGTTACTTACATCAAAAACCATACGTGATAGAGCAATTTTGAGACTGGATTCGAACTCAGCACCGACAAAAACATAAAAAATGATAACTTTGGTTTTGGTTTCTTGTGTTTTTTTTTTTTTTCATATGTACCATTTATCAACCTCATTTAAAAAACAAGCAGCTAGAATTTCTTTCGGAATAGTTTCAGCTAGAATAAGATGCGACAAACCATTTTGGATGTTTTTTTTTTGTCCAATTCAAAAATCATTTTAGAACACTTACATTGTGCTTCGTTGCCAAAACCCTTTTTCAGTCGATCGATACACCCTTGTTGTTGCGATGAACCCACTCGAAAATTGTAAAAAATCGTCGTGCGAAAATTTTAACGAGATAATTCCATTTTTTCAAAAAATTGATTTTTTCAAGTGAATAAAATGCAATTTTTTATTGCAAAGTGAAAGATGAGGTCTGAAGAAGCTTACAATAAAAAAGTCTAACTTTCTAACTGTCATAAAAGTTTGCATCGGAAAACACGAAAGGTGCTATATTCTAGAAACTTATGGAGCAACTTGGACATTGTGCAGTCTGTTACTTTTCAAAGCAAATATTTAATATATAGAGCAAAACACGCCAAGTGTACTAGCGGAAAATTTTTTTGTCTCCGATTTAGCTCAAATTTGACAATAAGATAGTGTGCAAAAACAATATACGTGAATATTTTTTGGAATTTTTAAAAAAAATTTTTTTTTAAAAAAGTTTTTCAAAAATTATTGAAAGGACAAAAAAAAATTTTTTTAACTTTCCGAAAAATTCCCAAAAATTTCACACTTATTTCTTGGACGATTCTAAGCATTTTACGCCTAGTACATTTTTTTCATATGATGCCTTTTTTTCAAAAACCGCTCTAACGATTTTTTTAAAAATTCATTAAAATATGCAGAATTTGATAGGCTTTCATAATATGAAATAACCCCAGACGGGTGTTGTTATCGTCATTTCAATTCTCAGGACAGTGCCGTGTACTGGAAACGAAGAAGGAAGTTCGAGAATAGCTCAAAGTACAACGATAAGTTTTGTTTATAGCAGAATGCACATTCTTTGTAAAAAAAGTGAATTACTATGGAGTGAAATAAAATAATTCAAAGTGTTTAAAACTATTAATTACCCCTATTCCCAATTGTCGTTTCATATCATTTTTTAGGAGTTTCAGTTTTTATCGTCGTCTCGTTTCCAAATTTGGAGTCTGAAAATTTATTGAGAGTCAGGTTAACAAAGCATTCACACTTATCATCGTTTTCCTGACGAAGCAATCACACTTATCATTGTTTTCCTGACCGCTCAATAAACACTCCTTGTCTTTTCAAAATATATTTCCAGACTCCAAATTTAGAAACTAAGTAGACGACGATAAAACCTAAAACATCTTAAAAACGAGATAGAAACGACAATTGGGAATAGGGGTGAATAATGGTTTTGTTTTGATTGCATTACAATTCAGTGGTCAGACTTTACAAAAAAATTATACAAAATTTTAATCTTTTTGAAGGACTAAATTTAGTAGCAATTGAACATCAACTTGTTTTATTGCAACTTATTAAAATGAAATTATGAACTTAGTTATAAAGATAAATTCCCTTACATTGTCAAAAATTCAATTCTTCGAAATTCATAAAATCTTTATTTTTGCGGTACATCCTAAAATACATACCAACCCACTTGTACTGTTTATGTGCATGTAATTTATGTAATAATTTACAATTTAAGATTTTTTTTAACCAAAATGACATGAAATGAAAATTTACTATAATGGGAATTTGTAATGAGGCAGTTTTGCGTTTTTTGTTTCAACTTACGATAGTGCTGGAAAAAGTATTAATTTTTTCATGACTTTTTTTATTGATATACATATTTGAAAATTACTTTAAGTGATATTTTAATGAAAATACTTACACAAAAATTAATTTCAATTAATAACTTGAAATATATGAATTTGCAAACTTTTTTTTACTCTTCAAAGCTTCTGCAATTTAATGAGCAAATTTCAGGAGCATAAACAGTGCGGAAAGCTAAAAAGAATTTTCTTTCGAAATTTATTTAGTTCCTAAAAGTAACTTTGCTATGAAAATACGCAAATTTCAACATAACTGATTATTCAAATAAAAAAAATTCTCAAAATTGACATCTAAAAAGATCATCCTCAACTGAATGCAGAAGCAGATTTTATTGCATTTTTAAATTTTTACTTTTATTAAAAACTGTTGCATTGAGGACAATGCCATCAACCATGAATCGCATCGTAATGTTGTCAATCAATGAATTGCCTTCAATTAAATCAATTAAACTGGAATATATGTATGCACAAAAGGTATAAAACAATAATAACATCACCAACCTCCAACCCGAAACTATCAACAACACTACCCATTGCAACCTCAATTATAAAGCCAATTATTTAACACAATGGCACACAAAAGTCGTCCTAATTTGCTTTCAAGTATCAATTAATTGAATTTCTGTTGTAAAAGAATATGAGCCAGGAAAAAAGTTGAAAGTGTATTTTTTTTTATTGTTTTTGTTAATTTTCATTCTCGATTTTAATGAAACAATGAAAATTCAGTTGCACAATGTCAACTCACAGAACAGAAAAAACCATCCAAAGTGGAAATTAATTACAAATATTCGAAATTTCGCTTGTGTTGGTATCTCATTGAATTGCGCCAACCACCAACACAATGAACTTCGCTAACGCACAGTTAACAGCCCAATAAACATTTGGAAGATTTTCAATCTTTCATATATTTTGGGATAAACTTATAACTCTTTCGACTTCGAATAACAAAATATTCTACTTAACACTCTTCTATAAGATTAAGTATTAAAAATACAACTTTTTCTCAAAGAATTTACAACTCCTCCAGATGTGTTTTATGCGCAGCAAAATGGCCGAAATCTCCTTAGAAATTTCGAAGAAAATAAAAGTGAAAAATACTAAGGGCCGTTTTCTTCACTCCATGCTAAGTCGAGAATGGATTCTGGCCTCAATTTAGAATAAGTAGATGCTCGCAATATTTCGTTTTCTTCAAATCATGCTAATGGTGAGAATGACAACTTTTAAATATTTGCAAGATTCATTCTCGGTGAGAATGTAATCTGAGCGAGCAAGCCAAAGTTGGCCATAGCACACAGATTTTAAAATTTTTATGTGAGTTTCGTTTCTCCACGCCATCCTCAAAGTGAATGCTACCGCGTTTTTTCCGTGCAGTTGTGGAACATTTGGATTATTTACAGGATTTCGTGGATAAAGTATCGCTTCGAAAATAGAGATTTCGGTAATTTTATTTTGGTATGCGATTGCGGCTATCAAAATACGATATATTTGGCAAACCCTTTTCTCGAAGCAAGCGGCAAGGTGGAACGTCTCTTTAACGAAAGCCAAGTTCTCACTCGGAATGTGATCGAACGTTCGTTCGTATGGGGTATTGAAGCGTCGTTTCCTTGTACTGGCCTATGGCATCCGGCTTGAAGTCGAATAGCATAATATTGCTATAAACGAGCGGGATTTTTTACCAAGATTGGAAATGACTGACTTCGAAGAAATGCTTCAGCGAACAGCCGAAGTGAAATTTGAAGAAGCACTAGAGCAACCAGTGAAACAATATTCCAAGTCGTTCTCTTTACTTGGTAACATGGGATCTAATCGAGCTTGCGAAATTTTTTTTGCGTATGCAATGTAGTTCTGCATTTTGGGCAACTTTAAAGCGATTTAGTTCTTCTTTGCGCGCCATTCGGGCCAGACGTATTTATCTCTCTTGACTGCACTGTTGCTTTTCGACAAAAAAGGTATTTTATCATAAATTCTACTTGAAAACAACCATAAAAAAAAAGTAAATTTAACTTATAGAATTTCAAAGAATGTCTTTCGTTAAGATAAAAACGAATTTAGAATCGAGAAAAACCGCATTCTGGTGCTTGCTCTGGGCATGCCTGCTAAAACATGCATCCTCAGCGAGCATGCATTGAAGAAAACGAAATTTTTGGCATGCATTTTTATTCACCGAGAATACGTGCTCGCCTTAAGGAAGCATACCCTGAACTTGCCATTTTAGCATGGAGTGAAGAATACGGCCCTAAGTCAGTTTTCAAGTTTTGAGATATTTGATGTACAAAAAATTAAATTTAATTTTTTTTCTTAGAATTTGTTGTTTTGCTTTTACTTTAATGATTTAAATAACCACTTTTTAACTTTGACTTAGTACTTTTCACTTGTATATGGACAATATGATATGTATATTTTTCATAATGGATAGCTACTGGCATTGTGGTAACTACACTGTTCGAGGCCCTCTTTCAATGCAAAGAAACTCGACTAATTGAAATTTATAATTTGATACAATATAATTTTAAGAGCGATTTGGGTTAGAGGAACAGTTTTATTTTTAGTTAAAACTTTTATTTATTTAATATGAAGAATGGTTGAAATGCAGGCCTTACGAGAGGGGGGATTGTAAGTGGGAAATTCCCCCGAGCCCGAAGTTTTTTGGAGGACCCGGACTTAAGCGGAAATTAATAAATTTTGTAGTAGTTTTTTGCAAGCTTGAAAAATAGATTTTAGAGGCCCGGCATGAAAACGATGCAAGCACTTGAGAAAAAGCCCGGGCCCGCCCAATTATTATTTTTTTTTTTTCAAAGGAGAAAAAACAAAGATTATACATTGTTTGCTATACATTATTTTCCATAATTTTTTCCAAGTTTGTGCTTCTGAGCTTGCTTGTGATTTACGGGTCTTTACGGGCCTCTAAGCTTAAGCCTTTTGTGGTTAGGTTAGAAAGGCCGAGTCCATCGCTGGAAAGAAGAACACCGCGGGCCAAGAAAAAACTCGAGCCAGTGCCCATCTTTACACTCAAAAAAATTCATAAAATTAATGTTCTTTTGCACGTTTCACAACTTAAAAACTGGAAGGTACCGAATCCTGCCTTTAGTAAAATATTAAATTTAATTCTTAAATTGAAGTATTTAAGAAAAAAAAAAAAAAATAGATAAAAAAGTTATGGGTTAGTTCTTTCTTATTCCATCTAAAACTTAAAAAGGCGATTTCCCAAAAATGTAAAATTGGCGTTATGAGGACAAAAAAATAAGGTTTCCAAAAAATTTTGAAAATTACAAATAGACTTAAAAATGCCAATCCGCTTTAACTTTCGCCGTAACTTCGAAACTGCTGATCTTTTCAGAAACATTCTTAAATAAACTTTTGTGGAGAGTTACTAGGCCAACATTTTCGTAGAAAGAAAATTAAATTTGTTGTACAAAAAAATCAATTTTTTAAGAAAAGTTTTATGACTTTTTTTCTAGAAATTGGTTTTTTGTTATTTTCAAAGAGTGGATATTTGTCCGGGAAATCTTATGTTGAAGGGAATTAAATGTACAGTATTTAAAAAGAAATTATTTAAATATAAAATTTTTAGGTTATGGTTTTGTGTTATTTCTTTCTTTTTGATTTGCTTGCTTGTCATATCTTCTAAACTAATTTGGGGTCGCTGAACACGAAAATATCTTTTGTTTTCGAATTTTTTAAGGCCGCTCCAGCACAGAGTATCGAAAATTTCGATTGTCGAGGTCGCCACCCAGGAAAAAATTTAAATCAAGTGAACTCCAAACATATCTTCTTTTCTTATACGAGCTAAAATTGTATGTTTGTTTCTTTGTACTTATTTCTGTGCCAATATTTTTTCTCGAAAACGGCTACAGCGATTTCAATGAAACTTGGAATAGTGTTAGATATTAGCAAACAATGAATAATGAGCTAGGTTTGATTTTTATAAATGCTCACAAGAGGGCGTGGCACTGCACTAAATTTTAAATTTGATTTAGTCATAACTCGTAAACTATACAAGGTATTTTGATGAAATTTGGTCAGCGGGTACGGCTCAATATTGCCTTGTTACAGACTAAAAGTGGGCGGGATCGAAGAAGTGCCACGCCCACTTTTTAACCCTTGAAAATTTTGATTCAATATTACTCGAAAACGACTCCAACAATTTTTATGAAAATTTAGGAGATATTACCTCTAAAAACAAGGATTCATATGTGATACGCCATTATATTAGGAAAACTCGTTGCAGGGCGTGGTACCGCCCACAAAAATATAAAACGGTATAAAAAGAAAACTAATGAAGCAAACATTCTGAAATTAACTGTGAGGAGCCTAATTGCAATAGGGCATCTCTGATTTGAAAGTGGGCGAAATGTCGCCATTGCGCGTGGAACCTCCCATACAAGCAAAATACGTTAAATGCTATTTCTCGCAAATGTTACAAGATATTTTTATGAAATTTGGTATGTAGGTACTACATATCAATGCCTTGTAGTAACCGAAAAGTGGGCGGGATCGAAGAAGTGCCACGCCCCTTTTTTAACCATTGAAAATTTTGATTCAATATTACTCGAAAACGACTTCAACAATTTTAATGAAAATTTCAAAGATTTTACCCCTGAAAACAAGTATCAATATGTGATGTGCTGTTATATTAGGAAAACTCGTTGGAGGGCGTGGCACCGCACACAAAAATATAATACGCTATAAAAAGAAAACTACTTAAGCAATCTTTCTGAATTTAACTATAGGAAATCTACTTTTTATTAGGCACCTACGACCTGAAAGTGGGCAAAATATCACCAGTGCGCGTGGAACCTCCCATACAAGTAAAACAAATTAAATGCTATTTCTCGCAAATGGTACAACATATTTTGATGAAATTTGGTATGCGGATCTGGATTACAAGTATCTAAAGCATAACGAAAAGTGGGCTTTGTTCAATAATGGTAAGGCCCACTTTTTACCAAAATAAAAATTTTAGTTAATAACTCATGCACAAAAAAAAATTTAATGAACTTTTGGGTGCGTAGCATATCCCATTTATTTATTTTAGGTCATTCTAATTCTCTTAAAAAATTTGGAGTTCTTGATATTTTTCTATACCATTCGATATTTTCCGAGTTTTTTCTTATTATTTTTCTCATCGGTTAATTTATCATTTTGAAAGCTTTGGAGGTGAAAAGGTACGAATTTCATTGAAAAAAATAGCTATGAATAAAAACATCGACTAAAATGATAAGATAAGGTTGTTGACCGAGCAGGGATCGATCTCCAGGTACTAATATTTATGCATGATAAATAAAGTGTAAAAAGTCAATTGAGGTCCATTGTGCGCATAAAAAGTTATTCAGACTTAAAGGTCGCTAAAATAAGTTTTTTGCAAATACGTAATCTCGCTAACGTTAACTACTACGACTTTCAGTTCAGTAGATAATAACCTAATTTAAAAAAATTGTGAATAGTTATAATATAAATGCTTGGTATAAGTTCATATCAAAATGTCCTACTTTTTTAACAAGGAGTCGTACAAAAAAAAATTTACAAAACCGTTTAATATATAATTGGATTCTCTATAAATGAAAAAAAAAAAAAATAAAAAATAAAAAATTAGCAAGGAGAAAAAAAATCCTTTTCGCTCGCTCCTCCTGGCTAAAAATTTTGACTTCGGCCCTTAAATTTTGGAGCCCCTGTTACAGCGCCGCGCTTACCTTGTTGAAATCTCGATAAATATCAGGGACCCGTGGCATTTTGCTTCTCATGGCACCCTGTAGTTACACTACTGGCTTGTGGGATTGAAAATGAGCGAAATAGATTACCACCCATTCGAAAAAATATTTCAAACGCAATATTAAAAGAATTATATACGATAATGCGGCTAAAGTACACATCAAAATCGGAAATGTTTATAGCAAGTTCTCAATAGAGACTTAGTGGATTTGGATAAGAGGATGTGGTACCTTCAAAATTCTATGATGAACTCGTTATTTGAGTAAGTGCCACCCAATAACACACAAATACTTGTGATGGTCAGTGCAAACTCTGAGAAAATACTATACATAAATACCATACAAAAATTTTTTTTTTTAAATATTATACTGAAAGCCTAATTTTAGATAACGCAACCAAATTTCAAACAGACACCGGGGATAGTGAATGTGTAGCGTACATGGATCAAAACTAGGTGATAAGAGGGCGTCACACCTCCGATACGAGTAAAATTTTTTAAACGCTGCGGTGTAGCGCCTTTAATTTTTGGACAAGGCAAGAGACAAGGTGAGTCATTTGCGGATTTATTTTGACTCCTCCTTGCTGATTTTTCTATATGATTAAAATACGACTCTTCTGGGATTGAAAATGTTCGCTGGGAAGAAGGTGCACACGTACACTCATTGCCAATGATTGTGGTAAATGAAGATTAAATGCAGCCTAAAGCAATGCAATTCCATTTGATCATTGATTTTTCTCCATTTGATGCGTGTGAATTTGAAAGGATTTCATTTGCTTACTTAAAAAAAATAAAAAATCTGCAAAAAGATTTTGTTTTTTTGATTCTTGGCTTGTGTAAATCTTTTACCATTTACTGTGATTGAAAAACTAAGCTATTTAAAGTATTTAATAGTTAGTTGTTTGAGCGTTAGAGATGAGCGACAAATCATCAGTGAAAAGTAGTAAAAATGAGACTAAACTCTAAACTTTATAAAACCTTAAAATAACTTTATATTCATTGTAAAGTTCTTAGCTTGAGTTACCCTGCAACTTCTCTTTTGATATCTTAAATTCTATGCTTTTTTTGTGTTTTTTGCACAAAATCCTTTTAATGCTGAAAAATTCAAACTGACAGTTTAATGGATCGAAAAATTACACTTCTTGTCGCCATTAAAAAGTAAAATGTTTAAGAGGGAAAGGAAGGCAACCGTAGCGAGCTCACTTCATTGGCAGCAACATTTTTAGCAGCGTAAATTTCGAGATGCAAGTGACAGCTTAAGCAGCCTTAGAAAGAAGACATGCCGTAAAATCATGTCGATTCTTAAGTAGATGTAGGAAATATGAAAATAAATATTTAAACTTTTTTTTTTCGCTAAAATAATTGACGTTTTATACATTTTTTATGTTAAGAAACGTCTATTTCATAGTAGAGTGATACAAGAAGTCGTATACCAAATAAGAATACTACCGATATACATATAACCCTTCTGTCAGTCAATCTTGTAAAAAAATTAGCAGTTTTTTGTTAGCTACAAAAAACAAAATAGTCGTTTTTCGAAAAGGACTTGTCAGTAAAAAGACAATAGTATCCCAGCAAACATTTTCAATCGCGGAAGAATCGCATTCGATTCGCCTAGACGATTAAATCAATCGTCCGCGACAGTCGCATTCCACTCTTCCGCGAATGTTCAGGCGTGAGAAATTGTCCGGCCGAATACGATTGTTTTAGAAGAATCCTCTATCAACTCCCCGAAATGAATCCGCAAACGATCCCCAGGAAGAGTCATCTGGCGACTCCCCAAGATGAATCTGCAAATGATCCCCAGGAAGGGTCAACAGACGACTCCGCAACATGTTTTTCAAAGCAAAAAAAAACTTGAAAAAACTTGAAAAAAAAAATAAAAAAAATAAAATATGAAATGGCGACATAAAAATAATTTCATAAGAAATTGCTAATTTTTGTACAATAAACTGTCAAAATTTAGGTGCCGTTAAAAATATACCGTGTAGTTTGACATTTTGCTTCGTGAAAAATACCGGGCCTCAGAAATATTGCCTTTTAGAAAAAAAAATTATTAATTTTTTCGAAATTTCTCAGGAGATGACGTCATGTCGTAGTCGGCCATCTTGTATCGTGTAAAACTCGTCTGAAGGAGTTGTTGGTTATTCGTAAAGAAGTTCGATTTCAAACTATCATCCAGAAGAGACTTAGTCGAATCTTTTTTTATTCGTTTTGGGCTTTTTTTTATGAATTTTTTTTTTTGCACCAATCGATGGGGAAAGGTCGAAAATATATTTTGGTCATAACCAGATTTGGTTCCGGGCCCTCTAAGTGACCGATTTGGGCCCATTTTTGTAAAAAAATTTTATTGCACCAATCGATGGGGAAAGGTCGAAAATAGATTTTGAACATGTCCAGGGGTGTCTCCGACCCCTCTAAGTGACCGATTTGGGCCCATTTTGGTGAAAAAATTTTATTGCACCAATCGATAGGGAAAGGTCGAAAATACATTCTGGACATATCCAGGGGTGTCTCCGATCCCTCTAAGTGACCGATTTGGGCCCATTTCGGTGAAAAATTTTTATTGCACCAATCGATAGGGAAAGGTCGAAAACAGATTTCGGATATGATCAGAGATATCTTCGACCACTCTAAGTGACCATTTTGGACCCATTTTTGAAAATAAAATTATTTCGCAAAACTCGCCTGGAAGAGTTGTATATCCATTGCAAAGATGTTTGATTCGCAATGATCTTCTAGAAGAGTGTAAGGAGGAATCTTCTGTTACTCGCGCTGAAGTTTTGTCGCGTAAAACTCGCCTGGAACAGTTGTATATTCATCGCAAAGATGTTTGATTCGCAATGATCTTCCATAAGAGTGTAAGGAAGAATCTTCTGTTACTCGCGCTGAAGTTTTGTCGCGCAAAACTCTCCCGGAAGAGTTGTATATTCATCGCGAAGATGTTTGATTCGCAATAATCTTCCAGAAGAGTGTAAGGAGGAATCTTCTTTTACTCGCGGAAAATTTTTATCGCGGAAAGCTCGCGTAGAAGAGCTTTAAATGCATCGCCAAAAATATGGAAGATTGTCCGCGATTGAAAATGTTTGCTGGGGTTAGACATAAGATATTTTTCTGGTATTTGTATATTATTGCGCTGCAAGACGACAGCTCTAATACACATTACAGACGTAATAATGTGAATCTTTTTATTGCATGATTTTAGGCATTTTTTAAATACATATTTCATAGACATTGACTAAAAGAAAATTTCCCAATTCAGGATTCAAAAAATTCTAAAACATCAAAAACAAGATTAATAGTGAGTTAAGCATCAGAAAAGCTTGTTAGAATTTTTTAGACCCTGAATTGGGAAATTTTCTTTTAGTCAATGTCTATGAAATATGTTTTTAAAAAATGCCTAAAATCATGCAATAAAAAGTTTCACATTATTACGTCTGTAATGTGCATTAGAGCTGCCGTCTGTCTGGGGCATAAGGCCATTTGGAAATAAATTTGATTCAAATATAAATTACAAACAAAAACGTCAGAAATTTCTATAGCCGATGTGTTCAAGAGTTTGTTAACTCGAAAATCGTAGTTTTTAATTATGAACATATTTTTATTTTTTTGTATGAAAAAAAAAAAAATATTGTTTGTGACTACAATAATAGTTCCCAGCCCCTCAAATTTCAAGCTAGATGTACCAAAATTTGACACAAGATGGAACCGAATATTCAAGTTTCGAAAAAGAAGTTTCCAAGCATTGTGCTGCTGATTCGAACCCTAAAGATGTTAAAAATATTTTTTAATTTAATTTTTTTTTTCCTATTTCATTTTTCACTTTGCAGACTCTTCAAACGATTGGTGTTTAATTAATCGAAGCTGAAAAATTGGTACTGAAAATTATTGAGTGGAAATTCTGTACCTGGGTCTTCCCACGCAGCGCAAGTCATTAGACCGATACACTATCGTTTGCTCTTAATCACAGAGGACGAACTGCGAAACAATAGATATTCAGTAACGTAATAATTTCACTTACACAATCGGTACACAATTGGGCCACTTCTGGTACTACTGACGGATTATGCATTACATTTGGACCATTATTGATACATTACTTTTCGTTAAAATTGGTAATTTCAGTGACTTGGACTACTTACTAAACAATTAGACAAAGATTGGACTACTGAGACTATTGCCTCTGGCGGTCCTATAGGGCAGTTTCACGTCTATATGCGTATTTCTTAAAATTTATGTCCTAAAGGCATAAACTATAGTTTAGTACATACCGATTGAAATGAAAATATTATTTTTCTTAACATAAAGTGATATGGTGAAACGTTTTCATTATAAAAAAAACCACCAAATCCAGAGAGCTAAAGTTAAATGAATTAATCATGAAAAATAAAACGACATTTTAAAAGGCTCATTTTTATTAACAACGCTGATCAGAAAGATATTTTTGTTGTTAAAAAATGGAAACCAATTAGCAAACTTTTCATCATAGAATAGCGCATGCATGTAAAGAAGTCTTATAGAAATGAAATTAAAATTTTTTTTCAATTTAATCCTTACAATAAAACAGCGATGGCTCTTTTTGTCATCACTTGAGTTCGACTGAGACTGTTGAGAACAGCTGAAAATTAAAAAAGAAAAAAAAAAAAAAACGAAATGTCATTTACATAGATAGGTACTCAAAAGGCAAAAGATGAAAAGAGAAAAAGTAAAAAGAAATGAAGGAATGATAAAATACTTCAGCTAAATAAGCGCAATCGAATTGAAATGAAATTTTTGTCCTTTTTTTCAAATTTATTTAAGTACATTTTTTTTTTCTTTTTTTTTTCTCTTGCGCCGTCTTGTAAATAAATATCCTTATATTTCTGCCTATTTGCACAAATTGTTGTGCCTTCGCTTTTACCAACAAATGAACATTTCCCATTATCAGCAGCTTCTTTGAATTTCTATTTTTTTTTTTGGTTTCATTTTATTTTTATTT
This sequence comes from Calliopum simillimum, assembly GCA_951812925.1. Classification (NCBI taxonomy): domain Eukaryota; kingdom Metazoa; phylum Arthropoda; class Insecta; order Diptera; family Lauxaniidae; genus Calliopum; species Calliopum simillimum. The sequence continues at coordinate 103,713,214 of OX638368.1, forward strand.
ACCCACACTCTGCATGTCCTTTTAATGCCTTTTCAAATGTCTAAGCGCTATGTCATTTGTACCCAAATAAAGTTGTGTATACGGTGAGAGAAAAATGTTGCCCCCCTTCTGCCTCTTCTTACTTTTCACACTAATTCTATTTGCATCACTTTCTTACAGTGGAACTCATGCGAAGTAAAGGATATAAAATTAAGCCCAATTAAAGCAGATTATCGTGAAGTTTTGAACCTGTTTTTAACTGCCTTAAACGCAGCATAAGTGAATTATTTTTTTACTTCAAATCTTTAAAAAATAGTTCGAGAATCTGTTAAAAACAATACAAAGAGTAAGCTAATGACTTCGGTCAACTATTTCAAAAGAGCTAAAAATTGTTTTCCAATATTGTTGATAAAGTAAGAACTCCCGAAAAACTGTACGTAACCGATTCCAAAACAACTCCTTCGGATAGACTGTATGACTGTAGCATCGCCTTAGCTCTAGCATGCTTATTGTAGTGAGTTAAAGCAAATTTGATGCGAGGTAATGAAAGATATTTTTCCTATATTATCAAAAATAGTTTGGATTTTGAAATATCAAGCCTTAAATAATTTTGGCAAAATTTTAAAAATTGAGGCACATTCTTGACCTGTTTCCATTTCCAAATGCTGCTCGATTAATCGATAGACCTTTCTTTAAAAGAATATTAAATTTATAAAATAATAGCACAAAAAGAAATTAATAATAAGGTTTTATAGGCAAAGAACCAAATTATCATTTGCAATCCAAAAATCAATATCTGTAAATATCTGAATGGCACAGGTATGAGCAAAAGTAAGTGTTCGATTAATCGAACGAAACGTGGTTGGTGAACACCTTAAAGTCCAATGCCAGTTGAGAGGGTGCTGCTCAAAAGCCTCTCGATGCTTTCAACTGGGTTCGATGAAATTTACCTTCCAGCAAAATGGACTATAAGGTATTCACCAACCACGTTTGTTCGTATTTGAATAAGAGTTTTTGGTATAGTTTAGTAACCAACGTTTGGTTAATCGAAAACTTGACTTTCCGACATAACGGGCAAACGAGTGGTGATAAATTTTTGATGACAGATTTGGAATCAGAGGGTGCCAATTACACTACATTACGTATAATTAAATTTTGTGTGTAACATTTTGTTAATCATATTTTTAAATTTGAGGTTGCTGTGTCCGAAATTCGATTTTTTTTTATAGGACAGCCATTCCATGCTTAGCGTAACAAGATCTGCCACACCCCTTCCGATTTCGCTGAAATTTGGTACATAGTTTTGCTTCATGCCTTATCCTTTAGAAATGGTAAAAAAATTTAGCGATTTTTTTTGTGGAAAAATCGGTAAATTGTGAACTTGAACATTTCTTAACCGATTTTCATGCTCAGACCAACTTTTGGAAAGGTAATGAATTGGGCTATAAGCTCAAAATAAAATTTTTCATATTTGATAAAAAATACTAAATTTACTACTATTTTAGTACTAAACTACAAATAACGTGCCCAGGTATACATACATTTTTTACCTTCCAAAATATATTTTTTGGAAAGAAGCAAAAATAATTTTTCATATAAAAAATGGGAAAATTGGTATGTCTCAATGCTTAGAAGTAATGATTTTTTGAAAATTTGAAAAAAAGGTCCGGCCACAAAATGGCCCATAACTCAAACATTTCTTAGCCCATTTTCATGTTTGGACCATTTTTAGAAAAAGATTGAATCACGCTATCGTAAATTTTTTTGTAATTGGTTAAAAGTACTCAATTTACTACTATTTTGGTACTAAGCAACTAAAATGGTTTTAGTACCTATTTTTGATCTTTCAAAATATTTTTCTAGAAAAGAAGACAAAACAAAAAAAAAACACATGAATTTAAAACTAAGATGGTACTTTTAATGTTATAGGAGTAATGATTTTTTGAACATTTCAGTACATGCAATATTTTGTATTACTTATGTTAGTTTTTTTGTAATTTACATCACTTTAAACTCCTCGAAAGATATCAAAAATTAAATATGCGGTGCTGCAAAACGATTTAGTCCAAGGTCCAAAATTTCTAAAAGATAAGGCATGAAACGAAACCATGTACCAAATTTCAGCAAACTCCGAAGGGGTGTGGCAGATCTTGTTACACTACGCATGGAATGGCTGAGGAGCCGTTCTTGAGATAATAGAAATTTTTGGTTTTTGAGGTTATAGCTCCATTTTTAAGGATATAATTCGAGAAACCCAATTTCGGTCGAATCTATTTTGACACTTTTTTGAAGAAAGACGTAACGCTTCTAACCAATGCAACTATAATAAAGATCTGATAAAAATTGAGTATGTTATAGCTGCGTAGAGTTAGTTTTTATTTTAATTTTTTACAACTTTTGTACTAAAGCCAAATAAAACATGGTTTTTGGCCCAATATTATATACACTTTTTTTTATTTCTATTTATTGTTTTTAATCGTTAGTTTTTAAAGCCCAAGCTTTAATAATTTAGTCAATTTTCCTCAGATATTAATTAATGTTTTATTGTTAGATGATCTGAATTTTTTTCCTCAAAATAGTGAAAAATAAATTCGATTAAAGTTGGGTTTCTCGAAATATATTCTTAATAAAGTAAACATAGCCCCAAAAATGAAAATTTTCAATTATCACGAGAACGACCCCTAAGGAAAAAATAAATTTGATATTCGGACTCAGCGACCTCAAATTAGCTTAGAAAATATGGTTTGCGAAATATTACATTTTGGCTGTTGTCTAGTGTTATTCAAAAAATATACTTCATACCAAAACATTAAATAATTTTTGCAGTGCAGTTGCAAATAGGTTAAATTTGATTTTGATTTGATATCTTGTGTCAACAAATAGTATAGAGAAGTTATATGCATATCTTTTTATCGCCCTACTGTGCAATGCCGAACCTTTTCGTATTACATCAGTTCTGCTTGCTCTTTTTTATAATTTATACGTTTCTAGTTCTATTTAATACATTTGCTTTGATTTAGAAACTTTTATATTGCATTTATAACTCCCAACACTCCCCGTTTTCTTCTTTTGGCTAAGAGCATGCCGTAAATATTTTGGTTGTACCCGTACATGTTAATAAGTAGGATGTATTAGAAAGGGCCAAGGACATGTCGCTTCTTTTGACAGCAGCTGCTGATAACAGCAACGTGACAATTTGAAAACTAACATGATATCATTGTCAGGCAAAAAAGAAAGAAAGAAATGAAATGAAAATCGTTAAGGAATTAGGAGGAATTTGAGTGCGGTAGATGGCCAAAGCGAAGTATTATTAACGGCACTACGTAGCACAAGTTTAGCCTTCTAAAGAAAGCGTTGCTTTGGTTAGATTTACATCTTCCACACTTGATGTCACAGTCAAATGGCATCATCAATTACGTGAATTCGTGTGTAAGTAGAAGGCATATTTAGTACCTACATTAAACTTGAATGTTTGCAAACCATGAAACCGTTTTTTAAACTCTTATTATTCAAATTATGCTAAAATGCACAAAATTCTTAGTTTCTCAGTTCAACTATGTTCTAGAGCTATATCCCATTCTTAAGTCGCTAAAGTTCTTTCAATGAGTTGCCATTTCAATTTACATAATACATGTACGCTCCTTTTTCTATCCATTAAGTCATACTTTGTAGCATGGCATGGAACATCAGCTGTTACTGCTGTCATTATTATAACTATTGCATTGGCAACAACAGCAATTGCAACAGAAACAGTAGCACCAACAGCAGCAGCATTTGCTTGCAATTCATTCAATTGAAAAGTGTAATGAGCAGAAAAATTCATTTCGTCGAGCAATCACTTACGTAAAAGCAGTAAATAATTTTTACTTTAAATTAAGAGAGATGAAGAAAAAAACATAAACTCAAGTAATGCAGACGACAGCGATAGATGTCGCTAGTGACAAGACAATATCATCAATGTCAACGACGCCAACCAACAACTGCAACAACATTGCGCATCGCGTGCACAACATTAATGCTTCAAAAATGATGACGATGACGATGACGAGCAATGATGTTGATGATGGCGAACGATGACGCTGACAATGATGGGTAACTGAAAAGACGGAAAAAAAAGGAATGCGTATCAAATGCGTTCATTTTGCTTATTAAAGGCAATAGGAAGCATTTGAGGAATGCTCTGTAAATGCCAAAGAAGCAGCAAAAGGAAATTAATGTAAGCAACTCAATAGATTTGCTGTGCAACTAAAATTGCTGGATGAGTTGGGCTTTAATATAAAGTGCACCAACCTTAAAGATTTTACCTCTTCAGTATGGATTCGCTGAGTTGAGTGTTATTTATACAGGTCCAATATAATGACGGCCAGCACAACCCTCAGTCAGCGATATGCGATATGCCATTTTTAGAATCATGCGGTCAGGCACGAGTTCACACAAATAGTGGTGAGTTGAGGGCTGCCTAAACATCTGCTGTTCTTTGCGCAATGGCACCCGGTTGAAATGCAACTCCACATCGAGCCTTTTTCACTCTTCCAGCGACTTAAGTCCAAACCACAACCACCACGATACTCTCCAAAAAACCATCCCAATAGTCTGTTGGAATAATGGGCTGGTGACTTTATTGGTACCGGAATATTCTCTGGTCAGATTTTGTAGCCGCAAGGCTACTACCAGCATAGCTCTGACCAGTGTGGGACTTATAACTCATGTCGATTTGTCGAGGATTGTGGGAATCATTGTTTAGTACTATTCTCTCAAGGTTGCTATGGTCACCACGTATGACTCGACTTATTATGGATCGTGGGAACACGTCATCAAGTGCAAACTCATCAGGAAAACCCTTTGAAATCCTGTCTTGGCTTGCTATGGCCACTTAACCATATGCGTAGGCTATTAGATTAGATTTTTAAGAAATTTGTATTCTCTGCAAAATTCACGCATCTCCTTGCATAAATTGGAAGTCAACAATGTAATCTACTATTTCCAGGAATTTTCGCTGGGAGGCAGCAGGCTACTAGAGCACAGAATGGCAAGAAGTCTACGTTCCGCTGACTCTCATGTTACCGTGTATCACTCCTGCCGTCATTCCTTCCCACACTCATTTACCGCTTAATTTTGGCGGCGGGATTTCCGGATGAAAATAGATCTCCAAACCTCTCTACGATAACAGGGTGATGAAAGGTCGGGCCAGCCAGTTGAGTTGAGTTGATTTGAGTTGAGTTGAGTTGAGTTGAGTTGAGTTGAGTTGAGTTGAGTTGAGTTGAGTTGAGTTGAGTTGAGTTGAGTTGAGTTGAGTACCGTATGTAATATTTTCTTCCACAATATCGAAATCTCTTTTCGTCGACGATATACACGGTGCTAGTAAATTTAAAATCTTTCCTTTAAGCAAAATATGGAGATGTAAGCAATTGCGTTAAATCTAGCGGGTATTTTTGTATGTTGTTTTTAAAATGACTATTTTTGAAATGAACCATTCTAGAATATACAAACTAATCCAAGCCAATTGGTTATTATGGAGCATCACCTTTCACAACAATGCCTTAAAGGTTTTAAATGCAAAACGAAACAATAACAACACACAAAACATATGCAAAAATTCAACAGCATTGACATTTTACCTTGATTCGTCCACCCGCTGATGCTCCTTCTCAATGCGAATTGGCATCGAAGCCTAATAAGAAGAAGAAAAAAAAGAAGAAAAGGTTGCCACAACAGGGGATGTGCTGCTTAAATATCAGGTATCACTATAACTTCGACTATTGCTATTGACAGCAGCCAACATTTGCCATAGCCACAGCCAGCCAGTCAGTCAGTCAGTCAGTCCTTGCTGTCAACAACATGCAATTTGAATCCGAATCGAATTCCAACCGCATTAAAATCAAAATCAGCAGCAGAAGGATCCATATTAGAGTAGAATTTTCAAACGGTAGATATCACATTCACGTGGCCACAGGCTGTCTGTTAGCCACACTTCGCGGGGTACTGCCGTTGTCTTGCTGTGTTGCATTTCTGTTTTAAAATCGTTACCTCAGTTTGGTTTATGAAAGCACACTCAGCTCCATGGAGACGTTGAAATAACACAGATGAAATGAGCGGCAAAAATTTAATTTTTCGTGGGAAAATGGTTTTCAAAAATTTATTTTTATTGCCTACTAAGTTTAGAGTTTATTTTTAGTAATGAACAAGGCAATATTATCATTTAGGATTTGAAAAAATTTTTTTAGAGAATTGTTTTTATCTAAACGGACTCTCACAAATTCGAATGAAAACGGATAATCATCAGAAGAGAGCACAATAGCATATGAATTGAACCTCTTGCACTACTCATACCTTTGTTCATTAACTTTTCCATAAGGAAGTCTAACAGGTGCAAGGTATTACTTAGTCTTTTGGTTGAAATGAAAAATGCTCCACAAAATCATTTATAATGATATATGTACGTTTGTACCTATTTTATTAGTTTGTTATCTACATACGTGTACATACATCACTCACTCGTATGGGTGTCTTCTATTTGAATCATTGATATACTTGTACATAGTTTCATATAGTACGAGTTCCATTTACAATCAATATCCATTGAAATTTATGCATTTATGCTACTGATTTCATTGCCATTTCTTTGGTATTGCAAATTCGCATAGAATTGAATTTTTATTTCATTTCTTCAAACATTTTGCATAATCAATTTCATTTCAATTTTCATTTTTTTATACTTTCCAAGGCAAAAAAATTGTGTATGCAGCTGTTGCAATGCAAAGCTGCTAATAATTTTATAGAAGCAGCATTAAAATGCAATGAATGAGAAATCGGAAAAATATTTATTAAAAATTGAGACTGTTCTTCATGAAAAATCTTTTAATGCTGCAAGTCAAAGTATTTAAATTCAGGCATAACTTTAGAAAGCACTAAGATGAGAAGTTCGAATTGAGTTTTACTATTTACTACTTAACATTTAACAATTTATCTCGAAATGGTCAAAATGTCTTCGATGTGGTATATCTCATGTAGCAAAAATCAACTTTGAACTAAGTTCTAGAAGGTTTCATTAAAGTTTCTTCAAACCTTAGCTTTAGACTAACCTTTTGCATGATTAGTTTAGGTTAGCTTAGGGTGGCGGTAATCACGTAGGGCAAAAACCTTACATAGACCGATTAGGTCCATAGCGATACCACAAACTACTTTCTGTTATGAGAATAGCGTTGTTCTGGCTTTATCTAGGTTTATAGGACACTAGTCCTGCTTCTACAATTAAAGGATCATTCCGTGACTGAACACCTTTTTTCGCAAGCTCGTCAGCCCTTTCATTACCCACAGTACTGCAGTGCCCAGGTACCCACAGCAATCGCACTGAGTTACTAATGTTCAGACTTTGCAAAGCGTTGTAACAGCTTGTGACCGTTTTGGAATTTGTGGTGTTGTTTCCAACTAAAAATTCCGCTGCGAATCGCAACTACCTCTGCCTGAAAGATGCTGGAATCAGTTTGTAGCTTGTAGAATTTATATGTATTGCAGTTCGTTACGAAGACTTCAGCGCCATCATCTTGCTTGGAAGTACCCGTGTAGATGTTTATTTCATTCGGTGGGTCTAGGTGATGTGTTTGCATAATTAGATTGAGTAAGATTAAATTTGCCTTAACTAACCTTGAATCGCAATAATTGGAACTAAAAAATAAAAATTTACTGATAGTTCGTAATTTTGAGTATTTGTTAAAACTGCTCTGCTATGAACAGTTTCAGTGTTGTTTTGACTACAGTGCATTTATGTTCAATATTGGATTGCTTGCAGTGCATTTTTTTAGTTTGAATTTTAAACTTAAATAGAATATTACCATTCTGCTTTATAAGGTAAACAAAAAATAACCTTGATTTTTAGGTGATATTAACATTATTTCAAGTACCACTTAAAATGCTAAATCTGACTAGGATTGCAAATAAGATTGAACAACAGAAAAAGAAAAAAATTAAACTAAAAAGGAACCAATTTAAAACTTTTTGCGGATTATTATAATTCAACTGAAATTTATGTATGTATATTTTTTGTTTCGCTAATGCCCCTAAGTCAATTTAAAACATAAAGTTGTCGCAAAGTACCTATGTATTCGGGTTTTATTTTTTAAGTTTTTATCTAAGTTTTTCTATTTCAGATAAACCATACGAAAGTCTTATGCTGGGGAAAATCTTAAAAGAAAAACATCATTTAAAGTTTCTATTGTCAAAAAGTTTCTCGTCGTTACGTTTTTCATATTTTCTTTTTCTTCTTTCATCGTTTTCTTAACTTGACCTTTCTTGCTGAAAAATTTTGTTCTTTTACTGCCTCATTTTTACAGCCTACGATTGATGGCCTTTTTGTAGTTGTTGTTATTGTTGTTTTAAGGGAAACTTGTTCAATTTGTTTATAACATACATATACATACAAATATGGATGGAAATTTTGGTGAACATGTGAATGAGTGTGTGTGTGTAAGGGAGGTTTTCTTTTTTATTGGATCTTGCATATGTTCAATTGCTGCTGGTGCTGTTGGCACTAACGAAAAGTTGTAAAAAACATTTCCCTTTAGCAAATATTTATTAAAGTTGAGATTTGTGCAAAGGACCCAATGAGCACAAGAACGGATGTGGATCCGTTTCGTACCCGTAACATAAATCCGAACGTACGTCCGTTTTGAATTTGTTTATGAAATACTTAACGTGTTCAAAACGGATCCGAGATTTTCTTAGCAATTTCTCCCGCAAACGGGTCCACTAAATCCGTAACGGATTCCTTAACGAATAAAATATACTTGGAAGGCAACCCGTTACGGATTTGATATGGGTCCGTTTGGCTCACTGGGAAATGTTAATATTTGACGCAAAAACGCACACAGCTACATTTTTATATGCACGGACATTTGGTCAGTAGGAATTACACCTGGTGATGTTTTCAAATTATGTTTGTTTATTTGTTTGTTTTAGAATTCATTACTTTCACTAGAACCATCAACCTTATATTTACATTTTCACAACAAATTGTTGTCATAAATACTTACCCCCAAATCAGTTATGTAGCAGGGCTACTTATTATTATTGGATAATAAGTATGATTGGAATTCAATTAAATTGAATATATTTCTAGACGTATAAAATGAAATTCCCAATTGGCAAACAAAAAAATTTAGACCCGAAAGGGTGTCAGGAGGTCGTTTTATCTAAAATTTTGTTGGGAAAATAGATATTTCCGATAATATACGGGAGAGCACATATTTCAGAAGTAGTAGATATGTTACGGGGCACTTTTGCAAATCTTCTGGAATAAAATTCAGAAAAATCGTAAGTGGGTCGTGGCGACAGAATGGGTTAAAAAGTCTAAATCTGAAATCTGAAAAAGTTTAACAAGTTTCTTAATAAAATACATATCGATTTTGTTTTAATGTTCTTTTAATTTAAGCGCCCCCTGCCGAGTAAAATACAAAAAACGATCGAGCACACCATAGCGACACATAAGGTGGTGGGATATCGTACAAATATTCCGGAGTAAAATTCAGTGAAATCGTATGTGGATCATGGCAACAGAATGGGTTACAAAGTCGAAATTGCTCTTTACGTCCTAGAACTCGGAAAAATTTCAAGAAAATTTCTTGAAAAAAAATAAATGATATTTTGTTGATTTAAGCTTCCCATTCCGAGCATAAAACGAAAAACTTTCTTGAATATTTCCAGAATTTTAAGACCTGTTATGTGTCCGTAATGAGCGATTTAGACTTTTTAACCCATTTTGTCGCCACGTCCCACACACGGTTTTTCTGAATTTTACTCCAGAATATTTGGAAATTTGCCCCGTAACACATCTATTACTACTGAAATATCTGCTCTCCCGTATATTATCGGAAATCTCGATTTTCCCAAAACTTTTAGATTAAAAGTCCTCCTGACAACCTCTCGTGTCTAGAAATATATTCCACAATATTAACATGAAATAAAAAATTTTCTTAAAACCTTTGTCATATAAGAGGAGATTATTTTCGGATATGCCCATATGCTCTGGGTTTATTTTATGCAAAGAGGATAAATTTCAAATTAGAAGGAGAATTCTGCTGAAACAGGACACGTTTGGAATGCTCTATCTTTTATGACTATTTTCAAAGATTTCAAAAACAAAGATTTTTTTGTGAAAGTCGAAGTTCGTAAAGACGGGCCGAAAACTTTGACTGGCATTAAAATTATGATCTAAATTTAGTATTGATCTGAAAAATAACTGAAGAGCTGAGTGGCAGAACATGTTATATGCAAATTTAATAAATTTAAGATGATCAGCTTTAAAGTTGCTAAGCTAATGGTTTTTTTTTTATTAGTTCAATTGGTGTCATTCATCACTTTGAAATCTGAGGCGCTATTTTCAAGATAAAACAATTTCAACTTTTTTTAAAATGTTAAGTTGTTCATCCACTTCGCTATTCAATTACCTATGAGAATTGTGTTTGAATGTTATATTGAATGTTATACAATCTTTTGATACACCTTTTTATGATTTTCCACAATTCTTTAAACTAATTTTTGAAGGTTTTTTTTTGTCATTATTTTATTGGTTTCCCATTGGGTAGCTACGTACAGAATTTCACTCATACTTTAGCAAAAGCACTTATATGGTCATAAACATACATTTGTATGCATACAACTTTTAAAAAGTTGTTCACATTGATTTTGTGCAAAAATAAAAGATAAAAAGGTATAAACGAAGAAAAGAAGCAAAATCAAAATTATTTGCATATTTTTGAGGGTCAATTATTTGATTTCTTACATATTTGTTCATAAAATAAGCGGTAGAAGGAACTTTTTAATAACGCAAGTCATTTGTATGCTTGTTTGAGCTTGCAAACATTAGGTACATATGCAAACACTCACAACAAAAAGTTGGTATACTTTTGACAATACATGAAATAAATATCGTTTAAAAGCAAAGAAATTAAATATTTATCAGGCAATCCAATTGCTGGAGTTAATCAGAAAAAAGTCTCAAATTGAAGTTACTTCTAGGAATATTAATAAGAAAAATAACATTAATTTTTTTATTTTTTTTTTCAATTATACTTGCACTTAAACATAGTAATATCAATATAAAGTGAAAATAACACAGGTACATGCATAAGTATATAGACTGACAAACATTTAGTCTGAAAGACAGCATGCACTTAATGAAAAGTCAAAAGTAATAGGTATATGGGACAATGAACGAATATTCGTTCACTTGATTCAAAGGACACACTAAAGGGAAAAGGAAAACTGAAAATGAATTGCTTAGAAACACAACAAAAGTTGGCAAGTTGATTTCGTTTTAGATGACTCGTACTTTTGAAAACTCATTGCAGCAATTCTTTGTCTTTATATTTTGGTTTAAGGATCTTCATTTAATTAAAAAGCACTTTTATTATATATTCTTTTTTCTCTTTCTTGCAGGTAAGCGAAGTTTCATAAAATGTTTTGTCGTGAACATCTCCGTTTTTAGTAAGTACAAAAACAATTGCATAAAAATAATAAGTTTTGGATTGCAAATACAGTCATACTACCATAAGGAGAATTTTCCAAAACTAATGGTTTTAATTCTTTTGAATATTATCTCGACTCACGCATTTCTACGGAGGACGTTTTTCCAGTTTTCTGTTTAGAAATTCGAATTTGGAGATAAGTGAATATTCAGGCTTCATCGAAAACAGTAGATGATAAGCACTTCAGAACTGATTAACAATTCACAGATGTACAGAAGAATGTAGATAGATAGAACTGACTTTGGTATAGTTTGTGGTGCGAAGGCGCTTTTATCTTTTTACACGAAATCTCTCAAGACAAAATAACTATCTATTAGTGTGGTCTAAATTTTGTATCGAAAAACCAAAAGAAGAATCCTTGGATCCTGTTGATTACAAAAAGTGCTTTAGAACCAAAAAAATATATAAAAATTTAAAAAAAAATTTGCTAGAGCAAAATAAGAAAAACATCGGTTCTTGAAAGTGCAAACACCTCAAAAAATTAACAAATTTTGAAGTTTAAAGTGCAGCTAAAAAAAATTGGCAAAGAGTAGATCAACTATTATTAATGCAGAAAATGGCTCAAAATATTCCTAACAATATGCAATTTAATTTTTGCAAATACCTCTTCTGGTTCAAAAGGTATAGCATTTAAATTAAAAAAGAACTCAAAAACTCAAAAATTCCCAAAAGAGTACATTCAAGCTCGTTGCGGAATATCTAAACGCAATTTTTTTTTGGGTCCAAAGCACTTTTAGTAATCAGCAGGATCCAAGGATTCAGAAAAGTCGCGCGCACCTTGATTTTTGAACACTTTCGGATTTTGGACCTCTCTACTATCTATAGTATTATTCAAGATAAAGCTTTTATGTATACTCCTTTAAGTAATAGGAAGAGCATAGAGCCTATATAAAACGTCGCAATCCCTTGCGATGACTTTGATCTCTTGCCACGACTTTCCCGATTCTTGGATTTTCTTACCCAGCGATCTTTTCCAGTTGGTTCTAGGTCCACCACGTCCTCTACTGTCTTGTGGATTCCACTCAAGAGCCTGGCGACAGACTTCGTTTTGTGGTTTTCGAATGGTATGACCAATTCATCTCCACTTGCGCAGCTTGACCTCGTTTGCCTTAGTCCTCTGATTGCATTTTTCATCTAGTTCGGCATTTGAGATAGTGCAAGGTAACCAAACCTTTACTATATGCCTTAAGCATTTGTTGACGAATTCTTGTAGCTTGTTCATTAATTTTTCAGTAACAAGCCACGTTTCGCACTCATATAGCAAAGCTGATTTCACATTTGAATCAAAAATGCGCACTTTCGTTTTCGTGGATATAAAGGAAGAACATCATATTTTGTTTAGTTTATATCCTGTTTTGCTTCACCATCCATGGAGATAATGCTGCCTAAATATGGGAAGCTGTCGACGTTTTCAATGTCATCACTGCCAGCTTTAAATGTAATGTCACTCTTGTTTGCGTCCAGCTTTTGCTTTTAGTCTTGGGTGCGATTTCAAGACAGAGTCTTCAATCTTGTATTGCATATCTAAGCATTCGGTAAAGTTCCATTGGATACCAATTTTGGCTTTATCTAGGATATTGCCCGGAACTATAAGGCAGAGAAGGAATTGAGGAGTTATTTTCAAAAGGGCTTATTTCCAAAAGTAATGTCATAATATTAATTGCCTGAGAAGTTTCCTTAATGATGTAAAATTTATGACATTAAGATAACAAAATGATATCGCATTAATAAGCTATTATTATGCCAAGTAATTTATTATGACATTACTTTTGTCTCGTTTTCTCAATTATGAATTTTTGACTAGACGTCAGAATTGCTCATATACCTGCAAAATTTTGAGATATCCTAACTTTAAGTTGTAGAAAGCGCTGTTTTCAGGATTATGGCGCAGTGCCAGGATGGCATCGAATAGCCATAATCTGGCTTATGCGACATTAACCTCAAAGATTTTTTAATTAGACCCTTACTCTTCACGGTATCACACTTTGAATTAAACGCAAAACGGAAAACCGATTTATGCCCAAAAATTATTTTAAAATGTTATGCCTTAACTTTAAAAGTAGATAGTTCAAAAGGATAAAGTCCAAATGGAAAAGTGTAAAACTAAAGTTAAAAAAAAAGGTTTTGTCTATTCGGTCCAATTAAAAAAAATGAAGCTACACCTTTTCCTGGAGCTGCGCCATAAGCCTAAAAAGAGTGCTTTCTGCAGCTTCAAGTTAGGTTATCTCAAATTCTGTAGGTAGATAAGCAATTCTTACATTGAATTCAGACTCAGTGTCAAAAAGTACATAAGGGTGTATGTTAAGGTGAGCCAAATTTTATGAAATAAGTTTATAAGAAAAGTTCACCAAGCAACCATACCTCTACATTCAACTTCAAGCCAACGCATAGAAGTCAGAAAATCGGAAAAGCTGGCCAAAATTTTGAAAGTCGGTAATAAGGGGTTTTGATGTTGCTGATTCTGAATCCAAAATTCATATAAAAACAAAATGGCGGATCCACAATGCTGGACAAATAATGCTAAACTAGATCTATTCTCACAAAATTCGGTAATTTCAGGTTTGTGATAATGCCGATTACTAATCTGAAATCTTTTTTCAAAAAAACAAAATATCGGATCCAAAATGGTGGACCAAATACTGCTAAACTCCATTTATTATCACCAAAAACGGTATATGGGAGTTCTTGTTGTTGTTTATAACGAAACTGAAATCTATTTTTCGAAATACAAAATGGCAAACCGCTTAGTGCAAAACTAAATTTGTCAACAAGAAGTGAGTTATTGGGGGTTTTGAGGTCGCTGATTAACCCTTTCAGAACCATAAGCAACTGGAAGCTTATGCGACCGTTTCAGTTACTTAGAATGAACTATTGGGCGTCTAAAAAACATATTTAAAAAAAAAATTATAATAATTTGTACAGTTTTTCTGGAATTTTCTATGTCCATACATTTTTATATGGGGAAAATTGCCCTTATTTCAGAGGGTGATAACTTGGAAAGGAAGGGATCAATTAAAAAAGTTAACATGTATGGTTTAATAAGTAAGATTAAGGCTATTCGATGAGCACTTCTGGCTTCGGATTCGAATTCAGTTTGGTTTCTGGGATCATTCATTACGAATATGAAAAACTTTGCATAAGTCCTAATAACTTTCTGAGGGGCAGCTTATTTTTTTACAGATTTGTAGAAAAATTAACCCTGAGTACGATGCATATGGAAACTTGACGGAGGGCTGTGGATGTCTTAACACTGTTTTGACAGACTTGCTGTCATGCAAGGTAAAATTTTCAATCGAAAATGCGCTGAACTAAAGTTGAATGTAGAGGTATGGTTCCTTGGGTACATTTCTTCGAACTGAATGAGTTTTCACATAGGGGGTAGCCGAGGTCGATTGGCAAATTGGCTCACCATATTGTATACGTCCAGTCAAATGTTCATTTATTTTTCTTTTTTATGAACGTAGTGTGTGAGGGTATAAAAAGAGGATGCGATTGGAAAAAGCTCAACATTTTGACATTTCTTCTTTTAACCGGAAAAACAATTTTCAATGAAAGCCACTATTAGCCGACATAAAAGATAACATAAAGATTAAAGATTAACAAAAAAGAAAAACAAAATTATTAAAATCATCAGACAGTCAGTTATTCAAAAATTTTACTGTAAATTCAACAGAACAAATCCTTTACTAAGTACATGCTGTTAGTGCACTTTTGAACTCTTACACATCCTCAATACATATGCGTTTGCTGGATAAAAGTGCCGTGCATTACATTGAAAAAAAAAAAGTCAGGACCGTACAGTGAGCTTGTGCGGCCTAGGGCGAGATTGTGGGATATTTTTAATTTCGCGATAATCGTTCTTGTATGGCGATCAAAATAATACTTGTATATACAATTTTACTACAGTAAATTGTTAGCACTACTCTATAGGACCGGCGGAGACAATTGTCTCAATAGTTCTACCTTTGGTGTAGATATTTTTTAAGTAGACCAAAACGGACTACACCTAAAACTAGAATGAATTCACTTAAATTATCAATTGTACCAAAAATGGTCCAAATGTAATGCAAAGTCGGTAAATTGTATCAAAAATGTTCCAAATGTAATCCATAATCAGTCATTAGTACCAAAAGTGGTCCAATTGTGTATCGATTGTATCAGTGAAATTATAACGTTACTGTTACGTTGTTCTGTTTGAAAGTTCGTCGACTGTGAAGAAGAACAAGCGATAGTGTATCGTTCATGACTTGCGCTGCATGGAGAGGTCCAGGTTCAAATCCTCCACTCGGTGATTTTCAATTCCAATTTTTAAATTTCTATTTATTTGTACATAATTTGTCTGAAGAGTCTTCAAGGTATAAAATAATAAAAAAATTAATAAAAAAAAAAATTCATCCACACCGAGATTCGAACCAGGAACACAATGCTCAGAAATAACAAACTCTTTAGCACATTCGTCTATGAAACCTTTTGACGTTTTTGTGAACAATTTGAATATTAAATTAAATTCTTTGAAATTTATAAATAAAAAAAAATACGGAGACTATTGACATTTTTCTGGTCCGAATGTAATGCATAAGGAGACAATTGGTTACGCCCAATGACAAACAATGTAAAACTTTATATGTGGTGGGACAAGAATTTGGACTAGTCGGTTTCTCCCATGGAGTAGTTTGCAAACTAATTTTGCAGTGTAATTTTGAAGACCTAATCTTCATAGCACGTTTGATGAATCAAAAGAGCGTCAAGCAACTTCATGTGTAACTACGCACACATGAGATGTTGATGACCGTCGCTTTCTTTTATAGAGCTTGACCATGCAGAGGCTTCTCAAGATGAGAGTGTGATTGTACTCGAGCCATATTCACGAACTCTTTTGTGAGACGTGCTTATGCAATACCTCATAAGCTTATCCCAGTACTTGTTGTTCAAATTGATCGTTGGTCAGGCAATTACAGGAGTAACCATTGCAGGGAACTGCTCGCAATCGTCTAACTAAATCGTTTACTAAAAATTTGCAACATTTAAACTTCTTTGGAACCACCATATGTCGCATTGGATGTGTTTTCCGTTTCAAGTTTTACTATTTCTGTTGGACCATATAATTAGAATTCTTGCCGAGTATTTCGTTGTCTTCAGCTTTTGTGTTCAATTGATTTATATGAGAAACCTCAAATTATTCAGGTAATAATGAAGCGAAAGTACTACCTGACTAAAATTCTGTGATTCTGGAGTGACTGTACATTAGAGCGTTTCAAATTTGCACTTCTAGATATTTTACAATATGCGAAGAGAAAAATGGCACCAAAACAATTTCACCCTCAGTATTTCAGTGCCATTCCTCCTTTTTGGTATTTTTGAAATTGAATGGGGTGCCATATTATCTGGGGGTGCCACGTTTTATGTTCTAAATCTTGTTACCACTGCAGTGCCAGTTACGATACTTTGCTACAGAAAGAATGCTATTAGGAGGCGTACGACAAGGCACCGTCTGTGCATCACTTATAAATATATTCTTAAGCATCATGGAGGATAACGTCTTCAAGAATGTCTAACCCAATGCTGCTGACCGACATGTTAGAAAAAATTAGAAGGTTGTGTTTGAAGAAGGATAAACACAAAATTTTAACAAAAAATTTGAATCGTTATAGCATCCAAACTGACTATAAGCCGTATAAAGTAGTCACGCTCGGTTCGTACAACCACCACTTTGGCGTGATCATCAGTGCCAGGAGAAGTTTTTAAAATCTGCATTCGTTTTCATCACGTACGACTAGCAAATCGTTCACAACAAAAACTTTTGCGGAGTTTTTCACTTAACACGCTTTTGTAATGCTTCCAATGGCAACATCCACTTGTATCTTTACCTCCTACTCAACAGATAATGATCAGATTTTGCATCACCGCCAGCATTTTAAAGTTTAAACCCCCCCAAGCACTTTAATATCTGGCTAAATGTTGTCTGTCTGACTGGCAACAGTAAAAATGGTACATCAACAATTTTTGTCGGATTTTCCCAAAGATTTGTCAAATGGAACAACGGACTTGTATCCAATGTACAAGTAGCCAACCAGCTAACGAATGAACGTCACTGGAGCGATTATGGTCAGTGGACAGTCAATAATGCCCCATGACAGAAATGAACAAAAATCTCAACAAAAAATAAAACTTTTTTTTTCCTTTTTTTCATGACACAACAACTACAAAGGCAAACAACAAAAAAAAAAAATTTTGCAATCTGCCCACATGACCAACGAAAAGTTGAAAACTTTATTTGGCACTGAAGCCTCTTAGGAGAGCAACACAACTCAATTAGAAACGTTAAAAGCAAAAGGGAGAAAGCACGAGTGAGAGAGAGAGAGTGAAAATAAATTGGTTTTTGAGGGTTTTTTTTTTGTATTTTTGAAAGTGGTATTATTTTTGTTTTTTCCTCATAGGGTCTTTTTTATAACCATTGGTTTTTTTTTTAGTATCGCTAATGGAGTTGTGAGCTTATAATGCTTGTGTGGATTAGGCATTAGGTCATTCAATGGATACGGTATGTTCATTAGATACACATACATACATACGTGTACGATGTATGACGTAAGTTTGATACACTTGTTAAGTAATCTGTTGAAATTGCTCATTATAACTTAAGTCGAGTATTCACAATGCCAAAGTTGGTACTTTTCTCATATTCTCTTGCGAATGGTGGCGGTAATTTGGATTTGGTTTTTGCAATTTAGAAAAAGATTTGTTCAAATAAAACCCTTACCTTTGGGCTGTCGTTAATTTTCCAAGTTTCTCTAAAAAAGAATAAAATTTATTTTTTTCCCTTATCCTTTAGTATCCTTTCCCCTTCTTGATGCACGTTGCCTCCACAATACTCCTCCGTCATAGACGGTGAGCTAGTTAGTGTCTTCACGATATTTTCGAACTTCCGCGTTTTCTGCTTGGATCTTATACCTTGATACCTTGAGAGTTTTACATCAATACAGCTTATTCCAACCAACAATTCTATAAAATTTAAGGAGTATGCTGAAAAGGACTTCAGAATTGAAAATGCAAAATTTTGAATCGTTCGCGAATATAACATCCTCCCAAAAGCATTTTCTTAAGTCCTTTTAAAATGATCTTTGGCGACCGCGAAACGGTTTTGTTGATTTTTTTTCTATATACAAAAAAGTTCTTGTAAATTTATTTGCCCTACAACTCATACTACCGAAGATGTAAATGGATAATTCGGTACTGCAGGTCTCGCCTAAGTGTTAGTAAATCTCATTAGCTTATTTTGAAGGCGATAGTTTTGGGTTTTCCTTAATTAACCGTACAATTAGTTTCATGGAAAATTTTGTTTACTGTAGTTCTTCCTTTATCAAGCACTCTGTTATCGTGTAGAATGGGTTATTTTAAATTGTTAACTGTAGAACCCCTAAAATAAATCATTTGCATTATTTTCCAATGCGAAAAGCCATTTTTGAAGTGGTGGAAGGCTTACGCCCGCTCCTCAATCGTTTTGCGTCAGCTGATTGTTAAAAATACTCACGTACTCAAGACCATTGGTGATCTCGAAACAAAAATACCTCGAACATATTGCAAGAATAGGGAGGGAAGCTTAGAAAATTAAAGTACCATCATTTGGTACCATGGACAATCTTTAATATCGTAAGAACTATTTGGTTGGAAAAAGTTGTGAGAAAAATTGTTGTAGCTCAGTTCTTTCTTCCAGCGCTGTGGGACGATGAGGAATATTTTTGTGCTTTTTCTTTTACATATTTTATGAAGGCTTCTTTGTGCACAAATCTAAATTAGAATTTTTTTGATATTTCATTTTGTATAAAAGCTATACTGACTTAAAAATTTATAGAATTGTTGGTTGGAATAAGCTCTGAGCAACTGTATCTGCTTCAGTTTTTGCCATTCCTTTGTATGGAAAAAGATTCTGTTTGGCATTCAATTCGACGTAAGAGTGCCTTAACGAACTTTTTAAAGCCATTCCCATAGACATCACTCAAAACCTTACATCATCTGGTCTCCCGATACTGGAATGAATCATAGTCCGGAATGTATGCTTTTTTCACGTAAGGTTGCCATCAGCAAGAGACATTCATCGCGAACGGGTCAATATTTGCTTAACCCTCTCCGCACGAGTATTACCATTATCAATGCAGTTTTAGGTGCTCTCGTTCTTGAATCTGTTGAAGGATATGGTGACTTTGAAAGTAGATGAACATATTGTAGCTCAGCCACAATTTTTTCGTTGAACATCAACATGAGCAGTTGTGTAATTTTCATGCAAATAGAGACTCTCATATTCGACCGTAATCTGTTTGTTCTCTTCTCGAAATCTTACGCTACGAAAGAGTCTGCTCGGACCAATGTGTGCATGATTCACGAAAGTCATTTAAAATTAAATTTTTTATCACAAAGATATCAACTTACCGCTTACTGCATTGTTGAGTTTGCCTCAGCATATTTGAGGAAGTCATGAACTGGGGCTGCTCAAATGTCCTTAGAAAAAAAGGGTAACACATTTAAAAATCAATTTCTTCTGGCCAGACCCATATGCATATCAGCGGGCTGAAAGCACCTTCGGTCAAATGAGCAAAGTCTTAAGATCTTTCGCAAATATCAACAAAATGTAAATTCACGTTTTTAATTCAAATCTTAAATCGATCTTGTTGCATGAGCGCGAGACATAGTTTTTTATTAACCATCGACAATTGATAAACCCATTTTGGCCCAGATCTCGTTGAAATTTTTTTTTGTGAAATTTAGAACATGAAATAATTTGAGCCTAATAAAGAATTTTTGAATATCTTGGGCCAATACATATACTCGATTCGGAACAAAACTGGTTTTTGTATAGTAAAGTTATTGCGAGTTTATTTGAAAAAAATAATGAAGTTTCAAACCTCGTTTTATGATCAATGCACCCCACAAACCTGGAAAAGACTCAGTTCAATAAGAGCGCATTCATTTTTCAGTTTTCAGTGACCAAGTGACCACATTGGGTCATTAGTATAAAAAGTCCTTATTTTCAAAGAAAAAATTCTGGACTCAGGAAAAAGAAACTGCTTTAAGGCATTATGCAGTTTTGAACATTAAAATATGAAAAATAAACTACATAATATGCATTTTAAGCGCTGTTTGATATTTTTCCAGAAAATATAACTTGTTCATCAATGAAAATATTTTGCCGTGAAGTTTTTTTTTAAGTTTGGATATTGGTAATAATTGCTGGGAGCCAGGTCAGGATTGAAGGGTGGGTGAGCCAAAATTTTGAGGCCCACTTTCTGCAGGACAGCCATCGCAAAACAGCTCTTTTGAATTGTCACTTTGGTCAGTTTTCCCCATCTTTTTTTCTCTGACGGCTTTCTTGAAACGTTCTACGCTTGAAACTTTATATTCTTTGATTAAAGAGACACCTTTTTTTTTGTAATCGATCACCGTGATTCCTTCTGATTTCCAAAAGATATGATAATTCCAGCTGACTTCTTAGGAAATGGTGTTCCTTTTTGTGCCACTTCATAGACTCGTGTTTGGACTCAAGTTCATAACGATGAACACAAGTTTCGTCCCCGGTATCAATTCGAGGCTTTTTTTACCCATAATTCTGCGGACTTAATAACATTCACTCGTATATGAAGCAAAACACGCCAAGTGTACAAGCTACAAATTTTTTGTCTTTGATTTCGCTCAAATTTGGCAATATGGTAGATCCAGTGTGCGAAAATAATAATCCGGGAGGATTTGGTTCTAGTACCATTTGTTGTTAAAATACGGGGTGTTGAAGTTGGCGTTTTTAGTAATTTTCGTGAAAATGGTAGTTTTTTTAAAATTTATAGCTTACACCATAGCTTATAAATTGATATATCTAACTGGTCACATTCACTTTTAAGTGTTCTTTTATAAAAAAATATTACTTGATGAAAAAAAAATTTTTTATTTTTTTATGCTTAAAAAATTTAGGTGAAAAAAAAAATTAATGGGACCAGTTACTTAGATACATATATCAATTTGCAGAACTTTGGTGTAAGCTATAAATTTTTGAAAAAACACTCTTTTCATGGGAATTACTAAAAACGCCAACTTCAACACCCTGTAATTTAACAACAAATGGTACTAGGACCAAATCCTCCCGAATTATTGTTTTTGCTCATCGAAACTACCATATTGCCAAATTTGAACGAAATCAGAGACAACAAAATTTTCAGATGGTACACTTGGCGTGTTTTAGTCTATAACAACTCAAAAACTGAGCACTTTTTTACTCGACACGCCAGGTTCAGAGAAAATGTCGTCAATGTGGTCTTTCTCCGCTTTCTTCCGCGCACCACCACATCACATACTCATCAAGATGGAGCTTGTTCGTTCATACATAAGTTTAATATGTTCAAGCCAAAGTAGTCTTTAAACATTGAGACGCGTAACTACGTCTTTTTACACTTATAACGCTCGAGATTCTACACTATTTTTTTCTCGAATACCATCAGATTTCTCCGTCGAGATAGGAACTTACTACTGAATTGCTTGTTGAAACTAATATAAAAACACCTATATGCAAGATTAACGCTCTTTCTTATGGTTTTTTCACAAAATTTCAAAGGGGTGTTTTCAAGCTTAAAATTTTTCCTGGAACTAAATTCAACCAAAATTCTTATTCGTTTTAAAGCGTGATTTTCTTTCGATATCGAACAATTTTTTGTTTTGATTTTTTATTTATTTTGGAAATTTCGGTCCCTATCAACTTTTATTGAGCAACAATTTATGAAAGCTTTTAGAGCTTACCTCATAAGTAGCATATATTTTTTTAATACAAAATGAACTGATATTCAATAATTATTAAACTTTATGAGTGAAACAAAAAGAAATGGTGGAATGGGAGTTGGCAATCATAAAACTTCATTTGAACAAAAGTCGTAAATTGCTAAAAAAGAAAAATTGCCGCAATATATATTTACGAAAAGCAATAAAAAACATACATACACATATCCAGAATTTAAAACAAATGAACAGATGAAAAAGACAAAGAAGGAGTAAAAACAAAGAACATAAAAAAGAATAAAAACTAAGTGAATTGACGGCGGAACTGGCTGACATTTATGCGTTCAAGTAGCGCGCAAAATGCTGTCACCCAAAAAGAGAAAATAAAATCTGCCATATACGGGTATATTTTCTATATGCAATACAAAGCCACTTTTTCTATGCCTCAGGCAAACTGCGAAGCCGAGAAAGATGTCACCTCCACACGCACACACACATGAGGCGATACATTTATTTTTATTCCGGCCCACTGTAAGCGACCCTTAAGCAGCCAAATTGGATTGAGAAAATATTTCCGCACTTGGTTACACTTTCATTTCATTTCTTACACTTATTTGATTTTCATTCCAAGTGATTGCATGCGTGTGTGTGTCCATGTTTTATGGGTGTTTCGCAGTGTGGGTAATAAAATTGCATTTGTGTGAACACTACAACAGCAACAAAAAGTCAAAAAAATTAAATGTACAAATGGTAGAAACGAAAATGAATCGGAAAGAAAAAAGGTTTTACCAAAGAATACAAAAAGCAAAAATGTATTTTTCAGTTTTTTGTTATTTTGTTATTGTGTCATAAAAATGAAATTGTCCCAAAGCCTTTTGGATACTTTGCGCCATGGTAGTGGTGTTGTTAGTATTGGTATTGGTGACCTTGTTTTGTCGAATTACAATTGAAGTAAGAAATATAGCGTTTAACCTTCGAAAAACCAAAAGAAATTTTACAAGAAAGAAAAAGTTCCATTTTTTTTAAAGGTTGTCATCATTATATATTGCCAGTTTTTATTTTGAGTCTTCATGGAAGATTTAACCAACATGAAGCTTAGGACATAACTATGTTTATATGTACAATATGTTTTCTATTTCTAAGTTTATTCCTCACCAAGAAGGGTGATAAAGACGTCGAAACTTTAGGAATTTTCGCCTCCTCCTGTTATCTGACATTAGCCGTGTTTTTTTTGACGCGTATATACAATTGTGGATACCTTCAAATTGCGATAACTTTTGAACGGTGAGTAAAAGTCAAAGGGTCTTTTTCAAGGAGAACCACATGCTCTACAAATAATTTTAATCTTTTGTAAAAAAAAAATAATTATTTAGAAGTTATTTAAAAAAAAGTGATTTTTTGCCATTTATCGGCGCTAACCAGTTTTTATAAAATACCTCGTTAAAAATAAATTTTTTTAAATATAAAATGAAAGAGAACGTGATTCTCCATAAAAAAGTTTCTTAGAGTTCTATTGTGTGACTTACTGTTCATGAGTTATCGCAATTTGAAGGTATCCACAATTGTATATACGCGTCAAAAAAAACACGGCTATTATACGAGTTCCTCACGACACTCACTCATTAAGGAACATCCACGACTCAATTTAATGAAATATTTGAAAAAGTAGACATCTTAACAATTCATTCGGCTTTCCGCTTTTGTTCAATTTTACAACCCCAAATTCCCCGGCTGCGGACATTTTTTATAAACGACCTCAACGTCAGCTATAATATTAGCCCGCATCTTAATCCTTTAATGACCACAGCACTGTTTTATGCCATGCCATTATTGAGCAAAAAAAAAAAAAAATGCGAATTTGAAGTCAGATTTTAGATTGGACGTCCCGGAGGAAAATTGTGATGCCGTATGACATCTTTGGTTGTGCAAAGCACAAAAATGCTACTAAGGAAAACAGACGCTTACGGATGCCTGTGATTGTGTAACTTCTAAACTTTGATAGGTCGAAACCATAATCACACCAACTGCTTGTTGGGTATTCTTGATAGTTCAGAAGCTATGGATGATAAGTATTTCACTCCATACTTAAAAATGCCTATAGGTATATTTCAGCACCTGTAGCTGATACGTGGGTTGACACATACTGTATATATCAAATAGCTTGGAAAATGTTATATAATATAGAACTATTTCCTTTGTACATATATCTAAAAATCTGCGTCTTTGCTCCAAAATGCTCATTCATAAGTGTTTAAACTGTAGTACCTAACACTCATCTACATAAGGATCTCCCATAAGAAACATAGGTTCATAGAGTAATTTTTCTTTGGGCAAAGTTTTTAAGATTTTTTCATAGATTTTTAGCCAAATTGACCCGGCCTAATATGTATACATGCATAACGCTTACGTTACAATAACAAAAGGCCAATGCGTTTGATAAGTTTAAACTGTGGCTACTACCACTTACTCCCATGTGTGCAGTAAAAGTTCGGCATGTCGTAACACAATTTCAATGCAGATTGGATTAGAAAAAAAAAAAAAATAAAATAAAATTTGAAAATATGAAATCAACTCTAAATGAAGAAAATGCAATAACTTTTTATGCATTTTTTAAATAAAAATTCTGAAATGGACCTCATATTTTTGCTGTTAAGTAAAGTAATAATTTTTGATTTTTTGTTTCCATTGTTTATTGAATGACAGAATTGGTCCAGAGATCTGCTGAAAACATTGTCCAATACTAACAGAAACAGGGTCTATATTTGAAGCTTTCATATTGAGCCTAATGAGTTTAATGTTATTGGATGAAGTAGCTCGTACGTTTAGTGAATTCCAGATGCAATTTCGGTTGTTGCGCTCAAATGTCTGCCACTCTATTGCCGGTATCACAACACGATGGGTATTTATTTATGTAGTCAGTATACGATATGTTAGGGCAAAAGTCTGCCAGTAACTGAAACGGTGATAAGAGTTTAACTAAAATTGCATTTTAACAGTGTTTTGGTTAACTAAAACAATGAACAAGAAAAAAATATGGCAGCATGGCTAAATTTGTGAATTTTGTGGAAATATATCATCGGGTTAAAACTACAACTAGACATCTACATTTTTTGATATTTTAAATTAAGTACACAGAAACATGAAAAAAAAAAAAATACCGCTACGCCCCAGCTTAATCGGTTTTTTGATATGTAGACGTCATCCAATTTTATATCAGAAATAAAAAGTAGAAAAATTCAAAATCTCATACAAAATTCGAATTTCATAAAAATTAAAAAACTTTTTTCTCAAATCAATAAAAATGTAGATTTTTAGTTGTAGTTTTAATCCGACGATATGGTCAGACTCAAAATTTTCTACGCCTGAAAATATTTTTAGAATTTTCAAAAAATTAATGAGGATTAAATTTTTTTAGCATAGTTGGTTAATTGAGGGCTTACCAATGAAATTTGCGTGTTTAACTTATGGTTAACTAATGACTCAAAATAAAATATTGGGTACTAAACTTTTGTCATTACCCAACAGAAAATTTCGATGCGCATCCCCAAGATGCAATAGCGATGCGCGTCCTTCTCGTATCTAAAGAGCTGATTTGTATGCGCATATTTTCTGCGCTATAGGTAGCGAGAGCGAAGCGCATCCAAAGAGCATTTCTGAATGCGAGAGCGATGCGCATCCAAAGAGCATTTATGGTAGCGAGAGCGATGCGCATCCAAAGAGCATTTCTGGTAGCGAGAACGAAGCGCTTTCGGTCACGTATTAACGTACAAAACAAAATAAATCAATAAGTCGTCTTCGCAAGAGCGCGATGATAGAGCAGTGGTCTAGCGACTGGCACTGCGATTGAGAGTTGTAGCAACCGTGAGGTCCTCGGTTCAACTCCGGCCCAGACCTAACACAAAAGTTTTCAACTTGCAATTTTTCAATTAGAATTAATTTAGTAAAATAAAAATAATTATAATTACATCAAAAAAAAAATAATAGTCTTTGTTGACGAAAGACGTAAAATTTCAATTAAAAATTAATTTTTTAAATATTTTTACTGTCATCCAAAAAGCATCCAAAGAGCATTTCTGAATGCGAGAGCGATGCGCATCCAAAGAGCATTTCTGGTAGCGAGAGCGATGCGCATCCAAACAGCATTTCTGGGTGCGAGAGCGATGCGCATCCAAAGAGCATTTCTGGTAGCGAGAGCGAAGCGCTTCGTTCCAATGACATGCCAATGTTAATTTCAGCGCTTTTGGCAACGAGAGAGATGCGCTACACTGCTGCTTTAGAGCGCTTCAGAAGCGCTATTGATGCGCTCCATTCCCCATTGGGTAGTTAATTTATGTCCGGGTCTTAGTCACTCTATTAAGAAGTACGTACTTTGGATGGAGTTAGTACACGGAGAAAAATTAGTGTCATAATTTTTACACCGCTCGAATGGTAATTAACTCTAAATTTCAATTAGTATAAAT
Source organism: Calliopum simillimum (assembly GCA_951812925.1). Classification (NCBI taxonomy): domain Eukaryota; kingdom Metazoa; phylum Arthropoda; class Insecta; order Diptera; family Lauxaniidae; genus Calliopum; species Calliopum simillimum. The sequence continues at coordinate 103,739,924 of OX638368.1, forward strand.
AAACATACGTATGAATAAGTGAAATAATAAAGTACTATTTACTCTGAATTGCCTACAATTTCCTAAACGTAGAGTTAATTTTTACATTATAATTCTAGTAAAAAGTTTGTAATTGTAAGTAAAAATAATATTTTTCTTTCACACGGCTTGAGTCCTAGTGCGGTAATTTTTTATTTTTTTTTTTTCTTTGAACTTCACAGTAAAGTAAATATCACTTCAATTTTTTTCAAAAAAACTATTTTACAGTAAGGTTTTTCGTAAATTCTGAATTCACTAAGATAGTAAGATACAATTTATTTTATTGGTGAGTTGTTACTTTGTTGACTTGAAACTCTAGTGAAATTTACTGGAAATAAAAGTGCAACATATTTCTTTATTTTTTTTATTTCATTGATAATATTTTACAAATTACAGAAAAATATAAATTTTATAGTTCTAACCACTATTTATGAACTCGTGGACTTTTTTTGGTAATCCTTCCATTAGAGATTTGATAGTTGTTTCAGACAACTTATTGGAACAGTTTGCCCATCTCCTTTTAAAATCTTCGATATTTAGGGACAACTTTTTTGTGCTCTTTAAGTTTCTCTTCACAAGAGCCCAATATCTCTCCACTGATCTTAGCTCCGGACAATTTGGAGGATTTTCCTCTCTTGGTATAAAAACTATGTTAGTACTTTGGAACCACTCCAGAGCTTTCTTGCCGAGGTGACATGATGCCAAATCGAGCCAAAAATATGCGGACCCATTGCGCTCTATTATGAAAGGATGAAGTAATTTTTTCAAACATTTTTTGATGTATATTTCGGTATTAATAGAGCCCACTGTAACAAATGCCTTGCTTCTTTTGCCGCAACTGCATATAGCTTGCCATACCAGGAAATTTTTAGGAAATTTTGTCTGCCTTTGGATTCTAAATTGTTCTTTGACATTTCCTCGAGCATCAGCAACATCAAAATTTTGGCCCGGAAGCTGCGTAAAATCTGCCAGTAGGTACATACTTACGTTCCGTCGTCCATTTACTTACAACATGAATATTTTTGTTTGAAATTCGATTTTAATTTCCGAGCCCTTCTTTTGGCGTCTAAATTTTTTGCAGCATTCCTTTTTGGACTTTGTATGTTTTCAAATCTGTATTGGCTTTAACTTTTCGCACCAAATAGTCAGATCACTGGGCTCACCGGGCAGATGTGTTTGGGGATCTTTTCAATATGCTTCAATTTTATTGTCTTACCCAACATCATGTGGTCCTTGTTTTCTTCCCGAACCAGGTTTCCTATCGATGGTCAAATTCTCCTGAAACTGTTTAATAAAATTGGAAACAGTTTGACGGCAGACCTTCAATTCTTTGGCCAATTTTTTGTATTACCAATTTGGATTTTTTTGAAAGTTTTTAATAAGTTTAAGACGTACTTCTTTTTCTTCGCTCACTTTGATCAAACTCACAACAAATCCACATGTTTGTCATTAAAAATATTTCAAGATAACTAAATCAAAGAAATTTTTAAATTTTACACCCAAAAAAATCATTAGATAGAACGTGTGTTAAGATTTTTTCAATCTCACTACTTAGCTCTTAGGTAGCACTATAATTAATGCCAACGTTAATAGCAGGCAAAGTCCTGGTTCCAAGATATACGCAAAAAAGAGACGAAACGAACGTGACAAAAAAGATATAGTTTAGTATGAAATTTGCTAGTCTGATAACTGCAACCCTTTTATTACTTTTTTACGCACTATTCTTAAGATTATATAATTTCTTGTCCTTGGTGACCACTAGTGAAATTTTACGTAGAATATTTTTGTAGAACACTTTAACCCATTATAATCAAGTCTTTTTTGATAAAGACCTTAAAACAGGATATAGTGGGTTAATGTGTTCTAAGAAAATGTTCCGCGTATGATTTCATTATGACCTTAGGATAACAAGATTTATCCAAAATGTAGTTTTGAAATTTTACAGTAGAATGAAATTTCAAAAATAAGTTACTTTTGAGCCAAAATTGACGAACGTGACCGGCTTTAAATATCTTCAAATATTATTTTTTGCAATAGATTTATTTTTTTAATTGTGTTTATTAAACTTTATTTGCAGTTAATTTTTGAAACACTTGCTGCTTGGTTTTTACTTGATTTGTGAAGCAATGATGACAAATATTATTTTTCAGTGGCGAACTGGACAGTAGAAATTGCACTGAAGAAAATAAAAAATTGGCAGTTAATCGGGATTGCATTTTAGCAAAATTTAGATGTTTCTCTAAGATGATATCATAAAATGATAAGTTTCAAATAATAAAAGATATTAAAACGAAATTTTTCACAATATGAAGCATGATATAATAAATAATTCCGCATTATTGACTCAAAATTCACGTTTTTTGAGCTGTGCCGTTATTGAAATATGTTCCCATAAGCAAGTATCAATCAGCTTCTAGAAATTTCATGATTCCTTGATTCTTGATGCTGCAAAACTACTGGTTATTTACGATATCCTTCCAACCTCAGATATATCGAGCAGTAACCATTAAAATGACTAAACGGACTCCATTCGAAATTTTTGTTTTCTTGCTTCTTGCCTCTGCTTTTGCCTAGTGGAATGGTAACCAAATGGCCACTTAAAAAAAAAAAGCCAAGTAAGTGTTGACAAAAATCTTTGAAAGGAAAAAATATAGTATGATGACTTCATATTAAAATTTTGAATTAAATGGGTACAAAATTTTGGATAAAGCACTCAATAACATTAGAAGTAATCATCCATTTTTATTGCTTTTTGTCACACTGCATGCGATTTAGTCCTTACACTATTGAATTAAATTAGGCCATTCAGAGTCAAAATCAACGAGCCGCAAAATCACAAAACAATAAAACCGAAAAATTTTTGAAATAAAAATGAAAACTTCGGTTTTCGTTTTTTTTGGTTTTCATTTTCATTGCAATTCATAAACCCTAATGAGCCGTAAAATAGTCCGGCAACGTAGTGAAATTTTTATGCATTGTCATAAAGCCAAATGGTGAACAATTGTATGACGGGCTGTAAGGCGAGGGGGGTGTTCCTTGGTAAATGACATGCAACAGCGGTGTTGGCTAATTAATGTGCGCCGCCCTAGGAGACATGAGACAAAAAAAAAAAAAAAACAGAAAAAAATTTCAGTATTGTTGTGTTTGTTGCCGGGCTGAATGTCGTCTCTCAAATGACTTGAAAGCGGATGTGCTTTTTATTTCCGGTTCATAAAATATTTGCACTAAAACCGCAAAATGAAAATGTTTACAAATTGCACTTAAGCCAAATCACAACAAAAACAGCAACAACAACTACAACAGTAACCATATTAACTGGGCTTATAAGAACTATAACAGCAACAACAACAACAAGTAGAAGATTACAAAGACAGCGAAGCGTTACCATATTGTTAACATTGGAGATGACGATGACGTCAACAACAAGGGCACACGAGTCCTTTGATGCGGCTTACTGCTGACGGTGGCTTCAACATAAAAATGAGCGCCTAAAACGCTGTAAAGCAGATGCTTAACGTTTGTTTGTACATTGTACACATAAAGGTACATGTATGTATGAAATTTGACATAGTGAAACCGAAACAATAAAAACACACAGTCATATACATACTTACATACATATACACATATGTGATGTTCCACAGGAAAGAGAACTTTCTCATTGAAACCAAAATCCGGTTTTTTCTCATTCTCGAAAAGTATACATATCTGTGGACTTTTGACAAAACAACCTAAATCGTGAAAAGACAATTCTCCAAGATTTTAGTCGTACGCTTCTTTTGGTATAATTACCATACCTAATTCTATGGTTTTTAGTTCCAGAGATATAAGGGTGTCCCATAATTCACTCATTATTTGAGCTAAGCGCCATTCGTGCGGTGATGTATTGCTAACCAAAAGAAGAAAATAATTTGACAGCTGACAATTGAGGAGTGGCCGTACCAAAGGGCCTAAGTACCTTTACGAGGCAAAAGTAATGTCATACATATTATGTGCCATAATAATGGGTTATTTGACCGGTATCATTTTTTCAACACAATGCCATCAATTCCAAACCATCAAGAAAATTTTTCGTGAAAATAGAAAACAATTTTAAACATTTGTAATAAAATGTCACTCGATTAATATTATGACACTACTTTTGACTCGTAATGGTACTTAGTCCGTTTGGTACGGCCACTCCTCAATTAAAGATAAGTAAAAGTGTATTGAAAGAGGGGATGCAACGCTGAATCAACGAAATTGAGCCACATTGTTGAAAAGCAGCTAAGCAGTTTTTTAGCTCTCCTGAAAAGTTGCAAATTTCGAGTTAGATTGTTGTACGTATGAATATTTTCCTAAAAGTGATTGAGTTATAGCAGTTTTGAAATACATATTTCAATTCAGTTCGAAGCTTAACTTACTTAACAGAGCTTACCTGAAAAATAAAAAACGAGTTTAGAAACAAGAATCTCTATTTCTTTAAGAAAATCTTTTGCGGATTAAAAAATTTATGAGACATAACGTATTGAAGTGTATGGTAGAAGACAATTTTCCTTTATTTAAACGTGTAGAGTTTGAGTTGAATGCGAGCTATCTTTTATTAAATAATCGATTTAAAACCGATTTTAAAATGTTCAAAACATGACTAAGCTGTGAAACCAAACTTAACTTGACAACCGCTTAAATGTACCCTTCCTATTGTTATTGGCGCTCCAGTAAAATTTTAACATTGAAGAAACGGTCTCTTTTTCTGTAAAACATCATAAATATAGTATTTACAATACTTACGTAGTTTCGGTTTTCTAATACTTATTTTGCAAAAAAAACCGGCTATCCCTAAAACTTCACTTAGAACGAGCTTATCCCCGACACTACGTGCTCTCCGTGGCACTGATATCATATCTCACTATAGCCCTCACTGTCCTTCTTCATATGCTGCAAAATGCGCTGCGACCAGTAAGACTCATTAAGTGCTTAACAGTCTTATGTAAGTTTACTTTTTTTAAGAAATATCAACATAAGTTATAATATATTATTGATTCTTGTCATTTGATATGAGATCGCCGCAGAAGTTGTTCTCGACAATTTCTACGGCAATTTGGAAACGGCTAATTACAGTCTTTATTGAGTGGCAACTATCACATCCGAAGTAAAACAGTTGAAGCTGTATTGTAACTATTGACATAGTAAGCTTACTCTCTTATTTTTAACATAACTGGGAAAACTAATACAATGGTTTCTAAACCAATTTTTACGAGCTCTGCAGTTTGATCACCAAAACTGTAGGTTGGTGGAATTTTTATCTAAAATTTAGAGTAAATTAACGTCTAAAACAATTCAAAAAAGTACTAGATTTAATTAGATTTTTACTCTTTTTCTTATGTTTTTAGTAAGGCATTTATCGTCATTGGAAACTCCAAGTAAAGTTTTCCGTAAAAAGCTGTTGTAGCTTATAGCTTATTCCATTATAGACCAGTTTTAAGGAAAAACAAAAAAAAAAAAAAACCATTAAAACCAATGTGTTAAGATATCCTAAAAAATGTTCCTTTAGTTATGGCATTTGAAATTACAATTTTTCCAAAATGTAGTTTTAGAATTTTCCAGTCTTAAACAGATCTTAAAAATGTTTGGAATGAGTCGTATGATATCACAAATTTTTCATGTTGTTTCATGGTGTATGTTTTAAAAAAATGATATCTCTTAATTAACATTAGCATTAAAATTTGTTTAGCTGAAACCTTCAAAAGTAAAGTAATCCAGAAATTTCACTCTACTGTAAATGTCTAAAACTACATTTTGAATAAAACTAATCCGCCAAGAAATATTTGTTGAGAATATTTTGAATTATTATATATCCGGTTTTAATGGTTTTTTGATCCCTTGGGTTAAAGTATTTTACAAAATACGTATTCTTTGAAAAAATTTCACTAGAAGAGAAATGCTTTAAGCTTAGAAATCTATTATTTTTTGAAGCGCCACATGGTAAAATATTATTTTTTAGTACTTGTAACAAGCCAAAGATTATAAAAATTGTAGAACTTTTTTTATTTGTATGTGCTTATACATTATAAACATCACCGGTTTCCTAATAAGTTATAAGAGGAGTTTACAGAAACCTGACATGACGCAGGTTATAAACATTTCTCTATATATAAGTGGGCAAACAAAATCGGTTCAGTTCCTGTTTCAATCCCTAAATCTCATCACAATCGCTTGATTATTTTTGTTGCAGAGGATTTTCTTTTCCGTTTAAAAGTGTGCGATGCCACGCCCCTAAATGGAAAAAACGTACTAATGGCTAAACCTTTGCATCGTATTTAATGTACTTTTTACTACATAAAATCTTTGGTGCTTTCCGCCTAAGCCACTTAACGTTTTGCTGCGATAATCGCACCACATGTTTTTATAGTGCCCCGTTCAGCTTAAATTTAATATGAAGGGGATCCGACAATCGAGTGCGGTAGCCTCCATACAAAAAACGGCAAGAAAGTTAGTGTTTTTGTGTGTTTTTTTTTGTCATCCATCGCTTCACTCCTAAACCACTAAATATATGTATGTAAGCCATATTTTCACTAAATCTACGCCTAGTCCTTAGGTAGATTAATAAGTAAAAAAAGTTGGGATAAAATGATGAGGCATTGAACCCCACATACAAAAACTGTATGAAAAAGAAAAATAAAAAATCAAAACTCTATATATCCGCACCTATAACAGGTTTTAATTCAAAACTTGATGCATGTATGTATGTATATGATATTTATGAAGGACCCTATAATAAATAGAGAGGATTGAATCAAGGGGCATTTTACTGCCCCCCTTACAAAAAAATTCTGAACATTCAAAGATTCTGCACCTATAAAAGTTATGATACTTGAATACACATTGTATCTACTAAAGGCCTTGCAAAAAATGGGTGAACTGGATTAAGGGGTTTGTTCCCCCATAAAAAAAGCCTTTGATCATCGCGCCATTTACTGGAAAAAGCAGAACAACGTTTGCCGGACCAGCTGGTCATAATAAATAATAAAATAATACTAAAAGGCATTACATTACATTACATTACATTACATTACATTACATTACATTACATTACATTACATTACATTACATTACATTACATTACATTACATTACATTACATTACATTACATTACATTACATTACATTACATTACATTACATTACATTACATTACATTACATTACATTACATTACATTACATTACATTACATTACATTACATTACATTACATTACATTACATTACATTACATTACATTACATTACATTACATTACATTACATTACATTACATTACATTACATTACATTACATTACATTACATTACATTACATTACATTGCATTACATGACACTAAATTATTTTCAAAGAAAAAGAAAGAAAACCGATTATCGAATAACTCAAATTGTTGCCGCAAAACCAAATGCCAACTTTCATTTGGTCATCGCACGTATGAGAATAATTTATGACTTGAGCCACAAAATCCGCACAAACATATAAAAAATAAACTAAACATAAACTTAGTGAACAACAGTAAAATACAGGATACATGTCAGCATCAAGGATATACTACGAGTTCACAACATACATACAATTACATCCTCGTCTGACTCTGCTTGGCCTACATATGTTGGTGGTCAATGGCGGCAAGAGTAACAGGAAAATAAAAAATGTGAAAAAGATTTTTCAGTGCTTTCTTTTTTCCTGATTTTCTCTTTTATTGTTTACTTGCGAAAAGTTTATGTAGTTTATTGCATTAATGTATCTACTTATAATAAGATACTGTGTAATGCGTACGCACAAATAAACGCATACACTGAAAGAAAATTCTTAAACTCAAATAGCTTCTTTTGGCGTATACAGTTTCACAGCCTACTTTGTGTATTAAGCCAGATTTTATATATTCTGTATACGCACCAACTTCTGTTAGGTATATAAGTGATTCGAAGAAGTTGATCTAAAACGAAAACTTTTTCCACTTTCTTTCGCAAAAGAACTGTTAATGTAATAGATTTTAATCTAGCGAACATTTCACGTAAAGCAAACAATCCAAAAATTGAACATTCTGATACTCTTTTTTATTCTGATTAATTATTTTTTTATGTGTCTTAGTTTTCCCATAGGTCTTTTAATGAATTGAGGAAATATTATTTACAGTTTTTTGCAAATTGTGAATGCAATTTTTTGTTTCTTTTTCTAACTATAATAATTGAAACAGTGCATAATTTCCCAATTTGAACTTTTTTTTTAAAACTATACACATTTAAAGAATTATTTTTTAACAGTTTACGTTTGCTAACAAACTTGCATAGTAATTTTTTTGGTTTTAAAAGATAAAACTTTTTTTTTTAGTATGAAATTGTTGAAAAAAAAAAAAAAATTCAGTGCTAGCATAAAAATAGCATAAACATAGATGATTTTATGCTTGAAAGAGGCGTGACACATCTATTAACTATAAATTACCAAGACTGAAAAACAGTTTTGGTCTTGATGATCGTCGTGATCGAGACCAAGATCATAGCAGTCTTCGTCTTGGTCTTGAAATTATATCAGCGTCTCAAAGACTCAAGACCAAGACTAATTTTTCTCATCACTCAGAAAGAATATAGAATTTGATGTTATGGGGGTGATGGCAACACAATATTTCCAATATTTTTCAATATTTTTAAACTTTTACAGATGTTTGCATGTTTTTCAATATTTTGTCGATATTTTTGGACCTTTTTGGATATTTTTCAATATTTATGGAAACGTTTTGGACTTTTTTCGATACACTGGATGTTTTTCGATATATTTGAACTCTTAGCGATTTCTTTGATGTTTTCCAATACTTTTGGACTTTACCGATATTTTAGATGTTTTTCAATATTTTTGGATACTCTTTGACTTTTACCGATAGTTTGGATGTTTTTCAATACATTTCGATTTTTACAGATTTCTTCAATATATTTCGATATTTATCGATACTTTTGGAATTTTTCCCTATATTTTTTTATACTTTTGGTTTTTCACCGATTTCTACGATATATTGCAGTATTTTTCGATACATTTGGACTTTTACCGATATTTTAAATGTGATAATTTTATAGAAATAAATAAAATAAATATCAAAATAAAATAAATTAATAAATAGTTTTCCTTATTAGCGTTTTTCAGTGCTTTCTTAGTAAAAACAAGTTTGGTTTTTATTCATTTTAGTGGTATAAATGATATAAACTTATTTATTGTTTTCGTTTTTCTGCGAATATTCCAGAGTGAAAAATTAAATAAAACCCGAGCAGCGCCGGTTAAAACAGCTAGTATATACATACATAAAAGATTTCTTACGTACATATAAAAATATACATAGCACTTACATACACGGTGGTCTTGAACAGTCAATTTGTGTGATGAAAATGTGGAGAAAATCTGTAAATGGGGTGTTATTTGTGCTAGTTTAGTGATCCCAAAATCGTTGCTGATCATCTCCGCGAAATATCGTAAAACTACATATTCCATATAAAATAAAAAATGAAAAAAAGAAACACGACAAACAAATATAAAAGCTTTCATTTTAAATGTATTTTGCAATGTAAAATACGAATCCGGCGTTAGAATTGCTGTATCTCATACGATTTTTGAGATATCTTCTCCTAAGCAAGCAAAAAATATCGTTTTTGCTTTATTTTGAAGCTATATACGTATAATTAGAATATGAAAATTTTATCCATAGAATCCGATACAGTATCGAAAAGTTCTAATTTTTTTTTTAAAACTTAATTTAAATAATGTCGATATCTTTATTTTTATTGAATATATCCTAACCTAAAAAGTTAAAAAAGTGCAAAAAACATGTTTTCTCAATATTTCGGTCTACGACATTTCGGCGAAAAATAAAGCTATTGACATGATTTAAATAAGATTTTAAAGAAAAAAAATTAGAACTTTCAGATATTGTATTGGATTTTATGGATAAATATTTCATATTCTAGTTATATATTGTAGCTTCAAATTCTAGAGATTCAGCATTTCAAAATACATTTGAAAAAGATACTTCAACATTTGTTTGTTGTTTCTTTTTCATATTTCTTTTTTATTTAATATGGGATATGTATTTTTGCTATATTTTGCGGAGATGAGCAGCTATGATTTCGGGGTTTTCATTTTTAGGCCACTTAACTTACACAAATGAAACACCATTCACAGATTTTCTCCACATTTTTATCACACCCATCGACTGTTCAAGAGCACCGTGCATACATATATACTCGCATTGCCACAAAGTGGAATTTTATGATGAAATTATATTACTTATAGGATTTCTTTCGAAATGCAGCCCAATGCTTAATATCACAATAAGAAGCAAATAAATAAATCATACAAAAGTGAACTAAAGCCAGATTAATGTTGTCACTAGTTTTGACAGAGGACTCATTCACGTACGTACACTATGAAACAGGAGTGGGCAGCTACGCTACCTTTAAAAGCCACATTTTATGAAGAAATATTTGAAGGACTTTAGCTTCATATTTATATTTGTATAGAGTGCAAGATTTAACTGTTGGATATCTGCCATCAACGTATGCCATTCCTAAAATGTTAAAGTATTCGTTATAACACTTAGCTCGAATCGGAAATTTTTTTTTTTTTTTTTTTTGTTTCAGACATTGATGAGTCCTTACATCGATCATTTTAACGTTTTAATTCTGGTTTTCGAGAAATATAAGAATTTACTGTGAAAAGAATCCAAACAAAAATGTTTTTTTTTGCTATTTCAACCACTTATTCAACAGATACTTATTCAGTTGGATCAAATATCTTCGTTTAATGAAGTATTTTTTAGTTTTTCTTACTTATTAAATGCCTACGACCGCAAAATGTCCAGGAAGGCGTTAATACACAGGCACAAAAAAAAATTGGTTTTTGTCTCATGTACTTTTTGACTCCGAATCAGACTGCATCCGCAGAATTTTCATTATACCTGCAGAATTTCGGGATTTCCTTGCTTGAAGTTGGAGAAAACGCTGATTTCAGACTTATGGCGAAGCAACAGGAACGGCGAAATTCTTTTTTTTTAATTACCATCAAATATCCACTTTTTTCTTTATCAAAATATGTCTCCAAAATTTTTCAATAGAACTCCTACTTTCTCTGAAGAGAAAGTATTTCAGCCCCCATATAAAGGTGGAAATTGTATTAGTATCGAAAAACCAATTTATGCCCAAAAAACTCTAAAAACGAGTAAAAATCTGCTGTATGGTATGAAATGTGTGCCAGTAAGAGGAAGGCTCTTAGTAAAAAAAAAAATTAACGACGCCAGCCTCAAAATAAATACCTTTTCTTCAAATGATCATAACTCGGAAAGTAATAATCCTATTTGAAAAATTATGTTTTGATAAGAAAGAGAGTGGCTATTCGACGGCATTAAAAAAAAATTTCATAGTTTCCGATAGCTACGCGTTAAGCCTGAAAACAGCGTTTTCTCCAACTTCAAGGCAGGATAACTTGAAATTCTGAAGTACATACATACATTGACAATACTGAGGACGCAGTTTGATTCAACGTCAAAAAAAACATACGACTGCATACAGGAAATAAAAAGTTCAATAAAGTTTTTTTTTTTTTTTGTGCGGCTGTGTAATCTATCTTCCCATTTTATATAAATGTTAGGGGAAGTGAGCGAACCGTTAGATCAACTTCAGCCTAATTTGTTTATGCTGATCAGTGAAATAATGGCTACAGAATATATTTCAATAAAATTTGTGTAATTTCATTAAAAAAGGTTATTGAGCAAAATCTGCAAAAAGTCAAAAGAGCTGTGTTTGAAAAAATGGCAGGTAATGTGGTATGTATGGTAGAACAATGTGGTATTTTATAAAATATGTTGATCAGTAAAGTATTGGCTAAAGAATGTTTCTTTATAAAATCTATACAATTGTAAAAGAAGAATTTATAGAGCAAACCTGCACCTGAAAAGTGGGTGCGTAATGTGGCACATATAAGTAGGGTAATGTGATTTAAAAGGTAATAGATGAGTCCATAGTAATGTTTACAGAAGTCCTCAGAATCATAGTTGTTTATTTAAAAATAAACAGCAATAAAACAAAGTGTAGAATAACAAAAAATGTTCCTATACCACATTATCCGCCTTCCTATAACACATCGACCGCCTTCAAATATAAATTCGCCAATTTTTATAAATTACAAAATTAAAAAAAAAAATAATAAAATGGAAAACTTTGTGAATTTACACAGTTAAGCACTTGTTTCGTAATATTTGGCATTTACCTTGACCAAATATAAAAAAAACTTGCACAGAAAACAAAATTTTCGTAACAAAATTTGTTTACGAAAAGTGCAGAAAAAAATGGACCATACACGATTATATGGTTCGTTCAACTGACAGCAAAAAATTATGATTAGTGCATGACAGCAACACATCTCTGGTTTTTCATGTTTTCTAACTGGATAAAACATGTGACTTCCGCAGTTTCTTATCCAAATCGGAGATATGCGACTATACCTAATTGAAAAACTATACCACAATAGCATTTTACTTCTCCTACTCATACGAAGTGACTATAACTTTGGCAAAAAATACAATAATTCCAGTATTTTTAAATTAAATCTGTATTTATTAAAGAAACCATAATGAAGTTAAGAAAACATATACATAAATTCTTAAAAAAAAAATTAAAAAGAAAAAAAAAACACAATTAAAACAAGACGCGATATAAAGAAGACGCGTTTGTGTACAAACTTTTGTAATTAACAAAAAACGTGCAATTATTTGCACAATTAAAATAACATTGTTATTTGCAGTACCGTCAAGCACTGTGTTGCAATTATATTATGAACTACAACAACAACAATTTTAATTACTACTTTTATTACAAGTTTAACTATACATATAGGTACTCATACATACATGTATGTACCTACACTTGTACGATAGCACGTTGTTAAGGAAACACTGTAATTAGTGCAACGCTTTTTTAAGTTTACGTACAAGTGAAATAATCACGATTTATTTAATAAAATCACGAATTTATATACGACATATACACACACATATGAATATTAGGGTGCTTTGCGATTATAACTTCAGAATAGAACCCAGTCGGAGAATGTTCAATGCCTGCTTATAATCCAACCCAATGACATCATGTGTAGAAAAGAATGGAACAAATAAAGGCAGAAATAAAGGAAGAAAACAGGCCTACTGGCACTCAAAGAAGTCCTAATATCATGCCTATTTGCCTGCTCTTTCTCCTACTGGAAAGTTTAAGTAACGAAAAATACTTATGAATTAAAGAAAAACGTTTTCATAAACAAAGATAACTTAGCTTTATGCAATTTGATAAATGAATAAGTACTTTATTCCATGATTAGCATTTCAGTTCATCCTTGTACCTACATATACTCATGTTCAATTCAATTTTGATGAGTAAGATCCGCTTCTATTAAGTGAAATAAATGTATGACCAAAAAAAAAAAACAAATTTTCTCACGCCTTCAGGGTGTTGCAGTGAGCTCCGCTATTAGCTACGCCAATACAAGTAACTGATAAATGCTTACTGTCTCAACTTTTGCTTTCGCAGCCATGCCCCTGTAAGTTGTTGTCATCAACATCTTTTCCCTTTCTTAACAACTTGACATATAAGCAAATGTTTTTTGGATACTGTCGAAACAGGACAAATTGCCTGTTATGGTCCAGCCATTCAGATATGAGGAATTCTCAAAAATTGTGGAATTCTACAGTTTTTGAGGCACATTCACCAAACTTGGTGGAGAGTTCACTTTTTATATAAGAATCAAAAATTGGAAGGGTGCACGTCAAAAAAAAAAAAGTAAAAAAAGTTACGCATATACTTATATATGAAGCAAAACACGTCAAGTGTACCAGCTGAAAATTTTGTTGTCTCCGATTTCGCTCAAATTTGGCAATATAGTAGTCCTGATATACAAAAACAATATTCCGGGAGGGTTTGGTCCTAGTACCTAGCGATTAAAAGCCAAAAACTCTCATCCAACGACCGAATACCATCTTGAGTCACACATCATTTTAAAGCTTTTAAATTATGCTTTAATTTGAAGTACTTCTAAAAAAAATTTAAGGGGGGTTTTTTAAAAAAAAAATTCAAAAGTATTTTTAAGTTTAAAATATTTCGGTGAAAAAAAATTTTTTTCACCATGTAATATTTTTTTTTTTTTTATAAAAAGAACATTTAAAAATGAATGGGACAAGTTATTTTACAAACTTTGGTGTAAGCTCTAAATTTTTGAAAAAACACCTTTTCATGAAAATGACTAAAAACGCCAACTTCAACACCCTGTATTTTAACAATAAATGGTACTAGGACCAAATCCTCCCGGAATATTGTTTTTGTATTTCAGGACTACTTTATTGCCAAATTTGAGCGAAATCGGAGACAAAAAAATTTTCAGCTGGTACACTTGACGTGTTTTGCTTCATATATATATTCGTAACTTTTTTACTTTTTTTTTTTTGACGTGCACCCTTCAATTTAAAATTTGTATGCTGGAAAAAAATGTCCCGTGTGACCTTGATTAAAATTAAATTAAAGAAAAAAGTATAAATCATTTTTGGGTAGAATCAAAACAATTTTTAAGAGACATCAATGCACAACATAACATCCGTTTTATTTTGATATTTTTTTTTTTTATTTCAAACGTGTTCGACGGTCACGTGCAACACAATGGAAATGCCCATATACTTTTCTATATCTATTACGCCTCCCTTTCTTCGTTACAAACATTACAACTTTAAAAGCTAGAACGCAACCAAGAAGAATGAGGACACACCACAGCCCCTTTTTCGTTAGATATAAAAGTTTCAGTTAGAGTGTCTTTCGAAAAAATCATTCTCTTCTTTAAGTTAAATGTCCTATCGTTTTGATCGGATCAGTTTTTTTTAGTCAAGAAAATATCTTTTTTGTGTAGAAAAGTAAAAGTTTTTAAATTTGCTAGATCTATCATTCGAAATTTGTATTCTTTCTTCTTCCTTTATGCAGATCGCGAAAAAGCAGCACGTTGTCCAGGTTTAATGCTTCCTGCGATTTCAGGACAAGAGAATAAGTTTTAGTTACAGGGGTTTAAAACACAAATTAATTAATCTATACTATTAAGGATATGATATTTGTATAAAAGAATATTGAGCACACGTTTTTAGTACATGCTCATAGCGTTAAATCTCAAAGTTCCACAAAATTTCAATCGTTTTTTTGTTCACCAATTGAACGCATTGTTGACGCATTGTTGCCAACCAAAGTGAGTCAAATGTATTAACGATAATGTTAATGCTGTATGTGTTACTCCAGTTAACGTCACCTTCAAGTGTTTGTCTTAAATGTGCCTGTAGGTTTAATGTTGTTTGTTGTTATTGTTATTGTTGTTAGTGAAGCAAAACAGTACGTTGGTACCATAATATTGGTACAATAACAATAACAACAACAACAACAACAATATTAAAAACATTCTCGCTGCATACAAATGTTAAGATGTTGTTGCCACAGGCACATTACCAACACAATACAGCAGCAACACAAGGAAACAAAAAAATAAAATAAAAAGAACAACGACGGGAATACAACAGCAAAATTTCTGATTTTTATTTACTTCATGCTTGTTGACATTGTGTATGTATGTATGGATGTTTTGCTAAATCTTGTTTATTAGTTATTGGCAATGTCAAATAATAAAAATAAAGCATTGTACCACCCTGAGGTCGTTCCATCTCTCATACTCTGCATCTTAAAAATTGGCACTCCGTAGATAGTGAGAAAAACTCAAGATATACACATACATATGTTCAAAGTGCCCCAAGCCTAATGTTAAGCAAATGCATGAAGGTAGGGAATCTCAAACCGAATCCTTAATATTACCCTGTTATTCAGTGATTTAACCAGCTTAAAATCGAACAGAGTTATGTTATGTTCCAAAACAAAAACAAACTAGTAAGAGTGTAACCTTTGGCCTGGCCAAACATTAAATAGGGTATTTTGCAGTATTTTGAAAATTTTGCTTGTACGGAAGGTGCCACACCCTCTTGTCCGAGTTAACCCAGTTTCTGCTCAGAGCTTGCATTTATAGTTTTTAGGTTCTGAGTAAAATTTAATTTGATTATCTGAAAAAACGCTTTCAGTATAGCGTTTTGAAACTTCGAGCTAACTTTGACGACGGAGGCAGTGTACCGAATTTCATTCAATTATCTTGCTCAGTTTTCCGAAAAATTTATTTTCACGAACAGACACCCAGCTTGCCGGCCAGACGGACATGGCTATATCGACTCAGGAGGTGACGCTGATCAAGAATATATATACTTTTCTATATCTGACAAGCCTCCTTCTCTGCGTTACAAACGGATGGACAAAGTGAATATGCCCTTGGTGTAGGGTATAGAAATCATATTCTTCTTTAATTTCATCATCTTTCAAATTACTCATCAAATCACTCGTCAAATCAGCGAAAAGTCAAAAATTTTTGTTTTTCTTCAAAGTTTTTGACAAATTATTTTAAGAAGCGTTCTCACCATCAAAAACTCATCAAATCCATAAAATTTATTTTTTTTTTTTTTTTTTTTTGGCAAAATTAGTGATATAGAGAATACTGTAGATGAGATGTGTGTACCTTGGTCCGAGCGTACCTCGGTCCGAGTGCCGGTTGCCACTTAACAGTTGCACGTGTACGATAATTTTCTTTCTATGCCACTGACTGATATTAGTAGACTTCAGACCGTCAAGCTGTATGCGTGTATAAAAAGTGACGAAAAAAGTGTTTTTGGTGTGTAAAAATTAGTTTTTGGAGTAAACTACGAAACGTTTTGTGAGAAAATTACTTGAAATATTTAAGTTTCACAACGTCAGGAAGGAAGTTTAGTTATTGTTTTATGCTTTTAGTGTGTTTAAAACGGATTTTCATTAATATATGTTATGGGTGTTGACAGTTTTCAAAACTTGTTGTCTGTGTGTACCTTGGACCTATGCTTATTGACCAGCGAGCCTTTTTTGACGGGCAACCAATAAACCATAATCGCCTTTCAATATAATATTTTTATTGTTATTTACGTGATTAATGTATTTATTTGCAATCATTTTTGCTTAATTAATTGTTTTTTTCTAAATGCACTTTTTTGTGTTATAATTTTAGTTTATGATTAATTTTTTTTGTTTTTTTTTATTGAAAAAAATGTTACTTTTGGTTACATTATAAGTGGTTCTTTCATAATTTATTACCTATGTACAATGTATTGTCTTTTATTTTTGATAGTCCAAGGTACACTTGCATGGTGTACCTTCGACTGTTTGAGATTGGAACGGAAAAAGTAATATTTCTACTCAATGGTAAGACATAGAAATATCATTGTCACGTCATTTGATGCTGAAAGCAATGTTGAAATACAACTTAATCAAAAAACTTTTTTTGGAAAATCCTGCACATTGAAAAAACTGAAAAGCGGACCCAGGTACACACATCTCCCCTATACTAGATAGTATCGACGCCCATACAAGAAAAAAAAAGTTCGAATGTCCGCCCCCAGTTTGAAAGCTAATATTGAAAGATTTTTAAGGACAAAAAAATATATATTTTTTTTTTCGGCCTCTAAATTCGATGCTGTTTTGTTTTTTATATCTCCTTCATTTTATGTCCGATCAACAAGTATAGTATATCGTTGTAAATATCTCGTTATGGGCTATATTTCATTCACAGAAGCCATTTTTCTCAAATGACTTTTTCGACTAAATGTACTCATTATCTCAGTTTCTACATATTACCCTAAGGTGCCAAGGGCACATCATAAAATTGAAGCCCACAAAAATCATTAAATTTATCTCTACAATCTTTCTTCAAATTTTTGAAATTGAAGAAGTTATAGCGAATCTCAAAACCTCAGTACAAAATATGAAAAACATTAGGTTTGGATTCTTTTTTTATTTATTTGCATACTGCTTGAAATGTCATCCTATTTTTCATATTTTGTACTGAAGTTTTAGATTTGCTATAACTTCTTCAATTTCAACAATTTGACAAAACTTTGTAGAGATAAATTTTATGATTTTTTATGGGCCTTTTATGGAGTGTTTTTGGAACCTTAGGGTGGTATCGTTGGAAAGGTTATGCAATTACCTTTTTAACGATATACGTTTTTACCTCGATCAGACTCTTTGTTTGGATTTCATAAGGATTTCAGTGAAACCATCTCTAAAAAACATAAAATGGTCTCCAGGTAAAATTTACAACTGTAAAAAAAAAAAATTTTTTTGTACTTAGAAAATCCCGTTCTATCAAACCACATTAATTTCATTCTTGGTATTTTTTGGCTGTAAACCTGTGTTATTGTTATTTAACATACATTTTTGTGCTAAATTGCCTAGGTTGTTAAGGGATGATCTGAAGTTTATGCTAACAAACTTTGTTCTTTGAACTAAAATGAACGCTTAGGTTTTAGTAATTTCTAAATAAAAAGTTTTAATCAGTTGATATTAATGAGTGATTCGTCATTCATGATAAGGCTATAAAAGTCTGCGCTTCTCATTTTGTAAACTTCTAGTACGCTGTCGTTTTAATTCTTCGATAATTGCAAAATATTCGTCAGCCTGTGTAACTTCTATCCATTCTGTAATGCCTATTATCGGAAGCATTATTGCACTTGTTTTTGTTATAATTATCGTTGTAGTTGTTAACTTTCATTGTACACGAACTCATATCCTGCGGGTAGCAACCATTAATTCGAAACTTTCACATGCACACAAACAATTATCTGATGGCGTATAAAATGAAGAGTTTTGCGAACGGATGTACTAGAATAATTTAATATTCTGACAGAACATAAAATTTAAGTCATTTCATTGCTGCAGCAATTTACTTTCATCCAACATCTTTATACCGCCGGCAGCTTCCACAAACCCCCCACTTTCAATCTAATTGAAAATCTCCAATGAATTTGCAAACAAATCACGCAGCAAATCAAATCAATTAACAGCAACTGTCAGAGATTTGACACACGAACACTGTGTAGTAAACAATGTGATTGTCTATTTACCATATATACATACGTATGTATATATGTGCACATGAATTTCTGCTTCATTGTATGTAACGTGACATGCAACTGTCACGTCTGCCTTTGACTTTCGTGCAACCAATGAAGAGAGCGAATTTTGACACCAAACAAAACAGAACAAAATAAAAAGCCCTCGTTGCAACATGCACCCAGCAACCTACCAACCAAAATCCAAATGAATCGTTCAATTTAAGTTGAATCCTGAATATGAAATCCTTCATGCAGTCAACTCTTGAAAATATGTATTTTCCCTTCAGTATTTATTATTGACTATTTCTTGTAACTGATTTTGACAAACATTGCACACGAGTAGCTGGAAAATATTCGGCTGTAAATTGAAATTTAGGTCAAGTTGCGATAGCAGCGATATTCAGTGCAGGTTCGTTACATTGAGTACCAGCAATTACTTCTCATATTGCCATTGAATATCAGATTTAAATGAAAGCAAAGGCATTACTTTTTCATTTTCAGAGAGTTGGAATTCATGTGCTGAAAAAATTATTTAACCCTTTTTGAACAAGATTTCTAAAAATTTATTAAAAAAATCCCTTTGACTTTTTGTTTTCAATATTTTATGGAATACTCTTGATTAGCTCCACGTCCTGAGTCTGTCTGACTGGCCGTTGAAATCACTGCTTTTGCCGTCAAACTTAACTCGTCGGATTGAAAATAGCGTAATCGGTCAACGGGCACGCCTAGCGCCCATATAAAAAATATATTCAAAATGTAACTTTAGGAGTATTTCCACAACAATACAACCAAAATACACATACATAAATACTAAGGAAGGTAAGTGCAAGCTCTGAGTAAAAACTAGACGAACTCGGACAAAGGTGCGTGGCGCTTTCCATATAAGAAAAAAGCTTCAAAATGCTATACTGAAAACGTTTTTTGAGATAATACAACCAAATTTCATTCAAACACCGAGAAGAGTAAGTGCAAGATCAGAACAAAAATTATGTGAATAGGGACAAGAGGTCGTGGCACCTTCCGTAAAAGCAAAATACTGCAGTGTAGGGTATTTAATGTTTGGCCAGGCCAATGAAACAAACCATTCTAATTATCTTTTGTAATAACTTCAATGAAGGGTGTTTTTGTATTTTAAGATGTTTATTTATTTTAACGAGATATTTTCAAAAAAAGAAGATCTTTTGTACACGTATTTTTATTTTACCCAAATAACAAAAATTATGGAATTTTCCAGTTTTTGAGCCTAAAATAAAGACTGGTTCGGCATAAACATAAGCAAAAAAATGCTGCAAAATAGCAAATACACAAAAAAAAATTAACTGGTTTTAAAATTAGGTGGAAACGCATTTGATTTAAAAATATGACTGTTTTTAAATCAAATCAAAAACCTTACTGTTTTTAAATCAATTTTAAATATTTTTGAGTTTAAATAAAATATCATAAATTTAATAACTTTGTATGTGATTTAAAAACATTCGTTCTAAGGTTTTCGATACGAAAACGTTTTTGATTTAAAAACTCTTGTTTTTGATTTAAATGAAAACCCCTTTGGCGCCCTTTTGTATCGGAAAGTTTTTAATTTAAATACATTTTCATTTGGTTTTACAATTTTTTTTTTGTGTGTAACAATATTTCAACTAAAACAACAATTTTTGAAAATATGTTTGTTCTTCAATTTAAAAAAATTCTAAAAAATGCCAAATCACCCGAGACTATGGGTGATATCTGCGTCAAAATTTGTATTTTTCTGCTGGACCAAATTATCAGAAGACGTTAAAACTCTTGTTGTTTATTTTCTCGTGTTTGGCATATAGTTCTTCGTAGTCGTGGGTACAAGCGAAATTATGCTTAACACTGTTTCTGGCGTGATTTCACTTGTATTCAGGGTTTATGGCGAGTTTTCTAAAATCTTAGCGAAAATTAATCTGGGAAAATCAAAAAGAAGTCAGTGAAAATCCTACCTGGCTTCAATTTTGCAATTTTGCAGCGACGGTTTATTCTAACGCTTCATGTTTGTACTGCCAAATATCTTACAACATGCAAAGCGAAAAATGACACTAGAACCCTATTGACCGTAGTAATTGGGTGCCATTTCTCCTTTTCGGTATATACCCAGTAAAAATGCCATGAAACGAAAAAACATGTTCACTCCGAAAACGAAAATAAATTCAGTTCTTCTTGAGAAAAACATGTCAACAGTTTTTATATATGTACACAATTTTAGACCATATAAAAAGAGTAGGTATCTCAGAAACCATGATACAGCAAGTATAATGCCAGATTCGGATATAGAATTGCCAAATACATATAAAATGACTATTTTGATTTTTATTTGTTGTCTTTTTTTTTCAAAATTTTTTCTATGAAAACATAAGTTTCTTTAATATTGTTTAAAAAACTATATAATTCTGACCGAGCACCAAAAGGTTTCTAATTTTAAATAAAAAAAATAAACAAAATTTAAAAAAAAGAAATATCATCAAAATCGGAGTTGTTCTTGAGGACTTCCGTCTAAAAGGCTTTATTAACTCCACTATAAACGAACTACACACCACGAAGTCTCTCGCGCAGCTGAATTAAACAGTTTCCATATTTGAATGCTATGAAAGCATTGAAATTGAAAGGGTTGCCATATCACCTGGGGATGCCACCTCGCCTATATTTACCTTATATTACACAGGCCTGAAAACTTACAACTTGTTTTCCATTCTCGAGCTTTGTAGACGATTATGGGTATTTTGGATCTCCAATTTACGAATCTGAACTTGGTTTTTTCTATCATGTTCTGAGCAACCTTGCATCAAATTGCGGTAGGTGCTGTATTAAGTTACATAGTGTATTTCCAGAATATAGTGTTATTGGTTAATCCAATTGCGTCGGAGAAACATATATGTACTTCCTCATAAATCTTTATCCTGTATATTTTCTAAATTATGATCTATTGAAGTATAGATATTGCAGCCCCGTACTAGTGATGAGCAAAATTAGTCTTGGTCTTGGTCTTCGAAATATTTCGAAACCAATACCAAGACGTTGATATAATTTCAAGACCAAGTACAAGACTGCTATGGTGCTATGACTAAACGTGGTTGCTGAACACTTTGGAATCTGGCAGCTGGAAGTTAAATATAGTCGATGCCAGTTGAAAGGACGCTGATGGCTCGTGATGCTAAGATTCGGGAGTAATATAAGACTAAATTTAAATCATGCCTCGGCCTATCACTTATAGAAAACTGTTGTTTTTTTAAATGCAAATGATAATTTGAACTTTTGGCTATAAAATCTCAATATTAATTTTTTTTATTGTCATTATTTTGTATTTCAAATAATTTTTTGAAAAAAGGTCTATCGACAAGGATTTTTTAAACTCCCCCTCAAACACCTATCTTTTTGATATCATTTTCTTTCACAGTTTAAAAAATCATTGAAAATGGGCAATTTTACTGTTCGATTAATCGAACAGCCGCCGAAAATGGGTTAATGTTTTATTTCACTTTCAATGTTTCTATTTTATTTAGTATGTTGTTTCCGAGTTGAATGAATTTTTGTAATAAAATTTGTGCAATTTCTTTTGAATACAATTTCTGGGTTGCACTGTAATTAAATAAAGGATAATACGTGTAGAGTAGAACGGGGTAATGTCGTGCAGGGGTAATGTCGTGCACTGGCTGTTTTAGCAGAAAGAATTGAATGATTTACCAACTGTTCGTAAGGTAGGGACCTGCTGACCTACTGGGCTTATGCATATAATACTAGCAATTTTCACCAGTTCGTCTCTACAGAGTAACCTTTTTTTCAAAACGAACGCTTTCGGGGCGATAAAAGTGTTTTTTTATCGGGTCAGAAAAATAATTTTCCTTCCGGGAAAATATACCAGGTGAGTGTTTTCTGAAACGAAACTCTATTCCAGCCAAATGTTACTGCTTAACATCCTTCTACTGTAAAAAATATAAAAGTGGACACATCATATCTTCTAACAGACTAATGGACAAATTGAAGCTGCGGCAATTTTCCTAAACATCGAAATTACAGAACACTTACTTCTTTCTTATTGTGAATAATTTCAAAGTAATTAATGAATTAAGATTTGCTCAATGTAACGAAAAGATTGTGATTTAGTAAAGCGCTTAATGGCATTTCTTTTATTTTTCCGCTCCGCATTGTGCATAAAGCTCAGAAAATTTCGAAAAATATCCTTTTAAAATCAAAAACGCCACTGAGTTGGGTTCCCGAATTTCGATATGCTGCCGATGGCAATTGTTCAAATTTCATGTTTTCGTAAATGTTGTATGCCTATTGTACAACGTACTCTTGCAACGTTATTTTCATTATTGTGCTGTTGAAATATCGCAAGGTATTGAATCGTATACGTATTATGTACATGTGTATGTATGGAGCTCTTTACGTATATATCCCAACAGGAAGAAATGGAAGCTACTTCCAAGTGCAGCGCAATTGAAGTATACTAAAATTTTATTAAACTGAGAAGTGATTTTTCAAAAGTGCTTATTTCCACTTACTACCTTGAACAAACTTTGAGATGCCTTCGCCTTTATCCAGCTGAAATGTATTCTCTATGGCAAAAACCCTTCCAAACAAGACATATTTTCAAGAGGTACTCGACACATTTCCATCTAATTCATGGTTAGGCATTTTAGTTGTTTGATAAAAAAAGAAATATACGTATATCCTATAGTAACTGAAGGAAGCCTTTTTATTTTTTATTTGCCTTAGGCTATATAAGTGCTTACTTATCAAGCCTGAATGCTTCTCTTATTTTGTACCACGAAAATAAATATTTTAGTTAACTTTTCATTCCAAAAGTTATTCCCTTATCTTAAGTCGAATTTTATGTTTGACTTTCTTTATTAAATACTGCACATCTTCTTTTGAACGACAGTGCTTAACCTATGTTTGTAACCTACGTTTTTTTTAAATTCTTTGATGTACCCAGCAACTCGACCATCTTTCTTCAAGTTTCGCTTCACAATAGTCCAACAGCTTTCTATAGGGCGAAATTCGGGAACTTCAGGTAGGTTTCCTTCTTCCACAACGAAAATTATGTAATTTTCTTCTTTCAACTTTAGAGTCGACCAGGTGGTGTGTGCTGTGGCAAAATCAGACCAAAATATTGTTGATGTGTTTCTCATTGTGTTTCTTTTAAAATGGTACATATAAAACGACATTTCAGACACTCCTGTCTCTAAAAATTTAACATAACGTGCTTTTTGTGAAAAATTTGGCTAATGTATGAAAGCAAGAGCAAATAGAATCGCCAAATTTTTCCATTCCAACTGTCGATATTAACTGTTTGACAGTACCACCTCCCTCTATTGAGTAGAATTGGAGATCTGGCAATATTCCTGAGTCCATTTGCGTACTCTGCGAGAAAAATATATTTCAAAATATCCTTTTTTTTCGGTATTACTTCGAAAATTTTACAACAAAAGGCAATATTTCCAAATGTTTCACAACAAAATTCCGAATGTGTACTTAAACTCAATTTCCACGGAAGCTTATTTCATATGCTTTCGGAGATGTACTTCTTCGAAGTGACCTGCTGTGTTTAAACAGATATGCAGTGGGAATGGTGTTGAAAGCAGCTACTTGTTTTCCTTGAAGCCCAACAAAAGCCGCTTCAAAGCAATTCTCTTTGCCGTTGGGATACTACCAGTAAATGCAATCAGATTTTGTGAATACTGTTAGTCCTCCACCTTTTTTGTCCGTTTTCTTCTGTCACAAGTGCCATTCTATCAGATGTCAACTAAAATTTTATTGCCTTCGTTTGTCTCTATCGGATTTTGGTGTTGGATGTTGGCCTACTTCTAAATCAATTGTTCATTAACAAAGTACAAGCAGCTACACAGCATCCTCATGTTGATAAATTGTTGAAAGGTTCTCTTTCATGACTGTTAACCTTTGAAAAGTGATATCGGCAAGAGTTGCTCGTATAAAGGACATCAGCACTTATTTATTGAAAATTTTTGAAAGTTTTTTTCAGGTTAAAATTTCTTTTGACTTTAATTGTAAATTTTTAACCTTTTAAAAACACAGTTAAGTTTTCATTTTTACAATCATTTTTAAAATCTGGGTCATATAAGGGATATCTGATATGTCAGTGGCTTTGAAATGAACAGAAATTTTTTCAAATTATCATTAGAATACTATAATTAGATAACTTAAATTGAGGAGTACTAGTACCAAAGGGCCTATGTACCATTGCGATGATATGGTAATGTCATTATATGAACTGGATGACATTTTGTTTGGAAATGATTCGAACTATTTTCTGTTTTCACGGGATATTTCTTTATGGCGTGAAAATGAGGGGTATATAAGCAAAGGCGACAAAATCCACTTTTTTCAATTTTGTGAAAACTAACAAAAACGTGTATCTCTGAAGATACACGAATTTAGTATACTGTATGTTTTGCAATTCCGTAGAATAGAGTAAGATGAGGATGTAAACCAAGTTTGAATCAAATCCTCAAAGGGGTTTATGGACAAATTCGA
This sequence comes from Calliopum simillimum, assembly GCA_951812925.1. NCBI lineage: Eukaryota > Metazoa > Arthropoda > Insecta > Diptera > Lauxaniidae > Calliopum > Calliopum simillimum. The sequence continues at coordinate 103,765,486 of OX638368.1, forward strand.
TAAGAAGTTTGGAGATTGTCGTGTTTGTTTCAATCAATTGGAAATTTGCGAGGTTTGTAATAATCGTACTGCCACACCCCCTTCGATTTCGCTGAAATTAGGTAAATGACTTCATTAGTTGCTAAAACCAATAAAAATGGTGAAAAAATAATATTATTTTTTGGCGGAGCTCTAAGAAGTTTTGCTTAAGAAGTTACGTAATCAAAGCAAAAGCAACCATCTCCAATGGAGATTGCTGCCTTTGCTTTGATTGGCAGATTTCAACCTTAGATATAAGTATATTGGATAGAGACGTATTTGGTATTGCAAATTTCACTGATCACAAGCTTAGATCAAATGCAACTAGATGGCATTCTCAGATGCATTCATGAAAAAAATTTAGTTTGTCGCCTTCCTACCCCTCAAATGATGGCATTATGTTGAGAAAATGATACCGGTCAAACATCCGATTATTATGGCACTTAGTATGTATCACATTACTTTTGCTTCGTACTGGTCCTTAGGCCCTTTGGTATTTCCACTCTTCAACTTCATAGTTTCGAGAAAAACCAATTTTCAGGCATTTGGAAGCTTGGAAAGGACAGACTTCAAAACTTTTTTAAAAACACAAATTTCTAAATATCCGAAGTTCAAAGTATGCATTATTTAACGGAGCTTTCATGAAATATAAAAAAAGACTTAAGAGACGAAATACTCCATTTTTTGAAAATTTTTTATGTAGATTACAGATCGAAACAAAAATTTTATATGTTATATGTATGTATATTTAAAAGAAACAAGAATTGGTCGTATAAATGTGGGCTAGGTCTTATTTGATTACAACCACTTTTGGCCCAGTGTATGGTATCCACATTCATTACTCAATTACCAAATTTTATCCAAATAGCTTACAGAGCTTGCGGAAAGCTTTTTTGTTGCTACTTCGGGTCTACCACAAGGAATCATTCTTGGCCCGCTAATTGGAAATGGGGTTAACTCAAAATTTTGTCGAGGAGTCACGAGCGAAAATTTTTTTATACATCATTTGAATTATAAGTAAACAGAACCTGGAAAAAAAATTTGATGTGCTACGACGTTCGATTTAAAATGGGTTACGGCACGCAGTCTCTGCTAAGTAGCTTGGATCAGAAAGCAATTCATTGCGTAGTTCTATCATTTTAGCAGTATTTGGGGCGAGTGAACAAAGGTATGAAACAGCACTTTACCGAAGGAGACTGCGCTTTTATTAGTTTTGCTTTCATAGAACAAACTCAAAGAATTCTATCCTGTAAAGGCAAAAAACTCTATCCTGTAAGTTCCGTGTTCGGTTAGGGAAGTCCAGAAATCTTTTTAAAACTTTTCTTCATCTAGGTTGCTGTACCAGAAAACATCGATGCTGTGCGAAAACTAATTGAAGACTGGCAAACAAACAATTTAACAGAATTAACAGAAAACATCAAAAATAATGAATTTTAAACTTGACTTAATAAAAAGTTTAAAATTTTATTTTCTCTTGATAATCTAAGATTATGTCTTTATGAAATTGCCCCTTTCACTTCCGGTAATGTGACCTACCAAAAGCTTAACCGAAACAACTTACATTTTTAATTGACAACCGCTGTAAAATACCTCAAGGCTTTCAGAGTGCTTATTTCTGACACATCATCAATAATGCCAGAAAATCCAGATATGCACCGGGAAAGAAAAAAACTTTGCTCCCAAAAGAATGAAGTATTTAGTAAAAACCCCAATAGCGATTAATAACTAGCGATTGTAATGCAATAAATAATCCACTACAGCGGAGGAAAAAGAAAGACGCCAACTAAACAAAGTAAGCAAATACAGTGCAGAAGGATAATGGAACGACATAAGAAAAGAAAAGTGCTTATAAAATAAATACCAATGGCTTAAAGCAATTAAGACGAAATATAACAACAGCAGGATAAATTAAAACCAACAAGATGGAATTGGAATGAGATTGTGGGAAAGAGGATATCTCCTACCATACACACGTAGTATGCGTAGTATGTGCGCAGGAATGAAGAATTAGACAAGTGACTAGGATTGTAAGAAAGAATATTTTGCCATTGTTACAGCGGCATATCGGCGACTAGAGTTGAGTGTAGTGGGCAGAAAATGCGAATTGGAACGATGACGAAAACGACGATCAATTTCAGTGCTGTCATGATTTAATGGAAAACTTTAGTTTTCGTTACTTTACCACCAACCATGCATACACTTGTCTCTGCCAAGGACTAGAGTTTGTGGTATACAGCTTAACGAATCCGCCCCCCCCCCCCCTTCCCTGTCTGCCTTCAGTGTAACCTGCACGTGCATTTGCAATGAGTTGACGTCAGTCATTTGTTCAATCAGTCAGTCAGTCAGCCTGTCAGACTATCATTCTCACAGTTGTTCACTGCTTGAAAAAGGATTGATTTGATGCGCGAGAATAATCTTTGACTTTAATGAATACGTTTTGCTTTTTGTTTTTTAGTTTTCTTTTTGTTCTTTGGTTCTATGTGCAAACATCCACGGGATAGAGACTGAACTTTATAAACGTAAAGTGTTCGATAAAGCAATATTGTCAGAAACTACGCAAAATGGATGCATTGCCCTTTGCCTTTGCGCTGTAATAAATTCGGTGAATTTGTTTAAGGAACTTACTTAGTTACGACAGCATCGGAAAACTTGAACAAATTATGCTGAGTTCTTACTTTTACTGTACTGCGCCCCATCATCTATAAACTCTTCGGTTGATTTTCATTTTTATTAATTAATGCAACTAAATGTTGAATCCATTTTGGATTCCATGATTTAAGTGCTGGCATAGGAAGCGGAAATAAATGAGTGAACGAAAGGAAATTTTAAGTGGATTAAACAAATGAATGAATTTCATTAACTTCTATTGGTTGTGTGAATTCTTAGTATTGACCTAAAAGGAGAGTGACATCACATTTATGTGTATGCATACATTGGTAGTATTTACCATATGTAAATGTCCATTAAGGTGGCCACCAAATGCGAAAGTCTTTTTTAAATGTCTCATAGCCTAAAATCATTTGATTTGATGTCGAACTAAAGTTGTAATTTCATAATTTTTCTTCTCTTAAAACTTAAAATTGCTCTTTTTGTACAAACTAAGAATCCTGAAGATTGTATATGATAAACGCTATAGCGTTTTCCGTTCCGCTCGAATTTGTCTATTAAGGTCTAAATATGTTCAAAAGTGGGCTTTTATAAGCATTTTGAGTTATGGTTTTCTCAAAATGTGACGTCATAAAGAAAAATTAAAACAAACAAACAAAAATCTTCAAGAATCTTGGTTTGCACAAAAATATCATGAGAAGAAATCAATTTATTTTTTAACTTTTTCATATAAAACCAATGCATATTTATGTTGCTAATTAACATAGATGTAATGCTTTTATTAGCAATAAAATCTGTAATATTAAGGTCTAACCAAAATAGACGGAACGAGACGTAACAATCAAATTCGAGTATGACAACCAAAATGAACGTACGTAACTGATTGAAAGTGAACGTTTTTGACGTTACGTGTGGTTCCATAAGGACTTTAAACCATCACTACTCGTCATAACAGTTATTTGGCCGCAAAACAAAAATATTTTTGATAAATTATATACATACTACAATATAACACGGTCCGACACAAAAAAAAAATGTGTGCAATTTCATTAAAAAAAGTTATTGAGCAAAATCTGGAAAAATTCAAAAAAGCTGTTTTCAAAAAGTTGGCAGGTAATGTGGTATATATGGTGGCGCAATTATGTATACACTCTGATCAGTACTTGTAAAGTGGGCTGGTAATGTGGTATACTTAACCATACAACCAAATATAAAGTTTGAAAGGTACGAAATAAGTTCATAATAACATTTACATTGGTTTTCAAACTTATAGTTCTTATTAAAAAATAAACAGCCATCAAATAATGTTAAGAATATCAAGAAATGTTCATATACCACATTAGCGAAGCCCGACTACACCACACTGGCTAAATTTTTGAAATTACAAAATTTTTAAAATTAAATAGGAAACTTTGTGAATTTACATAGTTAAACACTTACTTCGCAATATTTTCCACTTACCTTAGTTGAATATAAATTGAACTTCACCAAAAAGCAACTTATTCTTTACAGCATCCCTGGTTCTTCATGTTTTCTGAAAGGATAAAAGCAGTGACGTTCGCAGGTTCTTTCCCAAATTAGAGATATGCGACCATACCACATTGAAAAACTATACCACAATAGCATCAGTTCCCCTACATGAAAAAAACAAAAATATCGCATTCTTGTGTTAAATCGATAAATTTAACTATATGATTCTTACATCTGAGGTATATCATGCATTCAGTAAACTTATGCAGGATATTGCGAGGAATATTTAAGTAGAAAATCCTCTTCAACCCCCACATATGGGTCATTTATACCCTTTTAATAAAAAAGTGCAAAAATGACACCTTGAAATTGTCGGACAGTGTAATGAGTAGACTAAATATTTAAAATTACTGCTTTTTGTAAAAAGCTGATCTCTTTCGATTCGTTTGCTAACGCTGCATTTTGAGCGAAATGTCAAAACAGACGTAACGATTGTAATCTGTTGTTCTATTGCTACCTATGAATATCTTCTTCTCACGTCTATTTTGGCTAGGCCTTTAGTCGTAGAAAGCTTTAGACGAATTCAAATTCCTGAAATTTTAAATGTTTTAGTTCTTGTACATCAAATCGAACGATTTAAAGCATTGTGAGTGAGAATTTTTGTTCGTCAATTTTTTTTTCCATACAAATATCGTCCACCTTAATGTTCATATGTGCTGTGAAATATGTCAACTGATTTTAATGAATTCTATTTAATTGCAATGAGATGGATATTTCTAATTATATTACTGTCCTGTGATAAATTAACTTGACAGTTGAATGAAGTAAATATTTTCTTATGCATTCTCATATACCTATTAACATATGTACATACAACTGCATATGAATTTTAACATTTACACTATTATTTGTTATCAAGTGACTTTTCGTAGAAACAAATTGATGCTGAACTTGATTAAATGACTGGCAAAACCAATTCCATTTTAATTGTCTTGGAACAAATAATAATTTACATTATTTTGCTGCCTACATTTGTTAGGTTAAGTTTTCGATTCAGTGTTTTATGTAATCACCAAATGTAATATGGTAATCACAAATGCATACAGGAAAAATTAAAGCATACTTTCTCAAAACTTTTGTTATAATCTAATATGGTCTAAAAAAGGATATTAGCCCATTTTAGAAACAATTACCTACGCCGACTTGCGATTTAAGCTAGTGCATTAGAAGAAATTTGACCAATTTTGTCACATACATTAATAACATTCAAACTATTTGATAATAGTAAAATTTGACATCTGAGATACCTAGAGAATACTGGAAGTACAACAACAATTTTAGATATCTGAGCTTTTGTTGGTCACAATCACTCAGTTATTAATAATTTTAATAATCAAATCAAAAAGTCATCCACCCCAAATCTAGCACATATGATGACAAGATTTTTGAATAAGAAGTTTTGATTTTAATGAAAAAATTACCAGGAAAGAAAGTTAAGAAAGCAAATTTTTTTTTTAAAATTCAATTCAGTTCTGGCATGGGTCCCAAGAGGAATTTATGAATATATGACTAAAAGTTCAATTAAAAAATCAATTTTCAAAAAAAAAACAGTAGTTTTTTTAAATCGTTCACCAAACTAAATTCTCGCAAATTTGGTATACTGCAAGTGGTAATATAATTGTTTGGTCTGAGCAGATATGATTTCTTCATTGAACAATTCTCGATCCAACGAATGCGTACTCAGACGAGCAAATCTAAGGCAGAAGCAATAAAAACTATTACCAGACTTGAATGTGTGAAGTTCAAAAGCAGTACGCTTGCCAATTATCGCTTTATTTGACGACAAAGAACAGCTTCTTGCAGTAGGTACTCAAATGATAGAGTTCTTCTAGTAAGCATCAGGCTAAATTCATCTATAAATAATGTATTGAGTACAACATCTTCATATACCAGCCGTTTCAATTCAGCTAGTGTTCTTTTGGAGCAGAACTTAGAAAAAGAATTGTAACTCTTGGCTTGTCGCCATCATATTTATGGAAGTGATCCTAAAAACCGTATTCGAAACCAAGATTAAGCAAATTACTAGATGCCTAGACATTCCGATCTTCAAAAATTGCTATCCAAATAACATGCCTTGATTTTCTGAAAGAACATGTTTCGGAAACAAAGATTACATCTTAGTTATTGTTTTATAGCCCAGGAAAATTTGACGAAAAAAGAACTTCTGTGCGAAATAATTCCAAGTGAATTTTTTTCACCGGAATTGTCTCTATTAAAGCATGATAAATAAAGAGAAAAAAGTCCATTGAAGTCCATTGTGCGCATAGAAAGTTATTCAGGCTCAAAGGTCGCTAAAATCAGTTTTATGCAAATATCTCGCTAACGCAAACTTTTACAGACAAATTTTTCTCAACTATTTTGTAACTCGGAAATTTTTTTTTGGAGCCACTCATGGTCTGAAAGATATTCTTCAAAAACCGTTAAGGTTTCGAAAATACTGGTTTTTGAAGAATATCTCTGAAACGGTAAGTCATACGATTTTGTAGAGAATCACAAGATCTACAAAAATAAGCCATATACGTATGTGTACACATTGAAGTAACCATTTAGAAGATACTAAAAAAAACCTTTAAATGGCAAAAAACCGGTTTTTATTGAATAACTTCTAAACGGTTACTTCAATGTGTACACATATGGTTTATTTTTTATAGATCTTGTGATCCTCTACAAAATTGATGCTGTTGTTTCTTATCGTATGACTTACCGTTTCAGAGATATCCTTCAAAAACCAGTATTTTCGAAACCTTAACAGTTTTGAAGAATATCTTTTAGGGTTATCTCCTAAACTATAAGCTACACGAAAACATTTTTTACATCTTTACATAGGAAATTTCCTGTGTTGCAAAATTTTTTCGCAGAAATATTCTAATTTTCCTGGGCTATTATAAAGTAGGTCCTGTCCGCTTATTTATCGACTCATTGTATGTCGAACCTTGAATGCACAATGGAGAATAAAGCACCTAACCAAGATTTATGCTTCTTGAAGGCATTAAAAGATTACAAAAATTAAGCACAACAGTTTTTAAAACTGTTATAAGCCAGTTAAGTCACCTCCTCTTATAATATTTATCAGAATAGAAAGTTATTTTAGCACTTTTTAAAAATTAAGAACCAAACTAAGAAAGAAATGACTACCACTTAATTAGGAACAAAACTTTAGATTTTGGCAAACGTTATATCTTATCAAAGGAACCAATTTCCCAAGATTTGTATGTGTGAGCACACAATTTCTATCTCGACTGCAGATTGTAAATGACACTGCTGAAAGGCCTGTCAAACTAAAGCAAGATTTACATGGACTTAAGTATCACGTCTGACGAAGGTCAAAAACAACCCTTAATTGCGAAACATAAAAATTTGTATGTGGACTATAAAAAATGTAACCTAAAGAGAATACTTGTACTTTGTCTGATTGTTCCTAGGTAATGTGTTTAAATAGAGATAATTGTTTATCCGTTTTTCATTTTTACATACACATACATATGTACTAGTATATGTATATTGCCCTCAGTGATACTTATTTCTTTATGAAGGATTCAGCGTAAAAATCTGCTTATCAAAGTTTAAATGTAAGTGTTATATAACGAATAAAATTAGGCTTTTCCATAACTTCTTGCCTTCTTAGATGTAGCTTGATCCAGGGGCGTAGACAAGATTTTATTTCGGGAGAAGCCCTACAAGCTCTTTTGTTTAAAATCACGAAAGAAATGTTTTTCATCAAACCCCAAGAGTACGCCCTTGGCTTGATCTGACTGCTGTTTATACATTTTCACAAATACGTGTACAAAAAACAAGCTGGCAACCACAAAATTTAATCATTTTTGTTTTGTTTTCACTTAATTGAATATTTGCCAAACAAAATTTCCACAAGTGTTGCCAACATTTAAACAAAAAGAGGGGAATATGCGAAATGTTAATTCTATGCAAAAACGCAGCTGATATCGACAACCGCAATTGACGCTGGGTGACACGTTACAACAACAACAACAAAGGAAACAACAGCAACAACAATCCAAAAGATATTTATTGTGACAAGCAATCAAGTAGCAGTTGATGAAACACTTCACTGCAACGACAAAACACTTGGCAATGCTGACAACAACAACAACAATAATGAAATCAAAATAACGGCGGCAGTCGTAGATGATGCGACGCGTCTGTGACAGTCAAGACCTTATCTACATTGCGCGAAATTTGGTACTTACTTTCATTCAAGGATTCTACATGCTGGCGAAAAAAAAATACTGTGGAGCAAATCGATTCGGCATTTCTAGGGATAATTGTCAGAGAGACATTCTATGTTGGACAATTTTTCTTTAAGGCATAAATCTGCGATCAAGGTGAAAGTGAAGATGAAAAGGTCATACTTTCCGGAAACCACACAGCGATTGTTGTCCCCAATTCCTTAAGTTTTATCCACAAAGCCGTAAAGGACGTGGTAGACCAAAAATCACCTGAAAAAGTTATTTGGAGTGGGAAATCAAAGAATAAAAATAAACCTTAACAGCATTTTTTATAAAATTGAGAAAACCGTGCTAAAATTTAAAGTTTTAAATAAAATAAATCAAAACAAAGACTTGTTAAAGATATTGGAATTACCCTGCAGTAGCACGGACTATTCCAAAACTAGTTTGTAAACTACTCCATGAAGGCGACCGAATGGTCATAACACATATAAAGTTTTACTTACATTTTGACTAGAAAAAGGAAAAATTGTTCTTTTATTTTATTTACAAAATTTAAATAATTTAATTTAATATACAAATTTGACCCAAAAAGGTCAAAAGGTTTCATATAGGAATGTGTTAAAGACTTTGTTATATTTATATTTCTGAGCATTGTGTTCCGGGTTCAAATCTCAGTGCAGATAAAATTTTGTTTATTAATTCTTTTATTATTTTATACGTCGGCTATATTGGAAACATGTTTCATTTTTCGCTCCGAAGACTTCAGACAAATTGTTTACAAATCAATGCAAATTTAAAAATTGGAATTGAAAATCACCGAGTGGAGGATTTGAACCCGGGTCTCTCTACGCAGCGCAAGTCATTAGATCGATACACTATCGTTTGCTCTCCTTCACAGTGGACGAACTTCCAAACAGTACATATGCACGTAGTCAGTCGTTATAATTTCACTAACGCAATCGATACACCATTGGACCAATTTTGGTACTAATGACGGATTATGCATTACATTCGGACCACTTTTCATACAAATGATGGAGTTTGCATTACATTTGGACCATTTTTGATACAATTGATAACACAGGCAGACAAAAAACAAAAAAAATGGTACATGCCGTAGTGGAGACTCCTTACCCCCATGTATTTTGGGGTGCCGAGACCCAAAAACTTAACAAATGCACAAATTTTTGGAATTTCGACCCACAAGGGGGGTAGTAGGAAGATATTCCAAAAAAACTTAAAATGCCGAAAAGCCGGTTTTTATTGAATATCTTCTATACGGTTACTTCTATGTGTACACATATCGCTTACTTTTTGTAGATCTTATAATTCTCTACAAAATTGGTCCTCTTACTTTTTATCGTAGTACTTGCTTTGTTGAAGAATTTCTAAACTTGCTTCACTATACAGTCGCCTGCATGGAGACGAAAACCCAAAATAGAGAAACACCATTTAGAAACTGAGATTAATAAGAAGTAGCTCGACAACGGATATCCGTTTACAAAGCAACGTTCAGATGTCACTCTTAAGTGTCAAATTTACAAGCCAACAAGCATTCGATTGGAAAACAGATAGTGTGACCTCAATATCAAGATATGAAATTCAAGCTTTTCGAAGTGGGTAGGTAGGTAGGTTCAGTTGAGTTTCATTTGCCTTCACAAATATTTGCATAATTATGAAAACAGTACCTAAGTACAACACACACTATGTACTAAAGTCAAATTGAGAGTATGAAGCCAAATTTAATAAAAAAAAAAAAAAATATAAATACCTTGAAAGAAATCAAACAAAGCATCTTAAATGATACTGAATAAATTGTGGTTTTTGTCAATGCTCATTCTGTCATTCACACTCATCAGTTAGTCAATTAAGGAAACACTTTAATTTACTGACATTGCTCTTTACTGATTGAAAATAACAAAATGGCATGGTTACACAAAGAAAAAAAAATTTCGAATGGTGGAGTATGAAGTAAAATATGTATGGAAAAGTGATTTAAGGACGTAAGCACCACTAAAAGTGTTTCCTATGCCATTCTATATTTTTTTTTTCTCTTTTTTTTTTTTTTTGCTTATTTAACATCACTTTGAACTAATTGTTCGTTTCCAATTAAGTGAACTGGAAAAATTTGTTTCACCACTTTTTGCGCTTTGTTTTCAACGTGGCTAAGCAATAATTGATTGGCAACACTGGTGGAAAGGTGCTCTAGCTTCAGCGTTAGCTACATACAGCATGCGCTCCTTGTGTATTTGTATAAAGTCGATTTAAAAAAGATTTTGTTTTTCCACATAACCATGATGCGCAACGATGTTATGTTTTATTCTTAGACGTAAGGAGATAAGAGTTCTTTAAATAAACACCGATTTTTTGCTGTTGATTTTAAACTTTAGATAAAGCAAAGAAAGAAAGAGTGTGGAAGAAAAAATTTAATAAAACAAAAATGTCGGCATGTTTGATTTTAAAAGTTTTATATGTTCTTTCTTTCACTCATACTCCACTCAAAGAGTTAATAAAAGAGAATATTTTTCAAAATAAAGTTCCAAAGCTGGATTTTACCAAAAACCTTTATTTAAGCATTTTAAAGAGTTGGAAAAAAGTCACACTTAATATTCTGTAGGCATTGTTAAATATTCAAGGCAAAAAGTCACGAAAATCAGATTTTTGTAAACGGTTCTTTACCTTTTGACACGTGTACAGTAGACCGGTGCGTTTTGGACGAAAGTTTAAAATATGTCGCGCAACCGGCAGAATTGTAAAGTTTAACTATCGACATGGAGATTGCCGCCACCCTAGCTCTGAGAGATGACGGGAAGGGGTGTCGATATATTTTTGAAGGTTGAAAAACGTGGTTTAAAAATGCATGCTCATAGGTCCGAAGTGAATCAATTCTCAGCTTCGTAGTAGGTCGAAAACTGAAATCTAAGACATGGATTCTTATGTATTTTTTCCCGTAGAATCGAATGGGATCATTAGTTTTCTGATACGACGTCCATTTTTGGCGATAAGTGAACTTTTCAGCTCAAAAAAGTCGACATTTTTCCAAATCCCCTGTTTCAGCACTTCACAACTGAACAGAAAAAATCTTAGAAAAATTCGAAATGTATATTTTGTTAGGACTTTTCCTGACAAATCTAGTGGTACCATTTTTTTTGCGCTTCGACATTATTTTCATTCATGAAAAACGAATTTTTGATTTTTATTATCAAAAAATATCACGAAATCGGGCGTAAATATTTAGTCAACGACGGTTCCCAACGTCCGGACGGTTTTTTTTTTTCGGTGCCCCTAGTAAAATTTTGTTAGAATATTTTTGGAATTTTTTTTAACCCATTATAAACAAGTTTTTGAAAAAGGGGTCAAAAGGACCCTTAAAAACGGGATATAATGGGTCAAGACGTTCACATAACTTAATGTAGAATCAAGCATGGAACAATATTTTAGAACAGCTTAACCCATTACAACGCGTTTTTAAGGGTCTTTTCGACCCCTTTTTCCAAAAACTTGTTTATAATGGGTTAAGATGTTCTAAAATATTGTTCCATGCTTGATTCTACATTAAGTTAAGTGAACATCTTAACCCATTATATCCCGTTTTTAAGGGTTTTTTGACCGCTTTTTCAAAACTTGTTTATAATGGGCTAAAAAAAATTCCAAAAATATTTTACAAAAATTTTACTAGGGGGCACCGAAAAAAAAAAACCGTCCGGACGTTGGGAACCGTCGTTGACTAAATATTTACGCCCGATTTCGTGATATTTTCTTATAATAAAAATCAAAAATTCGTTTTTCATGGATGAAAATGATGTCGAAGCGCAAAAAAAATGGTACCAGTGGATTCGTCAGGAAAAATCCTAACAAAATATACATTTCAAATTTTTCTAAGATTTTTTCTGTTCAATTGTGGAGTGCTCAAACAGGGGATTTGGAAAAATTTTGACTATTTTGAGCTGAAAAGTTCACTTAACGCCAAAAATAGAAGTTTAATCAAAAAACTAATGATGCCATTCGATTTTACGGGAAAAAATATATAAGAATCCATGTCTTGGATTTCAGTTTTCGACCTACTTCGACGCTGAGAATTGATTCACTTCGGACCTATGAGCATGCATTTTTAAACCACGTTTTTCAACCTTCAAAAATATATCGACACCCCTTCCCGTCATCTCTCAGAGCTAGGGTGGCGGCAATCTTCATGTCGATAGTTAAACTTTACAATTCTGCCGGTTGCGCGACAAATTTTAAACTTTCGTCCAAAACGCACCGGTCTAGTGTACAGGGTATTAACGATAAGGTTATGAGGCTTCTGGAAAGGTGATAGAGGAGGCCTAGTCTAACAAAAGAATTGCAAATGGGGGGTCTTCAATGTACCCCTGAAGAGTATACGAAAAAAATTTATTTTCTGACATGTTTTACAAACAAAATTTTTTTGGGTCGCCCTGACGTCTTAAAGAAATCTTTTTCATGAAGAAATTTTAGTTAATTGTATGAGAGACTTTCTTTGCGTTATCGACCAAGATTCGACTTGATAACTTCGATTTCTATGAAAATTGGTGAAAAGTTAGTATTTGACACACATATGACTATGGTAAAATGATTTTCCGAAATTCCGAAAATTTTCAAGATGGCGGCCATAGGAAGTTCGATCCAACCTTTAGATACTCCCATATTTGAAAATTTATACCTCCTCGGCTTTTTAACCAATTTTAATGAAATTTTCAGGGTTTTTGAAAAAAGTATGAGCTTTCGAAAAAAAATAATTACACTAAAAAAAAAATTATTTTTGGTCGAAAAAAACCTTTTTCCTTTTTCAAAGCCATTTTGGGACTTGGAGCACCCTTTTTATTTATTTTTTTATATATTTTTATTTAAAAGTAAATTTTATTACAATTATTTTCCAGTCCTCAAAAGTGTGGTATGTTTTACGGCTATCAAGTTATGAATTTTTGAAGTTTAAATGTTGTGTTTATTATGAGTCGTTGGTGCGCATGCGCTACCACCTTCCGGACGGTATTTTTTTTTATCGAACCATAGTGAAATTTTTCATATAATTTTTTTGTGCAATACTTTAACCCATTATAACCAAGTTTTTGAATAAAGGGGTCAAAAGGATCCGTAAAAACGAGATATAATGGGTTAAAATGTTCTAGAAAATTGTTCCTTGCTTGATTTCATGTTAACCTTCCGGGTTAATATTATATCGCGTTTCTATGGTTCTTTTTGACCCCTTTATCCTTAAACTTGGTTATAATGGGTTACATTGTTCGACAAAAAATTTTAATCAAAATTTCACTAAGGTTCACTGAAAAAAAATACCGTCCGGAAGGTGGCAGCCCTGTATGGTAGCGCTCGCGCACCAACGACTCATAATAAACTCAACATTATACAACTTCAAAAATTCATAACTTGATAATCGCTAAACAAAATTGTTTTGAGGACTGAAAAATAATTATAATAAAATTTACTTTAAAATAAAAATATATAAAAAAAATAAAAAGGGTGCTCTAAGCCCCAAAATGGCTTTGAAAAAGGAAAAAGATTTTTTTCAACCAAAAATACATTTTTTTTTTCAGTGTAATTATTTTTTTTTTCGAAAGCTCATACTTTTTTCAAAAACCCTGAAAATTTCATTAAAATTGGTTAAAAAGCCGAGGAGGTATAAATTTTCAAATATGGGAGTATCTAAAGGTTGGATCGAACTTCCTATGGCCGCCATCTTGAAAATTTTCGGAATTTCAGAAAATCATTTTACCACAGTAATATGTGTGTCAAATGCTAACTTTTCACCAATTTTCATAGAAATCGGAGATGTCAAGTCGAATCTTGGTCGATAACGCAAAGAAAGTCTCATGAGCATTTTAAAAGTGTATTTGATTTACAGGGCTTAAAATGATTAGGCAAAGTTCTGGACCTAAAAGTTTCAAGTTGTTTTTTTTTTTTTCTTTTTTTAATTTTGCGGCCATTTTAGAAGGAAAAAAGGTCCATCGTAGCATACTTTTTAATAATTTTTTTGGAATTTTCGTTAAATTTTCTTGAACTCGGTAGTATGTATATTCACCATACCAGTTTTTTGATTTGCGATCAGAAAAAATACTTTTCACTTTATAAGCCCATTAATTTTACTTATATCAAAAAGGTGTATTTCAAACCTACAAATAATACCACATTTATATTTGCGAAAGAAACTTAAAATTTTATTTGAAGACTACTACACTCATTCAGTTCTAAAGCTTTCTCTATGCTGGCATTTTTAAGGCATAAAAGTTCTTCATTTAAATATTCCCATACCATAAAATTCTTGTATAGCAGTTTTGTTAGGTCTTAGTTAGATTATGCTGCCGTTATGAATTTGGAGCCCGTATTATGACTTGCATAAGATCAGGATTAAAAGGGTGGAGAAATCTTTTACAAAATTAACTTCGTGCTCTCTTAATTTTGATTGTGGTTTTTGCCCGCTAACAATTCCCGCTGCCTTTTGATGGTCTTAAAAACATTTTAAGCTAGAAGGAATAATTCATCATTACTTATGGTCCATGAAATTTTCTCTGATTTTGTGGATTATCCGATGTTGTTGGCTATGATCCAACTCAATGTACATCCAAAAATAAAAATAAATCATGATATATTTGATCTTTATATTTTTGAAACAAATTACGATTCTAACGCTCCTTTAAAACTCTATTAACGAATTATATTTCATAAAACGAAAAAAAAAAAAAAACTAGTAAGGGTATAACCTTTGGCCTGGCCAAACATTAAATACACTACACTGCAGTGATTTGAAAATTTTGCTTATATCGGAGGTGCCACGCCCTCTTTTCCGCGTACACCCATTTTTTTCTCAGAGCTTGCATATACACTTCTTCGTGTCTGAGTGAAATTTGTTTGGATTATCTCAAAAAACGTTTTCAGTATAGCGTTTTGAAACCTTTGCTTATATGGGAAGTGCCACGTCCTCTTGCCCGAATTCGCCCAGTTTTTTTTTTTCAGAGCCTGCGCTTACGATTCGTAATACTTTTGTGCATTTTGGTTGCATTGTCCTATAGTTACATTTTGAATATATTTTTTGTGTGGGCGGTAGGCGTGTCCGTTGACCGATTTTGCTCATTTTCAATCATACGAGCTAACTTTGACGACGAAGGCAGAATACCAAATTTCATTGAATTATCTTCCTTAGTTTTCCCGTGAAAAATATTTCCACACACATCCAGCCTGCCAGCCAGCCCACCAGGCAGATAGATGGACATTGCTATATCGACTCAAAATGTGACGCTGATCAAGAATATATATATGTACTTTTCTATATATGCCACTTCTCCTTCTCTGGGCTAGAAACGGAAGCACAGAGTGAATATACCCTGGGTGTAGGGTATAAAAAAGTAGATTAAAAATGCCTTAACCGTGGCACGCTTCAATCGTTTATATTTTGTATTAAAATATACTTTATTATGGAAAGTTTTATAGAAAATAAAAACTAATAATTCCTTTATGATCTTTTCTACATTTATTAGGCATCGGAAGAAGACTTTTATTTGTCATTTTTGAGTCTAACTTATAGCTACTTTTTGTAAAATCTCCCATATACTTCACAAAAGTGCTCTTCACTTGCAATAATAATAATGCGATAAATGTGAGGTAGTAAAAAATATAGAGACACAAAAAGTTGTTAAAATAATTAATCACTGCTAAGTAGACAAAAGAAAAGAACACAAATGAGTGAAACAAGTCACGAGTTTAATGTTTCATATCATTATTTCAACATTTCACTACTATGTAGTATGTAGATGACTTTACCGCATCTACTACTATTTCTTTTATTTATAATCTTCTCATTCTCATTTTTTATTTTTTTTTTTTTATTTTTCTTACACTCTACTGATTTGCTTGCTTCTTTCTCTGTTTTGCTCCTGATATAAATTGTAACCGGAGTGGGGGTAGAGTGTAAACTCAGTTGGAACACAAACCCTTGGCAAATTGACAAATGTGGTTTTGTCATGTTGCCGTGTTAAATTATATAAATGTCAAATTCGAGGTTGAATAATGCGTATTTGTATGTTTTCTTCTTTTTCTTATAAAAGGTAACAAATTATGAAGGTATGAGATTTGTGTTCTGTATGTGTATAAGTAGCATCCCAATGGGGAATGAAGCGCATCAATAGCGCTTCTGAAGCGCTCTAAAGCAGCAGTGAAGCGCATCTCTCTCGTTGCCAAAAGCGCTGAAATTAACATTGGCATGTCATTGGAACGAAGCGCTTCGCTCTCGCATCCAGAAATGCTGTTTGGATGCGCATCGCTCTCGCTACCAGGAATGCTCTTTGGATGCGCATCGCTCTCGCATTCAGAAATGCTCTTTTGATGCTTTTTGGATGACAGACAATAAAAATATTTAAAAAATTTATTTTTAATTGAAATTTTACGTCTTTTGTCAACAAAGACACATCAGATTATTTTTTTTTTTTTTTTTTTGATGTAATTATAATTATTTTTATTTTACTAAATTAATTCTAATTGAAAAATTGCAAGTTGAAAACTTTTGTCTTAGGTCTGGGCCGGAATTGAACCGAGGACCTCACGGTTCCTACAACTCTCAATCGCAGTGCCAGTCGCTAGACCATTGCTCTATCATCGCGCTCTTACGAAGACGACTTATTGATTTATTTTGTTTTGTACGTTAATACGTGACCGAAAGCGCATCGTTCTCGCTACCAGAAATGCTCTTTGGATGCGCTTCGCTCTCGCATCCAGAAATGCTCTTTAGATGCGCATCGCTCCCGCTACCAGAAATGCTCTTTGGATGCGCATCGCTCTCGCATTCAGAAATGCTCTTTGGATGCGCTTCGCTCTCGCTACCGATAGCGCAGAAAATATGCGCATACAAATCAGCTCTTTGGATGCGAAAAGGACGCGCATCGCTATTGCATCTTGGGGATGCGCATCGAAATTTTCTGTTGGGATAGTGCATTAAATAAGCCTTACATTTTTCGAGAGTATCCTTTGATTTGAGATAATTTTAGTTCAAGCAAATTTTACCATTTCATTTTAAATAAAATTAGAAACAATTGCTTAGAAAAAAAAATTTCAGATGAAACAAAAACCAAATGCTTTTTCGACAACCTCAGATGTATGGCCTGTGCATTAATCAAACAACGATAAAACCAAAACCATATCCATTTGCACTGATGAATTTTTCATGATAATACGCTTGTGGACATTTTTTCAATAAATCATGATAGTTATCGAGGTATTGGAAAAATAAAAAATAAAGATTTGCTCCTAATGGCTGCATTTAAAAGACAAATTTCATGTATTGAAACAAATACTTGAGGTTTTTACTCAAAATCTGTAAAACCGAGATGGCAAATAAAAACACATTTCATTTGCAATAAATGATAAAATCTGATGTGCGTATTATACACACACAATGTATATACATGATATGTCAATACATTATGCAAATTTCTTATATGTAGTACATATGGGTGTTTCTCTGAAAAATGTACCGAAGTTCAAATATAATGCTTAAATTTCAAATTGATATTTTAACTATGTAATACAGATATTTAATAACATTTTCTATATAAATAGCTTAAAATCAAATAAAAAAAAAATTTAATTTTTAACCATGAAACTACAACGCAAAATGTTAAAAACTCATTCTTCTGCCTTTCCTAAAAAAAAACGAATACGACATTGCTTGTATGTATTTTCAGTAACAGGTTTTATGTGTTAACTTTTCGAAAAAATGTACTTACATTAGATTGACATACACAGAAGATGGTCCCTCATCCTAGACTATCCCCGTTCAGTTTTTCTTTCTCTAACTGCACATTTTTTAATCAGGGGAAGTGCTGCGATTGTGATATAACTAATCTTTTTTTGGAGCTTGCAAGCAAATCGTTAGATCACCTTCAGCCATATTTTTTATGCTGATCAGTGAAGCATTGGCTACAGAATATATATTTCAATAAAATGTGTGCAATTTTATTAAAAAAAAGTTATTGAGCAAAATCTGAAAAAAAGTCAAAAGAGCTATAATTGAAAAGTTGGCAGGTAATGTGTGTATATGGTAGGGTAATGTGGTATACTATAAAATATGCTGATTTCTCCATAAAATTTGTACTATTATAAAAGAACAAATAATAGAAAATAATCTGACATATGTCAGATATACCTACATTTGTCATAAAACCTGTACTTGAAAAGTGGGTAGGTAATATGGTATACCATAAAGCGAACTCAACTATACCACATTGTCCGATTTTTAAAAATTACAAAATTATAAAAATAAAATGGGAAACTTTGTGAATTTACACAGTTAAACACTCGTAATATATAGCACTTGCCTTATTTGAATATAAATAAAACTTCCACAGAAAACAACTTTTTCTTAAAAACATTTTTTTACGAAAAATGTGAAAAAAAGTCGACCACACGCGATTATATGTTTCGTACAACTGACAGCGGAAAAATTATGTTTGGTGCATGACAGCAACATATAACGTCCGCCAGTTCTTATACGAATCGGAGAAATGCGACTATACCAAATTACAAAACTATACCACAATCGCATCACTTCCCCTATTATGGAAAAAAAGGATTGAACGTGAACGGAAATATATTTCCGAATAATTTCCGTGAGATTTTGTCATGGCACCGTTAAGTACCTCATACTCTACATAAATTTCCAATTCATATATAATATAAAATATATACAATGCTAATAATATATAATATTAATATATGTATAATATATTAATAGGGTAAGGGAGGGAAATATGGACTACGCGGGTAATATGGACCACACGGTTATTTCCCACTGCATACATAGGATTTAACGTTATTCATGTTCAAACTTAACGCTAATACCTAAAGCTTATAATAGGGCGATTTCAGCGTTCGGTGAGGTCGCATGTTTCTGTAAAGTTGATTTTTCTAAAAAAAAGATCAGTGATAATTTTTTTCTTTTGAGTATATTGCATTATCATCGCGTTTTTAAATAAATGGTTAATTATATAAAGTCAGTGAATACTATTTATAATTTATTAGCACAAATACGTTCATTAAACGAAAGAGTTTTTGATAAAAAAACCATTTATTTCACCAACACGTGCTGTGGGTAATATGGACCACCAAAGAAAAAAGCCTCAAAAACAAATGTATTTATCATCTTTTTCAGATGGGGAATCTAGTTGTAGTTTTCATGACGAGTCTGATGGTCATTATATGTAATTCGTTTACTACAAAGGAAAAAAATGATAAAAAAATGCATATAATGTAATACCCTTTACTCAGAAGATCGCCGTGGCAAATTTTGGGTTGAATGTGTAATCTGACGTTCTTGGAGTCATGAAAAATATGGCGTATGTGGAAGTGACATTTTATATGCAACTTCTGTACCAAATGGACTAAATGGTCCATATTACACTACACTTTTTTTTAATCTTCATTTTGAGTATTTTCAGTTTTTTAATTTTTTTTCTTTATCCTGATGAGATATTTATCTAAAAGTGCATCAGAATAAAGGCAAATTGTTTCCTTTACTGAATGACATAAAATTAATTGTTTTGTTTTATGTATTTTGGGTTTTATTTAAAAAAGAAAGATGGGTGGTCCATATTTCCCTCCCTTACCCTACATAATATAAAAGTTGGTGAAAACAAAATATTCATGTTTTGGTACATTTTCCCGAGAATCACCCATGTGTGTGTATATAGTATTTATTGAAATAAACCGTATGCATCCTACATAAAAGCATTTATATTTTAGAGTTTTGTTTTAAACCACAAATCCAATTCTTTGGGGTTAGGCAATAAGGCCTTAAGTCAGAAACTGTAGTTTTCAGTAAAATTAAATTGAAAAAAGTACAATAATAATTATTCAATAGTTTTTTCTGAATTATTGCTTAAAGACTAAATTATTACGATAGGAAGCGGTTGAGTTAGACTTAGTCGTTAATACCAAACGAAAGAGAAGAAAAAAATGAGTTAAATCCAATCTAAAATCAAAAATGCCATTTTTTGACTTAAGACCTTATAACCTAACGTCAAAGAATTGTATATATATACTATAGTATATTACAAGAAATATCATTTGAAGAAAATCCTAAAATCAAACATCATATTTATTTTATTTAGTTCACATTTGGTTGACAGTTAACATTTTAAACAAAATGTGATAGTTTTTTCTCTTTCAAGCAAATTGATAGTTGTGTGACATAAAAACCATCCATTCCATTCCTCACCTAGGAGCAAAACTTCATGGTTCTATATTCATGATCATCATGACATTGATTGAAATAGATGGAATGAAAAGTGCAAATTGGAACATACTTGTACTTGACTGCATGTTTCAAATTGAAAAAATGTAAATATTTTGTTAAGTATTTTTGGCATGCGGTTAAGAAAATCTTAAAAACGTAAATAAAAAATACAATTGGCAAATTTCATTTTATAACTTTGATAAGGACATTTGCAATACATCGCCCACATGAGTTTTTATTTGTACTAAATGCAAAAACCTAACGTAACCGGAGGAGTAAACATAAGTTTTTACCCAACCGTCTCCCTCAATGAAATTAATTTTAATTTCTGTGTGTTTTTACATACATATGCATTTAGAAATAAGCAGATGGTATGCCTCAAGTGGACAAAGAATTGAAGGATTTCTTAAGTGAAGACTTATGTCAGACGGTGAACTTGGAAATCATTAAAGTAGACGACTCCACAGTTTTAAAACGTTCGGAAGCATTTGGTATTATACAAAATCAAGGACATTGGTTGCCATATGAGTTGAATCCAAGAGACGTCGAACGGCATTTTCATACGTTTGAACGCAGCTTCAACGATGGAAAAGGAACGATTTTTTGCACCGTATTGTGACTGCCGACCAAAAATAGATACAGTATGACAATCTCAAGCATAAGAAATCGTTGGGTAAGCCCAGTTATGCAGTGATATCAAATATCAATGGTTCGAAGATTCACCTCTACATTTGATGGGATCAATAGGGTGCATTTTATTAAGACCTACCCAAACCGAATGAGATTATCAAGGGAGATCGCTATCGACTTCAATAACTAATGCGTTTAAGACAAGCAGAATAACGTCCGCTATATGAGCAGATAATGAAACCATTTCGCCTCAACTCGTTCGGTTAGAAAATTTAAAGGTATAAAGGATTTTAGCTTTTTGCTTATGTATGTATGTATTCTCCTGTAACCCGTAGGAGGAGCATAGGACCAAAATGAAACGTCTCCATTTGTCACGATCGCGATGACGTTTATCTCTTGCTACGACTTTCCCGAATCTTAGATTTCCTTATCCAACGACCACGTTCTCTACTGCCTCGTCGATTCCGCTGAAGAGCCTGGCGACTGACTTCGCTGTGTGGTTTCCGGAGAGTATGACGAATCTTTCCCTACTTATTGCATTTTTTGATGTAGCTCAGCATTTGAGATAGTACAAGGCTACCAAACCTTTATTATACTCCTTAAGCATTTGTTGATGAGCTTGTTCGTTAATTGTTCCATAACTAGCCACGTTAAGCACCCATATTACAAAACCGATTTGCAAAACTTCTTGCTTATAAATGAAGATAAATATTTAATGAAACATGACTTTTTATTTTCAATTTCTGGCGAAATTAAATTAATTCCCTTTGTAAAAACATATTTATTAGAAGTAAGTTAACTTTTTTTTCTTCAGAAAAGCCCCATCCACTATTAATTTATTTATGTTCATTCAAATATATGACTATCGAAAATGATACACTGAAAATGCAATTCAAAAATTTATTAAAATTGTCTCATAATTTGACAAATCAATGCAAGAAAGTTCGACATGTGGAAACATGTGTATATGTACGGTTTTAGTCAGCCTATAGTTAAAAATTACCTGAAACTCTATCTAGAAGTTTGTAGAGCTTTCTTGAACATTCTATATCGCAAGTAGCTAGAACAAACGGCCTGCAGTCTATACCAGTCTTAGTCTCTCTCTTGGACATTAAGTATTGGTCTGGGTTTTGGTTTTGGTCTTGTAAAAATTTCTAAAGAGTGTTGAGTATGTAAAATTTGTTAAAGTTGTTGGCTTTTAAAATGCCAAATTCCATATTGAGAGATGATTTAATGTTCGAAGGAAGAGCGACACCCCTATTAACTATAAATTACCAAGACGATACAGTACACGGTTCTCCGGAACGAGGAATTAATCATAGTTTGAGGCATCTCTGATTTTATTTTTTTATACAATACCTGATAGTGTTAGCAACAAAATAAAATACTTTTTAAAATCGCAAGTTGGTGCCCCGCCCTCAAAATGGGCGCAAGTACTCATTTACTATATTATATTCAGAATTTGCTTGTTTTTTTGTTTGTTTGTTTTATGGATTCAAAATCCATCCAGATGATTTCAATGAAATTTTCACACGGTATTACTATCGATCAGGAGGAGGTCTCACACTTGCAAAATAGGCGGTTCCACGCCCCAAAAACGAACTTTCATCATATCTCTTATATTTTTTGATATGAAATTTTCTGAGCTACAAAATTCTGGAGAACAATTTTTTTGTATAAATAAGCGTAAGCAAGAAACTAATTTTCACGACATTTGTGCCGGAATAACTTTTTGTACGTCAGTGAAATCGGTCTCGAATTTTTGTGCATACTTGACCTTTTGCACCCGATATTTCACCACCTCTCAGGATTTCACGTGAACAAAAGTTAATACCTACTATTGGAAGAATACCCACAAAAAAGTTCAGCTTTGATAGTATAAGGAGGGTCAGCCACGCGCTGGCTTTTAGTCTATCATATGCTAAGAGTGAAATAAGATGTCCACAATAAGTAGAAGAAAGCTAACGTACATATCGCTCATTTCCTCCAAATCGGCACAAATCAAAAAACGTGATTTTTGAGTTAATGATGGAGAACCATTCGCTATATCATGCTTCATATTGTGTAAAAATTTATTTTTAATATCTTTTACTGTAACCTTTTGAGAAAAGATTGACTTTTTCTTTTTTCTGCAAGGTGGGAGTCAATTGATAACTTTACTGTAAAATCGAGTTTTTTGACTAGTCCATTCTTGTAGTAAAAGTGCGCTATATCTAATACTTGTTGGGATATTTTCTAAAGTTTTGAAACTACTGATTGTTTCGTGTATTTCGTTTATGAATGACATACATATATTCTAAGTACAATATAGTATTCTAATTTTTCCAGTGCAGTTTTTCTCTAAATAATTTGTTTTTGCGCATATACAAATATAAATCAATTTAAGCTACCCTATGGTACATATCTATTTACTTGAACGTGTGATTTATGCAATTTAGTTAAATTTATTTACACAGGAGATATTGACACTACGTATATAATTTATTTATGGCGCTAAATTGAAAATACGAGACATTTTAAATTATTTATTGCTAATCCATTAATTTTAGTGATATATTCGTATGTGTGTATGAACTTACGTATATTGAATTTTTAATAAGTGCATAAATATGTCTCATGAGCTAATTAAAATGTATTTTTCCTTTACTTTCAGGTAAGCGATCAGTTTCTAAAATTCGTACAGTGGTAAGTTAATTTTAAAATGGAATTTTTTTCTATTTTCTATGAAAAATGTAATTGGAATGGAAAAAGTAAATACGTAGTTCAAACTTGTTTCATGCAGCGTGATATCATGCTGCATATAGATTTCACTTATTTACGACCTTCAAAATGTCTGTGCGAGTTTATTTTGAGACGATTGTATGTATGTATTCTTCTTTAACTCCTAGGAGGAGCACAGGGCCAATATGATACGTCTCCATTTGTTGCTATCCCATACATCCCTTGCGATGACTTTGATCTCTTGCCACGGCTTTCCCGATTCTTGGATTTTCTTTTCAAGTTGGTTTTGGGTCTACTAAGTCCTCTACTGCCTTGTGGCTTCCACTCAAGACCATGGCAACAGATTTCGCTGAGTGTTTTCTGGAGAGTATGACCAATCCATTAACATTTGCGCAGCTTGACCTCGTTTGCTATAGCCCTCTGGTTACATTTTTGAGAGTGCGAGGCCACCAAATCTTAAGTATACGTCTTAAGCATTTGTTGACAAATACTTGCAGCTTGTTTATTAATTGTTCAGTAAGAAGCCACGTTTCGCACCCATATAACAAAACCGATTTCACATTCGAATCAAAAATTCGAAAGAAGACCATATTTTGTTAAGTTGAGCAAACGCGCCCTTCGCTTTTGCTATTCTTGAGTTTATATGCTATTTTTCTCCACTATCCATGCAGATAATGCTGCCTAGATACGTGAAGCTGTTGACGTTTTCAATATCAATTTCAATAGTTGAGTTCTTCTAGATGTTCGGTAAAGTTCCATTGGAAATCCCTTTTGGCCTTATTAAGAGCTTTATATTGGATATCGTCAAGAACGATAAGGAAGAGAGATGGTGATAGTAAAAAGCCTTGCCTGACGCCTGAATTAGTGGTGAATGTCGGTGACAACAACCCGTTGTGAGAGACGAGACGATTAGATTAAGCATATTTTTACAGGACGATTACTTTCGAAAGTTCGAAATTGTTGGTGTTTTTAGCCAAAATAATAATTTATTATTGGCATTTTACCGGTTTTATAACATGTATCTAAGCTAAAATTTGAGATATCGTGCGACTCCAGGTAACATCATTTTATTCTCCCAAATGATTGTACTATACCTCCGTCACTTTTCTCCACTATGCTACTATTGATTATGCAAATTTATAGCCAAACCGGATTCTATTATAAAAATTCTTAATCGTTTTGACGTGGAATCAATCTATTATATCAACATCATATTGAATTAAGGTGCTTGACAACACTTTTTAAAGCCCTAGAAAGGAATTGGTTCAACATTGGCATCAAAGAATTTAAGTTTCATTGTTGGAACGGGTAGTGTCAGTCATTACATAGTTGAAACCAAAACGATGTAAATGAAATAAAAATAACTTTCGTTCGTTTTTTCTAACAATATTTCAATACATTTTATTATTTACATGAAACTTTCCTTCACTAAAAATTTATTTATATTTTTCGAATCATTGCATTATTGTTATTAAAGTGTTTTTAGCTCACACTTCATTCAAGCATTATTTTTTTTTTACAAAAAAACCTACCATTTATAAATATTTTTATATTTTTGTCCTCGTTTTTACACATCCGGTGAAAACCGTTCATACGTTATTCTTAAGTTGCGGTTGATTCTTTAGCTTGTCAATCAGCCGCAAGCCTTCAATTTTTCCTTTCTCTCTCACCCATCCGCTGTGATGTGTCAACAGCAGAACTCCTTTTCAAATAGTTGTGCATTTTATGGTTATTCTTTTTTTTTTCTGTCAATCTTACTTTATCTATCCGCACTTTTTCAATACCTACCTTTAGATATGACGATAAGCTTTTCATTCGTTATGCATTTTATTGATTGAAAAATAAAAATTTAAAGCATTTTACTCAGCATCAAAGATGTACAGATGGCACCGAATTTTTAACCTCATTGAATATGCTTGTTGGCATTTATTGATTTCATTGCATATTTTTGGCAAACGATTTTGGAAAAGTTGATAATGGGTTGTTACAATTTTCACAATGGAATAATCGAAAAACTTACTTTGGACATATCGAAATCATCAGACAAATTTTCCGACATCCATAAGTACTCGACAAGCATACTATGTACATGCCAAAAAAAGTATAATATCAACGAATTACAAGGGAAAAACCATAAAATTAGAACTTTTGCATGTGCTGCGTTTAATTTTTATGTGATTCTCGACAAATCTATGGCAAAGGCTAAATATGGTATGCTTGTCCAGTTCTTTTGGGTGTTGGCAAATTCGTCTGATGATTTCATTGTGATCAAACCAGAATCTCAATAAATATTTGTTTCCTTTTTCTTTACGAATATTGTTTGTTTTTGTACTTATGTTGTTTTTATACCCTACACCCAAGGTATATTCACTTCTTCCTAACGTTTGTAACGCAGAGAAGGAGGCATGGCAGATATAGGAAGGTATATATATCAGGTCACCTCCTGAGTCGATATTGACATGCCCGTCTGTCTGTCTGGCTGGCTGGGTGTGCGTGGAAATACACTTTCTAGGAAAACTTAGCAAAATAATTCAATAAAATTCGGTACACTGCCTTCGTCGTCAAAGTTAACTCGTGGGATTGAAAATGAGCAAAAGCGGTCAACGGCCACGCCTACCGCCCATACAAAAAATATATTCAAAATGCAACTTAAGGCGTATTTTTCACAACAATGCAACCAACATACACATTAACGTGACGAATCATAAGCGCAAGCTCTGAAAAAAAAACTTAACGAATTCGGACAAGAGGGCGTGGCACCTTCCATATAAGCAAAAGCTTCAAAATGCTATACTGAAAGAGTTTTTTGAGAAAGTCCAACGAAATTTCACTCAAATACTAAGGACTATAAATGCATGCTCTGAGCTAAAACTAGACGAACTCGGATAAGAGGGCGTGGCGCCTCCAATATAAGCAAAAGTTTCAAAACGCTGTGCTGAAAACGTTTTTGAGATAATCCAACCTAATTTCACTCAGACATTAAGAACTATAATTTCAAGCTCTGAGCAAAACTGGGTGAACTCAGACTGTTGTCCGAGGGCGTGGCACATCTCCTATGAGCAAAATTTTAGAAATACTGCAGTGTAGGGTATTTAACATTTAACGTTTGGCTAGGCCAAAGGTTACACCTTTACTGGTTTTTTTTTTTCAACTAAAATATATGGAACAGTAAGTTCAAACCACCAATTTCATTTGATACGTACTTGCTTGGTAGCGAATAATGTAAATAAAAAACGGCTAAAAATATCGTTATGTGCTTTGCTTTATCAAATATCTGCAACATAAACCTTATTATTGGTAGTACGAAAATCAACATTTTGCCATGAAAATGCGCCAAATTACATCCAGCATAGACAGTTTTACCAAACAATGATGATGAAAAAAGCCTCAAAAACAAATGTACTTTTCATCTTTTTCAGATGAGGAATCTAGCTGTAGTTTTCATGACGAGTCTGATGGTCATTATTTGTAATTCGTTAACTGCAAATAAAAAAAGGATGAAAAATGCATATATAAGTTCTCTGAAATCTGCACAACATTTCTGTGAAAAAAAAAAAATGGAGGAACTTATCACTAATAAAAAAGTTACGCATACTTAAATTTCACTACATAGGCGCCTTGCCTATGCGATTCACACATTTACGCTCGCTGCGCATTCTAACGTGCTTTTTCAATTTGTGCATAAATTATGATTTGTTGTTTTGAAACGGCATGCAACGGTGAAATGCGAAGATCACATAGGCAAGGCGCTTATGTGGCGCCACTAAAGCGTGCGTAACTTTTTTATTAATAATAAGTTCCTCCAATTTTTTTCCATAGAAATGTTGTGCAGATTTCAGAGAACATTTCTGTGTAAAAATTTTGTTTTTATTTATCTATAGGTATAGCTAAATATCTATTTGTTTATTAAAAAATGCATTATTTATAAGAAATTTTAAAAGCTTTTATGAAAAGATTATTTCATCTAAATTTTGAACTATTTTTAGTCCTACCACAAAAGTTTCATAAATTTTCGCCCAATATTTACGGAGAAATCGCAATCGTGCATAAAAATTCACATGCTTATAACTTTTAAAAAAAATTTAAGTTTTTAAAAAAAAGTATAAGGCAATAATTTTGATCAAAAACTCTTCAAAAACACCAAAAAAAGTTTCAGTTAAGCAAGTTAGTTTTTAGTCTGTCCGCTTCAAAAAATTTAAGTCATTGTGAGTTTCTTTGTTTCGAGTAGAGCTTGTGATACAAAACGATATGAACTTTTTTGTAGGTACTAATAACATTTCAAAATTAAATTAATAATTTTACAGCTTTAGAGCATTTCGAAACTCTAATAATAAAATTTATATTTCACCAAAAATCATACCCTTCTTAAAATTATTATAACAGCACAATAATATACTCCTTTACGCACGAGAGCATCCTTTTCCATGTATTAATTTTAGTAAAAAAATGTTACTGCCAATGCAATCAACATAAAAAAAAGGTACATGACATCTATAAACTGTATACGTTTTGACTGAAAATTAAATATCCCCAAAAGGTATCCAAATACAAAATTCTTCTCCCTTAACAAATCCACATTAATGGATTTTCGTAAAATTTTCTCTTTAGTTCATTACGAATTGCACAAAAAACATTTCCTTAAACATTTAATGTTTTCAAATGGTCTGAAACATAAAAATCAAGACAAAATGTTGCCAACTTGCTGTCGTCTCTTCTTTCACAAATGGCATTGTCAAAGTAGAGTAGGATGGAGATCCTTTATGGGAAACCCGTAACATTTTTATTGATTTGACTTAACTTGAAGTTAAGTGCGTGCAAATGTTTAAGTAAATGAAAATGGTTACTTCCGTTTCACACCCAGCTGCTGTCGCCGCCTTCGACGCCTTCATCTGCTTCGTCCTATTTCATCAATTTAACTTCTCATACATTTTTATTTCATTTTTTTTTTTTTTTTGCTTTCTCCTTTTTGCTAAATGCTTTTTCTATAATTTCGTATAATTTTCTACATCCTCGATTGGCATAATTTTGTCATCTATTTTTTCCGTGCGTTTTCCTCGCTGCCCCCCTTTTGTACTTTCTGATTATGCCAAGCAACGTGTCACCCAGTGTTGCCATATATTGTGTAACTTTCTCCCCCCATCTCATTTTCTTCTATTCAATTGGAATAATTTCTTGTGCAAAGTGAAATTGAAAATTATTTGAAATTACGCTTCATTGAACAGAAATTTATGGCTTATATATTACGATGGTGGCTGGAATAAGTTGGTTGGTTGGCTGCAGTAGGATAAGAGTTCTTCAGGATACATCTGAGGATATGGTGGTTTCTGCTTTTAATGTGATAAGCATAAATGTCATTTTTTTTGCCAAGTAAATGCTCTCATGATTCTGGGTGTTAAAAATTCATTTGTTATATAGGGGTTTTTTTTCATGTTCAAGGGATTTATTTAGGCTTGCACACGTTTTCTATTGTGCTATTAAAATCAACTATAGAACTAGAATAGCATTTTAATATGATATGCTCTTAAGTTTTTTTGGTTCTAATGGATTTCGTTTTTCTTTAAATTCAATGAATTTTTTTCAAAAGAATCTTTGTAATGTTCTCAAGCTAGATATATTTATATATATGTAGGGGAAAGTGGGGTAAAGTGGGAAATTTTTTTTCGAAGCTCCATAAAATGAACAAAACTTCTTATTTTTTCATATTTCAACTTCCTATAATAAAGAAAATTAAATAAGCTATATTTTTGCAAATGAAACGAACCGAAAATGTGGATTTTCTGTTGAGTATGACGCTTTGATCGAGGTTGCCCAAAATGGCAAAAATTAAAAATCGTGGGGTAAAGTGGGAAACTTTCAAAACTCATAAAAACTAATACAAATGTTAGAAAAAAGTTCTAATATCTTTATTGTAAGTCAAAAAAAGGTTCAAGGAACACACTCATAGGAGTAAATATGAAAAGAAATAATGATTTTGCTGGAAAAAAATATATGAAAAAATGTGTTTAAAAAAATTTGTGAAATAGTAGCTTATTCGTCGTTCTCTGATGAAACATCAAAGTCCAAGTCACAGTGTTAGTAATAAAAGAAGCTTGTAGTGAGATTAACGCATTTCAAGTGAAATGGGCGTTGACAATCCTTTAGGTTGCATATGATGGTATTGTGTCTGGTCATGATTTCGGGCATGAGTTCCACGCAAATGGTGCAAAAATCACGATCTTCATCTGAGCTAGAACTTCTTTGTTTCTTCTTTGACGCTTTCTTTGCTGGTGATGCTTTTTTGCTCCTAGTACTCTATTTTTTGTGATTCGTTTCCCTCTTTCTTCCGTTTATTTGCTAAACGTTTCTCAGCTGCTTTTTGCAACTCGCTCAGCTTTTCCGGAGTGTTTACTCACAATATACAATAAGTGTACAACACTTATTTGGATCATGAAATAGTACAATACGTTGACAAATGGAGACTAGCAATCGTGAAATAGCATTTCCCACTTTACCCCATAAAAAATTTCCCACTTTACCCCGATACCACATTTTGCAAAAAATGTGAGCTTCATTCTTTCACTCTATGAATTACACGGAATCCTTTTGCGTAATCAAAATTAAGACTACAAAGAATATTTTTGTGTACTTACAATCGGTTTATCTCCAGAAACAGAAAAAATATCGATGCTTAAAAATTTCAAAATGAAATTTCAAAATCACTTAAAAACTTTACATAATTCCAGAGATCACAAAAATACGTAAGCACGCATCGCGATACCATAAAGATTTGCTTACGGTCATTGCAAGTACATGTCAGAAGCGCATGACAGCTATACTTTGCTAGTTTGCCCGAAAAGGGGCATTTCCCACTTTACCCCACTTCCCACTTTACCCCACTTTCCCCTATTTCATTAAGCATTCAATTCTGTTAAATACTTAATACTACATAATAGCTTATACTTAATATCGACTCTGTCTATACCTTAATGCATATGTGAAATTTTTTATTGAATTGATAATTTTTTTTATCTCATTATATCTGTAATCAATACTAAACTACATAATAATCTTGTAAGTTTTGTCTTGTCAAAATTTATGGTAGACACCCTAGGTGTACATTCAACTGTTTTGGGATTATATACTCCCAACAACCTTCGAACCAAGGTGACCAAAAGTTTTGATCAAAATACAATTTGTTCCCGCTTTTGCAATGTGAAAGTCGGTTACCGGACATAATCCCAACGGACATAATCCCCATTTCGTAAATGGGGATTATGTCCGAAAATTTTTCGGTCATAATCCCCATTTTGGCCATGGGGGTTATGTCCGGAAATTTTTCGGACATAATCCCAATGGGGGTTATGTCCGAAAAATTTAATTAAGATTGAACAAAATTTTTGCAATAATCCATTTAAAAAATTTATATAGTGTTGGATGTTATCGACTGATCCGCGGCCGAAGGCCGCCGCGAAGCCGGTGTTGGATTTTTGGGAGTTTTAAATCCTGAGCTGCGGCCGCAGGCCGCCCACTTACCCCTACCCTTATGTAAAATTACTGTGGAATTTTGGGAGTTGTAAATCCTGAGCTGCTTCTGTGGTCAATAACAAAATATCGTTATGGGGACTATGTCCGTTTTTTCCTGGGGATTATGTCCGAAATACTTGCGGACATAATCCCCATTGAAAAAATGGGGATTATGTCCGTGGGGATTATGTCACGGCACCGTGAAAGTCTCTACTATATAGTATATAGTCTTGTTTACATTTACAATGTTTGATTTAATATAATCTTGCCTTTTTTAATGCCGTCGAATATGTGTTATGACATTCTGTTTTTTTTTAAGGGTCATACATTTTTTTTATTTTTTTTTTTCAGGGTTTTCAACGTTATGTGACTGAAAAAGTGGGAGAAAATAACTCCCAATGAAATGCTGCCCAAAAATAAAACGAAATAACGCCCAAATGATTTTCTTATAAATAGATTTCGAGTGATTATTACCGAAACTTATATGAAAATATACTATACCGCACATTTATCAGCAGATGTTATTTGGCTTAAGGCCCTTTTTATTTATACATACTGAATTTCATTCATATGTCACAAATAGTTTCGGAGATATGTTGAGTTTTATATTTGTTGGGCGTTGCACCGCTCACTTTTCTAGTGGATGTTATTTCTCTCTGTGCCTGTTACAAACTTACGACATTTTATTTACCTATCTGCGTCTGAATATTTCGGAGATATGACGAACTTGTTCTTGGGGCGTGGCACCATCCATTTTCACTTTGAGTTGATTTGATTTCATTTAATTGAATGCATATAATTTTGTTCATATACTAATATTATTTCTACATTTAATGCGACTAACATTTTTGGACCAAAAATCGTGATTTTTTAAAATTTCAGTAGTTTCTGACACTATTTTTATGGATCGGAAAAAAAAGAACTATGTCCTTATCGAGAATTTTTTAAGTACCATAGTGCGCTGATCCAAAATCTTTTGTAATAGGATCCACTTAAAGGTCATGAAAATCTGAGTATAGGACAGTATCCGGGATCGATTGTAGATGAACAAGCATTTTGAAATGAAATCCTATCTGCTTTTTGCACTTTTACTATTTTTTATTGCTTAGGTGTATTCCTTCCCAAAAGGTTCCAAGTTTGAAAAAAATCTAACGATAACTATGTATGCAGAAACTGCTCTCCACGTTTGTAGATATTAAAAATGCAAACAATTCCAATTGATCTCATTCACGAGATATTGAAATTTACCATTTTTTTGTCTTTTTATGAAAAAATCTGTTTTTACAGAGTTAAAAAATACCTAGTAAGGGTGTAACTTTTGAACTGGCCAAACATTAAATACCCTACACTGCAGTAATTTTAAAATTTTGCTTATATGGAAGATGCCACTCCCTCTTGTCTGAGTTCACCCAGTTTTTGCTGTCTGAGTGAAATTTAGTTGGATTATGTCGAAAAACGTTTTCAGCATAGCGTTTTGAAGCTTTGCTTGTATGTGAGGTGCCACGCACTCTTGTTCGAGCTCATCTAGTTTAAGCTCAGAACGTTCATTTATAGTCCTTAGCATTTGAGTAAAATTTAGTTGGATTATCTCAGAAAACTCTTTCAGTATAGCTTTTTGAAACTTTTGCTCTTGTCTGATTTCACCCAGTTTTTGCTCAGAGTTTGCATTTTTAGTTCTTAATGTATGGGTAATTTAGTTCGATTATCTTGAAAAACGCTTTCAGTATAGCGTTTTGCAGCTTTTGCTTCTATGGAAGGTACCCCGCCCTCTTGTTCGAATTTTCCCAGTTTTTGCTCAGATCTTGCGCATACAATTCGTAGCATTTACGTGTATTTTGGTTGCATTATTTTGTTATCTTGCTCAGTTTTCCCAAAAAATGTATTTCCACGCATACCAAGTCACCCAGCCAGCCAGCCACCCAGCCAGCCAGCCACCCAGCCAAACAGATGGACATGAATCCGGCCACAAAATTGCTCCATCTCATTTGGTTTTTTTGATTTTTTGACCTAAACGTAAAAAAATCTCAGTTTCGTTTTTAATGTACAGTTGTTTTGGAAAAGAAAATAGTAGAGTAGAACGGGGTAATGTCGTGCAGGGGGTAATGTCGTGCACTGGCTGTTTTAGCCCAAAGAATTGAATGATTTACCAACTGTTCGTAAGGTAGGGACCTGCTGATCTACTGAGCTTATGCATATAATACTAGCAATTTTCACCAGTTCGTCTCTACAGAGTAACCTTTTTTTCAAAACGCACGCTTTCGGGACGATAAAAGTGTTTTTTCATCGGGTCAGAAAAATAATTTTCCTTGCGGGAAAATATACCAGGTAAGTGTTTTCTGAAACGAAATATCCTGCCAAAGAAAAGAAGTATTTGGTTTTCGAAAAAAATTTTGGGCTTCACCGAGTTATCGAAGTTGACCTTTAAAACGACCATTGGGGTAATGTCGTGCACATTCACTTACACAAACACAATTCCTCGCTACACAAATGTTGTTACACATGGATGTGACCAATGAAATTATCTTTCGATCGGATGCTTACTCGTTGCATTCGCTTGAGATGTATGGCTTTACGAGCATGTCAAAGTTGAGTGCACGACATTGCCCCGTTCTACTCTACACAACATATTATGTACTTCACACTTGTATAATAATGAATAAATACATGATAATGCAAAATCTCCTCTAATAGAACCACTACCTATAATTTCTCACACATTTTGGTACCTTTACTATACTCGGAAAACAATGCACGACATTACCCCACAAATTTTGAGGGGGGTAATGTCGTGCACATTTTTTTTTCTTCACTTACACAAACACAATTTCTCGCTACACAAATGTTGTTACACATGGATGTAACCAATGAAATTATCTTTCGATCGGATGCTTACTCGTCGCATTCGCTTGAGATGTACGGCCTTACGAGCATGTCAAAGTTGAGTGCACGACATTGCCCCGTTCTACTCTATATACCTACCTAATTGATTCATTCACAAACAAAAGATTTAATTCATTTAACGCAGAAAACTCCTTGTTGATAGCTGATTAATTGTAATTCCTTGAATTCCACATATTCGTATGTTATTTTTTCATTTCAGGAATGCAATTAATTAACATTGGATGGTTTTTGCAAGTTCTGAATAAAAAGAAAAGAATTCAATCAAAAATTAATTAATATTTTAATTATGAAATAATTAAACAAAGCAAGAGTGGAATAACCTCCTCCTCTCTGCCATGCAGCAAAAAGTACATACATTGCATTTGTACTACATATATTTGTATGTATGTATCTGTTATTGTTTTTAATATTGCTGGAATATTTCACAAATACATAAACACACGCACGCCCATGTGTATACCGCACTTCCCGGAAGCGCGCTCTTTTGCATGTCAATCAACCAGTCAATGTTGCAATTAATGCATGACTTGCAGCAGCAACATGCACCGGCAACAATAACATGGATTTTGTATGACTTTTTTTTTTTTGTTTCTTCGAATTTCAATTTCAATTTTGCACCATTTGCAACAATCAACATGGCCAAAATACTTTTGACATCGCTGTCAGAGTTGGCTTTAATTTAAATTCGCTTTGCAATTTATTTTTGTATTTTACATTTTCAACTGCATTGCAAGTTTTCAGGTTTTTTATTTTTTTTGTTTTTAGTTGAAAATCATTGAATATCGAAAATTGAATTAACATTTTGGTTGTTGCACTCACTCAGCTATGTGATAAAAAGCATTTTTTTGTATTATTTTCAAAAAATTATAACGTTACGAGTATTTTTATCGATCTTGGCATCAAAAAAGTTAGAATAATTTTATATGTCAACATGCTTTACACCACCTTCTCTCATCGGCGCCTTTTTTCCAGTGTATACTTTTTGTTTCGGTATCATTCACAAATAAATAAAGTTAATTCAATAGTTGACTTTCCAATGTTAATTTAATTAAATGATGTTTTATAACCTTACGCTAATCCAATGCAGACCTTCGATGATGGTTTATGATTGAAATCAACGCATGAGTTACCTTACTGCTGGCCGTTAAGTGCAACCAGTCGAACAAAAGGCTAAACTAAGGGAGAAATGGCACCTTCAATGTTGAACTGCTGTGAAACCAGAATTAAAAGAGATTTTTAAAGGAACTAGACATTAATATAATGCTAAATAAATTTACGTATTTCAACAAAAATAAAAATTATTGCAAACATGTTTTTAAAAAAAATACAACAAACTGCCAAATCACCCGATACTACTTCTACGTTTCCACCAGAGATTTATGAGGTGATTTAAAGCTGTTTCGAGATTTAGCTGTAAATTTCGGCGTAAATCGAATGATTTACCATACGAAAATAAATCTAAATCTGCACATAAATCACAGCAGGGCTACCGATTTTGGCTATTTTCAACTAAGTAGCACTTCTTAAATTGACAATTGGCATTAAATGTTACTAAACACAAAGCAAATGGAGAGTACATATTGCTTATTACATTTGAGGCGTTGCGTGCATTAACGCCCTAAGTCGACTTAGGGTGTTTTTGCGCCCATCGCTTTTTTGAAAAGATTGGGTCTTCAAATATATGTGTACTTAATTTCAACCACCAATTACGATCACAGAATGTGGTAGTGCAATATATATATACTGTTTAAAGAGTTGCGTGCAAGAAGGGCGTAGGGCGACTTGGCGCGTTTTTGCATATAATGAAATAGTGGTCTAACAAGTGTTTGATTTTAAATTTTAAAAGAGGAGATACAATATATAGCTAACTTTTACTACAAATAACTAAAATTTTTCCGAAATTGTATTTATTCCACTTTCAAAAAAACCCGAAAAAAATCATTTGGCACATTAGGTGTCTGGCAGTGGCGGCACATTTCAAAAATCTTACAGCACAGTGGTCTAGAGACTTACGTTTGGCAAAAAGAGTTAAAAATATTTTTTAAAAGAATTCTAATGAAATAATCGAAATACTTTTTTAGGGGAAGTTGAATGATTTTTTGGGAGCTTTAATTTTCTGACATAAATGTGGTACATTTGGGTGGTAGGAGCTGAAATCTGCTGGGTCAGTACTAAAACGGTACACTTAATGTCAATGATCTCTGGATGATGTACGGAGTACTTTTTTGTCTTATACGGTCTAATCAAAGTTTGAATCCTTTTTTCATCTATTCTCTTTTAATTGGTTGCCTATTATAGTGAACAGATATATACTAAGAAAAATTTCACAATGGCTCACTTCAGTTAGGAAATGTCTAGAACTTATAATGGCAAAATAATTGAGGCGCTGCGAATATTAACGCCCTAAGTCGACTTAGGGCGTTTTTGTGCCCATCGCTTTTTTGAAAAGTTTGGGTCCTCAAATATATGAGTACTTAATTTCAACTTCCAATTATGGTCACAGAATGTGGTAGAGCAATATATATATACTATTTGAAGAGTTGCGTGCAAGAAGGGCGTAGTACGACTTGGGGCGTTTTTGCATAAATCAGTTCGCTGTAGGAAAAACTGTTTTTACTCAAAACCAAGGTACTTAACGAAAAAAGTTTATATAGCAAAAATGCTTAGAATTGTGCAGAGAGTACGTCTGATTTTTTTTTTTTGATTTTTTTTTTTCAAGCCAATTTTTGATATATTATAAAATGTTCGAAAAAATCCTGGAAAAATTCACACATATTTTTTGGACGATTCTAAGCATTTTATGCCTTAGACACTTTTTTCGTAAGGCACCTTGCTTTTGAATAAAAACCATTTTTCCGAGCGGTAAAAAAATTTCTATGTTAGGGTTTTCAACAAAAAATTTTGAAGGAAATTTTATCTCCTTATTTTTTTGCGAAACACAATAATTTGAAAGTTTTTTTTGATTTCAATATTCT
This sequence comes from Calliopum simillimum, assembly GCA_951812925.1. Lineage (NCBI taxonomy): Eukaryota > Metazoa > Arthropoda > Insecta > Diptera > Lauxaniidae > Calliopum > Calliopum simillimum. The sequence goes on from OX638368.1 coordinate 103,802,814, forward strand.
AAAAATTCATTTAAATCTATTAATAATATTGAATCGAAATATTCAATTCTTTAAAAGTCAGCATTTGTCTACTAAACTTAACCACCGTTTGCGATATATTGCCAAAAAAATTATAATTTTAAAAGATTTGCTACGTCTTTCTTTGAGTATCTACAAGGTTAGAACTGATCCCAGTCACAATGCTTTTCTAATATACAACTTTGTACCGAATTTCGTTAAAATCTCTTAGCCGTTTGCAAAAAAATTTTGACTAGGTCCAAAAGTTAGATGTAAATATATGCTTGCATTTTATAAAATTAAAATTTTAAAGAAATAAATAAACAAAGACGCACATTTATGAATAGTTGAGGTGAAAATATATTTCATTCCCTTCATTTTAAAAAAAAAAAATCATAAAATTCGGAACAGTTTTGCCGGTTTTGCAAACAAAATGCTAACGTTACTTCAGTGATAGTCAAATGGATTTATGCAAAAACGCCCTATAATTTTAATATTCATTCTTTGATAATTCTGTCTATATGCATAAGTTATGTCCGTTAGTGGTAATTATTTACTCATTTTATTGATGTTAATTGAATAAATTTGTTTTCCAAGGTTTAAATGATGGTTTGTTTTTTTTACATCATTTAGAAACTTTAAATTGAATTATCTCGAAATGCCATTTTTCGACTTGGGGCGTAAATGAACGAAACGCCTCAATTGTAAATTGAGTAACTTAACTTCAACAATGAACAAGAAAAAATACGGTAGCACCGCTATATTGGAAGAAGTCGACACTTTTACGGCACCAAAAAGTTCTGCATGCAGTGTGTGACATAATAGCGCAGTGTTAACAAATGCTTCTCTGAATTTTAACTAATGGTTAACTAATGACTGAAAATAAAATGTTGTTGGTTAAACACTTATCATAAGTTAACTAAGGACTATGAATCTGGGCCTAAATCAGATTTTTGGAGTTATTTGGTATTTCATTATGTATAGTCTTATACTGCTAAAATCCATTGATTCTTTTTTTGTCATAAAAAAATTAGTAAAATATGAATTTCCATATCATAAAACAAAAACTTATTTTTATACCCTACACCCAGGGCATATTCACTTTGGCCTTCCGTATGAAACGCAGAGAAGGAGGCTTGGTAGGTATAGAAAAGTATATTCTTGATCAGCGCCACCTCCTTGGGTCGATATAAACATGTCCGTCTGTCCGTCTGTCTGGCTGGCTGTCCGTCTGTGAAAATATTTTTTACGGGAAAACAAGATAATTTGATGAAATTTGGAACACTGCCTTTGTTGTAAAAGTTTGCTCACGGGATTGAAAATGAGTGAAATCGATCAACGGACACGCCTACCGCCCACACAAAAAAGATATTCAAAACGCAATTTTATGAGCACTATCCACGATAACGCAACCAAAATATACATAAATACTGGGAAAAGTGACTGACAGCTCTAGCCAAAAACTAAGTGAATTTGGATAAGAGGGCGTGGTACCTCCCATATAAGTAAAACTTACAAAATGCTATACTGAAAGCGTTTTTGAGAGAATCCAACCAAATTTCACTTAGACACTATGGAAAGCAAATTTAAGCTCTTAAAAGAAACTAGGCAAACATTGACCATGCAGCATGGCACCTCGTATATAAGCAAAAACTTCAAAATGCTATACTAAAAGTGTTTTCTGAGATAATTCAACCAAAAGACAGTAATTGCAATCTTTATGCAAAAACTTGGTTGATTCGGACAAGAAGACTTGCCACCTCCCATACGTTCATAGTTTTTGAAATGCTGTAAAGAAATCGTAACTTGAGGTTATGCAAGCGAATTTCGCATAAATGCTTAAAATAGTTAGCGCACGGTAATACCCTTACTTGTTTTTGCTTAAAGCTTTTCAAAACTTGAATAGGAACGAAATTTAAAACTGAAATTTTTCAGTCAAGAGTTGTAACTTTAAGATAATTTAATTTGTTCAGAAAATGCAAGTGGCGTAAATTCATCGCAGATGCGTTTGCACAAATTTATGGTTTTATTTATGGTGAAAATCAATCATTTTTTAATGAAATAGCTTCCAAAAATAATAATAAAATTAAAAAAAAAAAAAATAAATTCCACAAACACCGGGATATAAATTTTTTATTATTTTTAATTTTTTTTATATTTTTTTTTTTCATCCACAAAAGCCAATTCATTTAAAATAAAAATTAATTTGAGGAAGCACCACTAGAAGTGCATGCACCTATTGAATATGACGATAAAATAAAAAAAATATTAAGCCGGATTTAAATAAAATACAACCCATTTATTGTTAATAAACACTATATGTTATGTTTTGTTGTAATAATGTTGTATGTACAGTTTATAAAAACATTGTAAAATTACACATACATGAGAAATTACCTATGATTTTCTGTTTTTTCAAATTAAAATAATAAAAAATCGAGCTTGTTATGTTTGTTCTTCTGCCTTTAGAAAAAACACAAAGCACACATTTATGTACATGTGCGGAAAAAACATACATCCATAAGTACATTTTTTCAATGTGTTTAAAAATGTATTCATGTGAAAAACTGATAAAAAACTTAATATGAAAGCCATATCCTTTGGGACCAGGACAAATGTATGTCCCACGTGTGTGTTGTCATTTATGTACATGTGTGACATGCATATAAGTACATATACATCTACAACATATTTCCTTTGATTTTTTTCATTTTTTTTAATAATTAATTTTCTAGAATTTTTACACTTATTATTGTAAGTATTATTATTAACACTGTAAAGGAAAAATTACAAAAAAAAAAAGACATTTTGCTTTAAATGCTTTTCACTTAGCTTAGCTGAATGGTGGGGTTTTTTGAAACTTAGCATTTTACGTAAGTTATTTTGACTGTTTATTACACCGTTTGACAAAATTCAACTTTTGGTTGCACATATAATAAAAACCAATATATTCTGAAAATAAGGCTAAAAATAAGTTATACGTGTCTTTCCGATTTTTTGGAGAGTGTCGAAATTTTTTTTTTATTCGGCCTTTAAAGTTTTCTATACATGTGTTGAGTCAACACACAAAATTTTACGATCCTTACATCTGAGGTATATCATGTCTTCTAAAGATTTATGGAGGATATTAAGTGGAATATTTTTGTGGAAAACTTTAACACTCTAAGTCCCCCACAAATTGGTAATTTTTGACTATTTCTATTAAAGTACAAAAGTTACCCCCTTAAATGGGGGAAAAATGGATCAATATGTACCACAGAAATATTTGCTATAAAATTTCACTAATAAATGCCGAACACTAAAAAGTAGAAAATTCACCGCGAAGGCCAATTATATTTAAGTTTTAAGCATTTCTTGACTTTTGTGGCCCCTAATGAAATTTCCGTAGAATATTTTGTGTAATATTTCAACCGATTATAACCCGTTTTTTGGGAAGAGGGGTCAAAGAGACCCACAAAAACAGTATATAATGGGTTAATGTGCTTTAAAAAATATTTCCTGTGTGATTTGTTATGACCTTGGGACAACTACTTTTAAAGGCGAAATTTCGAAAATTCGGTTCTTTTGCATATTTTAGCTAAAAAAAAAAACAATACTTATATGGGTAATGTAAGGCATATAATTTTTTTCTATACCTTCAATCAACATGCAAAATTTGAGATTTTGTAAGATTCACTCCAAGTATTTTTGAGTGTCTGGTCAAGTACTTAACATTCTTATACTTAAAAATTTAAAAACACCCTCAAAAACTTAAGTTATCCTTAAAAATCAGTTTTTGGGCTACTTTGTGCGATTAAAAATTTGTAGTTCAATTGTTTCTTAACCGATTTGCAGTTTTTCACTATTTTGGAAGGTAGACTTTATGGCCATTTTGAAAATATATACTTTAGTTTAAGTTCAATGGAAATATTTGAGGAAATTTTAAAGGTAAGTTAGAATTTAGAAAAAAAATTCCTGTTTTTTGCAGTTTGATGTCTTTTTTAAGCAATACTTTGAAAGTTAAGGCAAATTTAATTTAATTTTTACCTGGAAAGTTTGGCGGGATTTTTGCAAACAAGTTATTTTATAGACTTCGATGTGCTTTTTCAGAATTTCAACTTTCATGTTCGCTCGCGCCGCCATACTGGAAAAATGGCGCCCAAAATCAGTTTTTTACAAATATCTCTTTAACGGTTACAGTTAGAGAAAAATATTGTGTAGCAATCTTTTAGCTTATAAAATTTTCTATAAAAATGATCCATCAATTGTTTTCGTATGACCTATAACTCAGGAGATATCCTAATTCAAAATTTGAAAAAACTAGTAAATTGTGCATGCCGCTTATGAATAGGCACAGTGATGTGATGAGCTTAAAATTATGATAACTCATGAACGGTGAGTCACACGTTTAAAATAAAAAAATTTGTTTATAGGGAATCACTTCCACTACAACACACATATGATTTTTTTTTTCAGGCGACCTATAGTTTAGGAGATATTTTTATAACAAGCTTGAAATTTCGAAAAAAACCGTTTTTTCAAAATAGCCTCAAAACGGTTCGTCCTAGAAAAAAAATTGTTCATGAGTTTTGTAGAACGTTCAATGTCCTAAAAGGATCTCTCCGAACTGTTTTTTCTTTCGACTTACCGTTCATGAGATATCATTCAAAATTGAACATTGTACTATGCGCAGTACTTACTATGTTCAGTTTTAAATGATTTTTAAGTCGCGATATTTCATAAAGGGTAAATCTGACGAAAAAACACTTCAAAGGGATCCTTATAGGGAATTGAACGTTCTACAAAATATGCATGAACAATTTTTTTTCTAGGACGAACCGTTTTGGAGCTATTTTGGAAAAACGGTTTCTTTCTAAATTTTAGGTTTGTTTAAAAAATATCTCCCAAATTACAGGTCATCTGAAAAAAAAAAAAAAAATCATATGTAGATTGTAGTGCAAGTAATTTCTTATAAACGGATATTTTTACTTTAAACGTGTGACTCACCGTCATGCACAATTTACTAATTTCTTTCAAATTTTGAAATTTTGGGCGCCATTTTTCCAATATGGCTGCGCGAGCGAACACGATTCGAGGTAGCAAAGTTGAAAATCTGAAAGAGCATATCGAAATCTATAAAATAACTCGTTTGCAAAAATCCCGCAAAACTTTCCAGGTAACATCATTTTATTCTCCCAAATGATTGTACATACTATTAAAAGTCTGCGAAATTTTTGGGATTTTGTAGCACTGTGTTATTATTATTTATAGTCATAATTCATAATTATTTTTGGTTTTCATAAAAGTCATACCCAGCTGTAAGAAATAAGCAAATCTATGGGTCTTTTCAAATGTTCCGTATATTTTCTCAACATAGTCATACTTTAGGTGAGCACAAATAAACACGGTCATTTAGTAGTTTTACCTGGAATGTTTACGGGAATTTTCCCGCAGAGTCCGGGACGTTTGGTCGGCCTGACTTTAATGAATGAAATGTTAAAAAGCACTAAGTGGATAAGTTTTAAGGAGGATCTATGCTTCGAGAGGGAATTAACAACACAAGATGGAAGTTCTTTGAAATGAATGTAATCAATATAAAAACACTAGACTACACTACAAGCATCCAGGCAAAAAGCGGGCACGTCAAAAACTAAAAAAGTTCACTTCCTAGAGCGTGTTAATAGTAAATGTATAAAATGTATGGGAAGTCATTTCTAAAACAAATGCAATAAACAAAATTATCTGCTAAAAAGAAAATAATACAATAGCAAAATCACAGCCATGCAAAGGACTGTATCTGGTAGTATATCAATTTCTATTGTATCGTTTATTTATTTAATCCAATAAATCGTATCAATTGCTATGCGACGTTTTGTGCTTTGCCAATCCCTTGCGATGGCCTACTCTTTTCTTTTCTTTTTGTCATCATCGCTTTTGTGTATAATGTGTCGGTGCTCTGACGGTCTTTACAAAGCGTATCCTTGACGTATCCATAGCGAGGAGCAAGGAAGAAGAAAAAAAAATTGTTAACTTTAGTTTCTTCATTTGCGCTTAAACGCTATTCTTTATCGTTACTTTCATTCGCCGTTTCTGGTCCGTTATCGCTTTTTTTCTGCTTTGCTTTCACGTATATCCTTTGTATAAGCCAATATATCCGTTTTCGAATGTCCTTATTATGTTGAATGGCAATGTGTGTTAGTGATTTCATTCTGCGTAAAAAGTGGGGTGTGCGAACGTGCCAAGTTTGTGGGGTTGTTGCTGTTGATTTAAGATTTCATATCCTTATTCCTGCTGTTTATTTATTCGGTGATGGTGTGTTGGTGGGGTGTGCCAATTTTTCTTTTTTCACACATTTTACACTTTTTTGCTTCTGTGTAAATCTTTTTTTGCAAAAGTCAGAGCAACACTGTCTTTAAAATGCAAATTCATTTTCTGAATTTTTGTTTTTTTTTTTTATATCTTTTGTTTGATTTTCATAAAAAAGTTTAAGTGAATTAAAAAAGTTGTGCAATATTTTGCACAGTGATGCCAATTTACGATGCAGCAGATAAAAGGGTTTAACTTAAATCCCATAGTGTTTTTAATTTTCGACATCTGAATTGATATCAAGTTAATAGTCAGTGTATGTAGTATGTGTTAAGGTTTGTTGATAGTATCTGAAAAAGCAGTGATGGTAGTAAACGGCTTTTTTCGAATTTCAACTATGGATGGTGGTAAATTGGCTTTGAATGTCAAAAAAATGACTCTCTATGTTGAGTCCTGATTGAACCTTTGGTAAATTTTTGCATCTGTATGTTGAAATTCAGATTAAATCCAAATGGACAAAGCTTGATGCATGAAAGTTTGATCTAAGGATATTAGTCTGATTGAGATTAAAAATGTAAGTTGACCTAGGTATACAGTAGGGAGCAGAATTGAGTACATGTTTGCAACACCTCTATTAACCTGCCCATAAAACTGGTAATACTTCGGGCTAAAAGGCACTTCAGATTATTTGAGTAGTCATATGTGTTTTCTTATGTTTTTCTGTACGATGTTTTCTCTGACTGCCAAATTTTTATTGTTTTTAATTTCTATTGTTGAAATGGTTTTAATTTTTTATTTTTCAAACATCATAAAAAAATTTGAAAACTCATATGACTTCTCTTTTCAAATAGATTCAAATCTAATGCCAAAATAACTCATATGAGTTTTCTTCTGATAAATCATTTGTGAAAGAAATTTACATTCACACTATCAGAGTTGCCATATTTGACAACTCATAAGAGTTTCTGTATGACTTCTCAGATAGTCTGAAGCAGCTTTAAGGCTTTCACCTCACGTTGATTTTTTTTTTTTGTGGAATGATGATTTTTAGATATCTTTGATACATACAAGAGAATAATAGTGAAAAAAAATGTTTTAAAATTTTTTTTTTAATAGTTATTAACAACTTAAGTTTTTGAAAAGTTTGAACAGTACCTTATTCTAAAATTCATTGCTTATAAACTACTCATCGAATATAAATTTTTATTTAATAAATTGCTATTTAGTCACTATTTCGCGACCTTAGAACAACATGGTTCTAACTGAAATTTTTTGAGTTATATATAGTTTCGTACTAAATAGACCACGCTCTTTCGATAACTGCTACTCAAATATTTCTATCTCGTATGGTTTCTGAGATAATTAATGAAATTGAGATACACAAGGTTCTATCTACACATATTCAAATTAAAATTAATTTCACAAAGTTCTAACTGCCAGATAGAACTTTGTGTTTCTCTAAGAGAGCAAGCAAATTAGATAAAATCATGTAATTTTGTTAAACAAGCCCCGATTTTGAGCGGACATGGCTCAACACTTAAGATTTACGCAGTTTTTGAAAAAAAGGTCGAAAAACGGTTTTGGAAAATGGAAGAACTCGAATCGATGATAGTCACTTTCGATAAACATGCTAACGCTGAATCCGAATTTGGCATCAAAGTCCCTACATCTTATATGGTTTCCTATCACAAATGTTAAAAAAGTTATCATAAATACGATTTTTGAGGTTGTTTAGAGGACGCACAAAATTGTTTTTCCCTTTTCTATTGCATGCAACATATAATATTGTTATTTTTTCTCCAAAATGAGCTACAAACTGGTCCCGTGTTACTATTCCTTAAAAAGTTATACTCGATTTAAATGACACATGAAAGTATGTAAATTTTTCAAAAACCGTTTTTCGACCTTTTCCCAAAAACTGTATATATCTAAAATGTTGGTTTGTTCTAAGTTCAATTACTAACAAAATGAGGCATGTCGGCTTAAAATCGGTGTTTGTTTAACAAAATTACATCATTTTATCTAATTTGCATGCTTTTTAACAGAAACGGAAAGTTCTATCTGACAGTTAGAACTTTATTTCCCAATTTCATGCACGTTATCATGTAGCAACAAAGTTCTATCGATATTTTTAAGCTAAAATTTCTTGTTAAATAGAAAATGTATTTTAATTATTTTAGTATCAATGAAATCCTCGCGACAATCAAATGCTTGTTATATAAATAACATTGTGATTAAAATCAATTCATAAAAGTTATAACATATAAATTAGGCTGACCCAAAAAAACTAAAGGTGTTCCGATTTTAGGTGCTCAGCACTCAAAATGTTCGGTATGGTCTAGAAACTACGTATGTAAATTTTGGTAAAAAAATATTGAGATTTAGCACTCGCGCAAGCTCGATAAGTAGCGCTGCCTTGATCGTACGAGAATGGGGTTCTTTCAGCCCGTGGAAATTGATAAAAAAGGATTGGAACAATTTTTTTTCCTATCCTACTTTATATTTTCGAGGTCGCTGAAGACAATGGCATTGCCAGTTTTTGGAAAAGATTCCAAGATTTCAAGATATTTAAGATATCTCTCGAAAAAAAAAAAAAAAATTTGAGATTTTTGTTTGATTAAATTGCCATTAATCGTAGGAACATTTTTTATTTTTGTTTCTCGGAATGTAGTCTTGTAGCCTAAATAGTGACGAACAAAATGAGTGGTCGCACAATATTTTTTGACAAAATCTTCTCGAGATATCGGCCACAGACTGAACCGCCGTCCTGCCGTATTGCCGGTCACTGGGGATATCTGTCGATTTTACGCTATTTCCATTGATTTTTGGGATCCTACCTTGTACTTTCGACGTCGCTGGAGATGCGGGAACATTTATTTTCACGATAAAATGCAAGTGTTTCAATACATTCAAGATATTCATATGATAAATTTCCCTAGTGGGATTTCCAATGAAAAGCAGAACTAGCTCTAAAACCTCGACATAATTTTTCCGCGCATGATTCATCTGGAGCTAGTGATTGATGTCCATCGCGGTTTTCTTCTGGAAAGGTGCCAATATCTCCCAAATTTTTCAGTGGAAGATAGAAAAATTACTTCAGTGGAAGATAGAAAAATTTGGGAGACATTGACACCTTTTTTTATATATGACATGATATATGACACGAAATATTCAAACATATGTAGATTTCTCGAAAGTGATGTGTGTGTAGAAAGAACCCTGTTGTTCTAAGGTCGCGATTTATAAAACAAATAATATTATAGTCACATGTAACGTCATTTGTTATTGAAAATATCGCTTTTGTATAAACAAATTAAAATTAAACAATGTTCTGCCTGTGATAAATTTTTGTCGTATACGTAGAGCACTACTTATGTTTCGGGATTAATAAAAATGTTTGTTATTATTTGAAAATGGCTTTATTGTTTTTCAAAATATTCCCCTTGATGATCAATACACTTTTGCATTCGTTCAAACCATTTATCATAGCAGTTTTCCCATTCTTCTTGAGACACCTCCAAAATATGGTTTTTGAACGCTTCAACTGCTTCTTCGGCGCTCGTAAATCGTTTACCACGCAGTTAACCTTTGATGTTCGGGAACAAGAAGTAGTCATTGGGTGCCAAGTCAGTACTGTACGGAGGATGAGTCATCAATTCGATGTTTTGACTGCTCAAAAATTCACATGTTTCACGAGATGTGTAAGAGCTCGCGTAGTCATGATGGAGAATGATTCGTCTTCGGGGGTTGGTTTAACGAATTTCTCCGAAGACTTCCGGCCAACAAATGGTCGTGTACCACTCAGAATTGGCCGTCCTACGTTGCTGAAGCGGAACAGTTGCCACATGACACATTCAGATGAAGAAACAGGCGACCATTTACTTCGCTGTGCTTCTTCGACGACCAACTTTTGTTGGATTACCCACACGGTCGATTGCTGTTTTGTTTCCGGCTCATACGCATATATCCATGATTTGGCACCTGTCACGATTTTATACAAGTCTTTTGAAACACCACGGTCGAATTTTTTAATTATTTCTTTACACCAAACGATGCGAGCCTTTTTTGAGCGATTGATAAATTATGGGGTTTTCAACGAGAACAAAAGTTTTTTACAACTAAGTGTTCATGCAAAATCGAATATATTGGAGTGGAACTAATGTGCAAGGATGCCTCTATTTCACAATATGCCACATGACGATCTTGCATTATTAGTTCATGCACTGCATCGATGATTTGTGGCACAACAACCGATTTTGGACGACCTTCACGGAATTCGTCGGTGACCGAACTCCGACTGAATAAAATTGGACTTGATGCTGTGAAATTGAAGGCATTTAGTTGAAAAAATTGTTATTATAATACAAAATGTGACTCTTTATGGCCTTATTCCATATTATGACATTTCTTTTGTCCCTTTATGTACTTACTCTAATAACTCCGTTGGTTTTGCGAATTTGGAAAAATTGAACTGAGAAAATTTGTTTAAATTAGTCTGAGAAATCTTACAATTTTCCGGTGTTCTACCAATTAGTCTATTGATAAGATGGTAAAAACATGCTTAAAAAGAAGTAAGACGTTCACGGGTTTTTATTACAGAAATCAGTCAATTGGTCATTAAATATGAAAGAACCGCGGAGTGCTATTAAATTAGAGGGTGGAAATTGGGGGGAGGGAGGTTAAATGCACCCTTTGCTTACCTATCTCCGAACCTAAAAAAGTTATAGGCAATAGAGTAAAGAAACGCAAGAATTCGTTTTTTTCCTTTTTTGTTTCAAAACTTTTGGTATAAAAAATATTTTTAAAATTTTTTGAATAAGCTATTTCGATGGCAAATTTAATTCTCTACAAACAGATTTCTAAAAAAAAAAAAAATACCGAAGTTTTGCTTCGTTCGATAGATATTTTAAAAAACTGCAAAGGGTGCATTCCCCCATTCTTATTCAATAGCACTCCGCGGTTTTTTCATCTCTAATGACCAATTGACAGATTTCTGTAATAAGAACCAGTGAACGTTTTACTTCCTTTCAAAATGACCTTATCAAAAGACTACAATTCCCAACCACCCTGTACTATATAGAAAGTTGTTTGTGGGTTTGTTTCGCGAAAAACCTAAATGTTAAAACTTTTTAATAAACTTGCGAAAAATAGAAATAAAAACTAAGAAACTTGACATTAAAGGTTTAACCAACGTTTGTATACATTGGAATTTGCATATGTACACATTAACACATACCCAAAGGGAAAAATATCAAGCACTTCTAAGGCGCTTGTTCCAATAAAAATTTAGAAGTGCTTACACAATGATTTTTGATAAGCATTCAAACATCCAAAAATTTTTGTAGAGACATGTAGTTTTTTAAGAAAGAGTGTGTTTAGTATTCAAAACAAAAAAAAAAAAAAAATTGATTTGGGTTTTATTCCCACCGTGGGGAAAATTTTTTTTTTTTATTTTACTTTTTTATTACCCTTCGCGATAAGCTTCAGAAAGCTTACATCCAAATTATGCAATATAAAAAAGAAGAACCTGTATTATTGGGCAGAATCGCTTAAAGCTGAAATAAGGGGAAAAGAAGTGCTTCAAAAACCCTTCTGAAGTGCATCTTTTTCACCAATAAGCGCTTCCGCTCCGTAAGAACCCGGGCTAGGTTCGAACCCATGTTGTTCTTACTGCACCCTTATAAAAAATCATTGTGAAAGTGCTTCTAAATTTCTATGCGGATAAGCGATTTCGAAGTGTTTGGAGAAGCGCTAGAAATTTTTCATCTTGGGAAAGAAAGCTTTTTGGAGCGCTTTTGTGCTCAAACTTTTTTCGTTTTGATTTAACGTTGAGCTTCCAAATTATTTGACCGTTTCTGGTTTTTCCATATACCCTGTATGTGCACATACAGTGAATATACAGAGCTTATTTGAATTATGTGTGTGTTTGTATGTTATATGCTCTTCATAGCTAAATATCATCTCAAATTAGTACAAATTACAAAATCCATTTTAACGAGGATGCGTAGAATTTACGAGTCAGATTGCAGGGGCCCAGAAGTATGATGAACAAACGAGCAACGTTTCGAAATGTGATGCACAGCAGGAACAAATTTCATATACGATATGTTTTAAGCAAATATTTATTTAATAGCACACATTCGCCCCAGTGAAACAGTGAAATATTTTTCATAATTTAATTGCAACAACAACAACAACTGAAAAGCGCAAACAAAAACAAAGAAATACAAAATGAAATCCTTAACAAGGATATCTCGCCTTGTAGCCTTACAAAGCGTTGTACTAAATATTAGTGTGGTATTTAACGTAGAAGATGCGGAAAATGCTTTAAGGTTGCGTGGAATGACAAAATAATATCGAAAATAATACAAGATCTGTTGAACTTCATACTGGACTTGAAATTAAGAGATTTGAAATACCATTGAAATATCGGAGGAGTGCAGTGCGAAATATACGTAGGCAGGACTAAGTACTAAAGCATTTGTAAATGAGGAGTATTTTTTCAAAAGGGCTTATAACCAAAACGAGGCAAAAGTAATGTCATACACATTATTTGCATAATAATCGATTAGTGGATAAATCTGATTTTTTTAACTAAATGATATTAATTTTAAGCCATCAGGTAAACTTTTCGTGAAAAAAGAACCCAATTTTATTTATTTATAACAAAGAATCAGGTAATTAATATTATGATACTACTTTTGCCTCGTTTTGGTTATAAGCCCTTTTGAAAAATAACTCCTCAAATAAGAAGTGCAATTAATGTTTTCACCATTAAAAGTTATTTTATTATGCCTGGATGAAATCAACTGCTTTACCAGCGTTGCTGAGATCATTATTAATGAAGCATGGATCAAAAAACGATGGATATGAACCCTCCAAGATGTACCCAACAGATTACATCTGGCTCGCCAGCATGCACATCGGATTTGGAGGTGCAGGAAAAAACCTGATATAATCGGAACAGTGTCAGCGTTAAACAAAAGTCAGCCAATTTCGGCTCACCTTCAATTAACACAATATTATAGTATTTTCCAAATTTCTCAGAACCGCAATTGAAATTGAGTTTGTTATTTTTTTTTATTTTTTTTTATTTATTTTTTATTTTTTTTGTTTTTTGGGTCGTCTACAACAAACACAATATTTAAATAATTTTCTAAATTTCTCGGAACTGCAACTTCCATGAAAATCAGTATCAACTGAGTTCGATTCTTGAGTGTATGAAAAAAAAAAAAAACAGCAAAAAGAATTTTTCATGGATGTTGTAGTCCCGAGAAATTTTAAAAATTATTGAAATATTATGTGTGTTGTATACGAACCAAAAAAAAAAAAAAATCAATAACAAATATGAAGGGTATTGCATTCCCTAGAAATTTGGAAAATATTGATATACTTATTGTGTTTGTTTCCTTTATCGGAACCGATATTGTTCATCAAACACGCATCGGCTCTTGAAAAATCTGTTCCTTCTAGGAGTGTCAGGAGAATACATACTCGTATGTTGAAGGAATTCTTCCAAAATTGCAGTGCAGAAATTCTCGTAGCCTTTTCCAGAAAATCTTAAACTTTGTTAAGCTGGCGCAAATATGATTATACCATCCCTATGCTCTGAATGACTTGCTTGGTTGCGTTAATGATCGCTGGAAAAACATTTGTTTTTTTTTTTTCACCCACTCTAATTTTCGCTGTCCTGTACGTTACCAAACAACGCAGCGTTGGTGCATGATTTTGCATAAATATTTTGACTGAAATTTATATACTTGGAAAGTAAATAAATGTTGTTTACGGAAATGTTAACTTTGCTAAAGTTGTCATGTATTGTACTCGTTATAAAGGGTAGCAACAGGAGGTACCATACACGGTAAACTTGGAAGGGTTGTGCTCGTAGGTGGATGACTAATTTTAATTATTTTAGCGCTAAGGGGTGTTAATTGCCAAAACGGGAGAACAAAATGAATTGGTGTTGTTTGAAAATGTTGTTTTGCTGAAAATGAAAACAAAATTAAATTTTTGGGAAAAATGAGCTGTGTGTTTTTTTTTTTTTTTTGCGCAAAAGGTAAACTCTTTCGCAAATCTGGCATTAAAGCAGTAAAATATGCAGAATTTTTCATTAAATTCTTTGCTAAGTATTACGGATTTAGTTGGCTCTTTTGAAATATTCCATTATTAATCATCACAACAGTAAACATCACTTATCTTGAGCATAATTTAATGTGAATCTCTTGCTACGCGTAAAATCTCGAGAGTAAAAATTCTTATCAAGTTATCGTAATCCTTAGAGCATATTGTGAGCAACTAATGGATTTTAGTAGCGCAACGAATTGTATTTAAGTAGATGCTAAAAAGAAGATGGAAATTTCCTTGCTAACATTCAATCTTGTACATACTACCACAGCCACAAACGTGTCAAATTGAAAAAAATAAAAAATGAATGAATGATCTTTGAAATAGGCAATGAAATACAACCTAACAACACGAAAAACTTCAAGAATATACATTAAACTGGTTCGATTTGTTTGAAGCAAAAAAAAAGTCGTCCCCACACAGACTCAAAAGTTAGATAGACTTTTAAAAACGATATCAGCATCATTTTGATTAGCATTTTTGATTCTCCTGAATCCAAAAATCGATTTTTTTTTACGTTTGGATAAATGCTTTATTACTCATAATTAAGGCATCTTACAGAGAAAGCTTGGATGTCAAAAAATGCTTAGAATCGTTCAAGTGATGCGTGAAAACTTTTTAAGAAAAAAATATGCACACAGTAAAAATTTTAGTTTAATTTTAAAACCAAAAAAGTGTTTATATAGAACAATGCCAAAAAAAATTTTAATTTTGAACTATTTATTTAAATTTTAAACTATTTATTTTAATTTTATTGGAAAAAAAAAAAAACAAAAAAACCATCCATACTCAGATCCGAACCCAGGGTTATATACCTATGTGAATGAATTGCGAAGTCTTTAGTTCATTCGGCTATTAAGCTTATTGACGTAGTTGTGTGAAATTTGTATTTAAACAATTGAAAAAAAATTTTTTTTTTTATTTTGTTCTCGTTTTATTTTATGCTCTCTTGATAAAAAAGTTTCTCAAATTTTGAAACTAAAAAGTCTCTCCAAGCTAAATTAAAACTTTGATGGCATTAGTTTCAAACCAAAAGTATTAAAGTTATTTAAGGATTGTTTTTAAGCCACTTTGGTATTAAAAAATTGAAAAACTAAATGGTTTAAAAGTAATAATTTTTTGTAATAAAATTAAAACCTACGAGAATAAACTGCAACCTTTTTCGGAATAAATTTTGAATTTAATACCAATGCCGAATGAAATCAAAAGTAAACTATAATTTTTAACTGTGCAGATATCGTTTTTATGAGTCGTTTTCAAGTCGGTGTCTAAATTTCGACCCTATCTACGGAAGTAGGTACCCTAAAAAATTTAACTCGTCATTATTTTAGTTATGTATAGGAACACAAAGGCTGTTAGAAAATAATGCACAATGAAAAAACGCCAAAAAATAAACAAATTAACACCCAAAAAAAAAAAAACGAGATAATGCCCAAATTTATAGAAATAATTTGGGCGTTATTTCGTTTTTGGTTTTTGGGCGATATTTTCTAAAGCCCATACACTATCGGCTTTCGAGAGTTTGCAGACCGAAACTTAATTATTCCAAGTAAAACTAAATTGAATCTTTCACCCGATTTATGTTCAAGAACTAAAACATTACTGGAATCGGTTTTAATTTGGGTAAATAAGTACTGTAAGATAAGACTGCACTTCTTCCCACACGTTTAGAAATTTTGAATTAAACTTAAATGATTTGAGGGTTATATATGAAGCATAACATACCGTTCCGGATAGCATTTTTCTTTTACATCTTCTATTTTTTTGAAACTTTTTGTCTTATAGTACTAGTTGAGATTAGCATCTATGATTTTTTCAGAGACATAAATTTTCAAAAAATGAAAAAAGCTGCAAAAATAACATTAAGTAGTTTTTTGGAATGCTCATAACTCCGTCAATAGTCAACCAAATCATGAAATTTTTTTTTAAAAGTTTTGTTTTTTAAGAAAATTTTTCTTAAATAATTTTTTTATTAAATTTTTAACGTTCACAACTATATTGCTATTTTTATCAATGATTGCACTGTTTAATTTAAAAAAAAAAAAAGTTTAAAAAAAACTTTAATAAATTTGACTAAGACTACTTTAAGAATGGGCAAAAGTTGGGATCTATTTTCTTTTAAATTTTTTAACTAACAAAAAAGTGAGTGAAAGAACACTCAAATATTCTTCGTTGCCGGAAGAGGTTAAAAATGTTCAACGACCCTCACTAACTTTACCTCTCCAATATTTTTCTCAAACGTACTACCCCCTTTTTTCCACCCCTTAAGGGGCCACCAATACAAAATTTGGAAAAATATAAAAATAAAATTCCTTATTGCCGGGAGAGAGTAAAACTGTTTACCTTCCCCCATTAATTTTTGATTTTCAATATTTTTTCGAATGTACTAACCCCTTTTATCCATCCCTTAAGGTGGCTCCCATACGAAATTTGGATAGAAATATAAAAATAAAATTCCTCATTGCCGGGAGAGGAAAAAAATATTCAGCGACCCTCATTAACTTTTCCTCTCCAATAATCATCTCTTTTTTTTCCACTAATTAAGGGGGCTCCATAAAAAAGTTTGATAAAAATATCAAAAAAATTCTTGATTACCGGGAGGCGAAAAAAATTTTCACCGATCCACAATAATTTTTCCTCCTCAACATATTATGTCCTTTTTCCACCCCTTAAGGGGCCTCCCATATAAAACTCAGATAAAAATAATAATAAAGTTTAAAAAAACTTGATATATCAAACGCTATGAAAAGATAACCTTCAAACAAATAGTAGTGGAAAATCCCACCCCATAAAAGCGAACAGATAATTTTCGGCAATTCCCTCAATCCGGTCCTGCGTAGAGGACATAAAAAAGAAATTCAAAGGAACTGAAGTTATGTGAAGTTAGTTTGAGGCACATTTGTAAGCACATCAATCATATCTTATGAAAGCCAAGTGAATACAAAAAAGTCAGACAGCAACTGAAATTCAGGGATATCCACAACGACTAAGGCCTTACGTATGTATTGTATTATAAAAAATATGCTTGTTCAGCACAAATGTCACGTGTATCCTATGCATGTAGTTTCTGATCATGCTAACATTTTATATTTGATATGCAAAATTATTGCAAATTCATGGAAAAGACGTAGATTTGACTTACTTCCCATTTTTTTGATGGCCTAAAAATAGTAAGGGGCCAAAATCGAGGGAAAAACAAACGAATGTAGGAATGGCATCTCACAAATATTTGCTACACACCACGCATGTTAGTAGTCAATTGAACTTGACAGCTGCTGTCAAGTTGACATAATTAATGTTTATTTCGTCGTTTTCACTTTTCGTTTGTGTGCGTAGTGACACTGGCAAAACTCTTGTTTATTTGTGTGAGTGAGTTAGTCCGTTTATGTATTGGTGTGTTTGCGTAGCACTTATTTTATTTGTTGTTATTTTAGCCTTTGTAGTTTGTCAACAACCATAATAAGAAAAAAAAAACCAGGCATATGAGTCAAAACCTTGGGATCATCATTTAACACTCTACACCGTATATAGGTACAGTGAAAATACGGGTGAGACCCTTTAAATCCGATAAACTCTATTCATATACCATTTTTCAGTATACCACACCCTGTAGGCCAGGAGCTCCCAAAATTTTGGCAAAAAGCAATTTTTTTTTTTTCATAACTATAAAAATTTAATGAACACGAAAAACGCATTATTTTTATTCCTTTTAACCGTTCTCAAGTTATTCGAAGATTTCTATTTTCGAGGTTATGGCTTCATTTACATCAATATATTTGTATAACGCCAAGTACGATCGATTTTATTTTTTCACGTTACAAAGAGTGGGTAATGGCGCTTCTAACAGGTTTACCAATCATTATGCTCCGAACAAAATTGACTGAGTTATGGCAGGAAGAAATTTTAAATTTCACAAGTTTATAACAACATTTCATATGAATGTCAAATAAATTTTTCGTATATTGTTTTTTTGCAATTTTATTTAATGGCACATTTAATTGCAAACATTTTGAGCCTATGCTGAGCAAAATCAAATGAAACTTTGAGAAGATATTAAGGTTTTAGTGAAATAGAGATATTTCGATTTCTTTCAAAAATTCATATTTTTGATACAATCCGCAATGTTATTCTACAGAAGATAATGAGAAGGTGTCTAGAGCATCTTCAAAATGTTCAATGAGTGTAATATAGCTGATCTGGAGGCTGAAAAATTAGATCTGTCGACAAAGGCCGAACATTCTCATTATCCTTATTGCACTAAATCCCTACACAAAGAAGACAACATTGTCAAAAGTGGCGTGTTGTTTTAACCACGTGACGACCCAAATTTTAGAACATGGCTCGATTGTGGCAGTTTTAACAACGCGCGTTGCTAAATGGGTTTCAACTACGTTTGTGAGTGATGTAACAACGCGCGTTGCTAAATAAAATACAAAAGAAAAAACTATTTTTTTGTATTAATTTTGAATTTTTCCTGTCAACGGCAACGAAAACTGACATTATTTTCATTGTAAGCTTTAAATAAAATTTTTTCTGTTTGCTATGGGGGAGATTTGAACCTGGAACCTGTCGTGTGATAGTTGCGGACGTTAGCAACTCAGCCACGGGTATCATTATTGTGAAGTTGACTGAAAGTCTATTTATTTTGAAATGAGCTGATTTGGAATTAACTACGTTTCGTGAGTTAGCTGATTTGAGTGTAACAACGCTTCGTGAGTGTTTTGACTGCGTTTCGTTGCTGATTTGGATTTAACAACGCTTTGCAACCAGCGTTGTTGAATAAGTTTCAATCACGTTTGTGAGTCATTTAGCAACGCACCATACAAATTTGAGCTTGGAGCGTTGATAAATCCAAATCAGCAACGAAACGTAGCTGAAACACTCACGAACGCGGTGTTTTTTTCGCTCTGTGTAATATCTCCACGAAATTTAATTCAATTTTGCTCAACATAGGCTAAAAATGTTTGCAATTAAATGTGCCTCTGTGCCTCAATACATCACAAAAACAAAGTTTTTCATTTGACATTCATATGAAATATTGTAAAAAACTTGTGAAATTTCAAAATTTTTCCTGCTATAGCTTAGCCAATTTTGTTCGGAGCATTTTTAGTCAAAATCAATGTTTTTTTTTACTTTTTGCCAAAAAATTGCATAAAAATTTCTTTCCAGACGAAAAACAGAAATCAAAATAGAAGGTCATTTAAAGTTTCTATGGCCCATATAGAGAATGCAATATAAATATTACCTATACCGGTATCCCGGCATCCCGGTCCAAAAATCGATACCGAAAAACCGGTGTTAAAATATTCCAAATACAGCTTTAAAGTTTTTTTTATTTTTTAATAAAAAATTCAAATTATTACTCCGATTTAAAAAGAAAAGATAATGTTAAGAAATGATGCGCAAAATGTTAACTGGGTCAATCTTTGCGTAATCGATAAGGATTTGGGTTGAAATCTCGGATTTTTTATGAAAATTGGTGAAAAGTTAGTATTAAACATACATATAACTGTGGTAAAACAACTTTTCGAAATTTTGAAAAAATTCAGGATGGAGGCCATGTGAAGTCCGATCCAAGTTTTAGATACTCAGATGTTTGAATATTCACAACTCCTCGGCTTTTTATCCTATTTTAATGGAATTATCAGAGTTAGTGCAAAAAAATTTAGTTTTTGAAAAAAAAAATAGTTTTTGAAAAAAAATTTACACTGAAAAAAAAATTTGTAATTAGTGGAAAAAAAGTTTTTTTTAAGCCAATTTGGGGGGTGGTGCACACTTTTTATTTTTTTTTTTTTAAATGTTTTCATTTAAAAGTAAATTTTATCATAATTATTTACCGACTTTCAGCACAGTGGTATCAAGTTATGAATATTTGAATTTGTTATATGTTGTGTTTATCATGAACGTGCGCTATCATCTAGGGTTGCCACAGTATTTTTTTTTTTACAGTGGCCCCTGGTGAAATTTTTTCTTAACATCATAATTTTTTTTTATATATAATATCAAAAAGTAAAAATCTTTTGTAGGTTTTTACTCACTTTTGGTTCTATGTGTATGTCATGTCAACAATCAAAAGTACAACAAAGCTTCTTTGGGTAACTATGAGCTTCCTCCGTACATAACCATCGATATAGTTGGACCGCTGCCAGCATCAGGAAGTTACCGCTATCTCCTGGCTTGTAGCGATCGTTACATTCGCTGAGTCGAATCCGTTGGGTAGAAGAGATGACTTCTGAGATTTTTGCATTCTTGAATTTATTTTCGTGATCTTTTACTTTATCAATCCTTTTCAATGTTAAAATAAAAGCAAACTCAAATTGCAAAGCTGAAATCGTATGACTGGCTTACAGCAATTTTAGCTTCGCTCGGATCACAAAAATGAGTTTTTAATTAATTCCAATTAATGGAAAATAAAGTCCAATTTTTACTAGAACACCCTAGTTATGTGTCTGTATGTGTAACCGTTAATCATGTGAAAATGCACAAAGCAATAAATGTCATTGTCGTAGCACTGCTTCCGTTTCCTACCATGTGGAATAATGAGCGGCATAGTGGTGGTGTGCCATATGGAAACCAAGTTATTTCACACATTAACCCAAATAGACAAAGATTAATTACGATTCTCACACTGATGATACATTTCAGTTAGCAACACTTTTGTAGGCATTTGACTTGATTACAGGATGTTGGGCAAATTTTTCTTTTCGGTTGTAAAGATTCCTAATGCTCAAGATGAGACACGTTAGAGAAGATATTTGCTTAATTTAAGTGAAAACTAAACATACTGAATTTCAAAAATTTATTTCAAAAAATCTTTCAAATAAGAAAACAAATTATATACAGTTCATACATAAGAAAACTAGAAGCAACAAAAGTTCTTTAAAACTTCAAATGAAAATAGTTGGATTTGATTTTCTTGATTCTTTTTCATTGTTGCTGTATTAGCGATCAGTTTATGAAAAAAGTTCTTAGCAATAAACATCGTATTATTGCTATTGACAAAGTTACTTGAGAATTTTAATGAACAGTTTTGTAACTGAATTATTTATTGCAATTTTTCAGTTGTGATAGCGCACCAACACCAATTCTGCAATTTTAATGTTTTTACTATAAGGTTATATATTTTCAAAGAAGTGGTAAAAAAAATGATGACCCAATCTATCAATTTATTGTAAAAATAAAAATACCGCAAATAATTGATGCCGTAACTCATGATGTTATTGCATTTGAAATGCAAGATGGAAAATCAGTGCACCAAATCTTAAAGGAATTCGATGGGTTTAACTAGCTACCATCAAATCACGTGTCAAGTGGATTTGTTTCTAAGGGTAGAAGTTCTTGTGATTTTCTAACTAGTAAGAGAAAAAATGGACGCCCACGAAAACTAAGACCCAGTGCAAAGAGAATGATCAAGTGGCTAATCGTGTCTAAAGCGTTTGACAATGGAGTGCATGCCCATAACGAGATGTCCGAAGGTATTAACCTTCATGTTTCCTGTCAGGGTGTGCGAAGATCCCTAAAGAAAGATAATATGAAGGTAAAAACTTGTTTACTGGATCTGATGAATCTGAGATTAACCACTTAGTATCTGATGATCGAAATTGGTCATGGTACGACACAAAAGTTCATATCACCGAACGAAATCTTAACAATTTGGGTATGTTTCCAATATATCAATATTCTGAAGGATTCATACCTTTCCAGCATTGAAAAATTTAGATGTGAACAATGTGAAACCATTTTCAGGACAACGGGAAATCTGGTTAGGACTGACCTCCAAAAAGCCTAGATCTACATCCAATAGAGAATTTATAGAATATTCCTAAGTAAAAAATTATAACTCAAAAATTGGTAATTAAAAATTTGGAAGACCTATGGTCGGCGGTTTACGAGGACTGGTCAAACAAAAGTCATTAAACGTGAATAATTTGATCAGTAGTATACCTAAAAGGATGCAGCTTGTAATTAAAGTAGACACATGTCCGAAGTAAATATTTTTAAAAAATGTATAACGCAAGCCGACCTCGGCTTCCCCATTATGTAAAAGTTCATTCAATTCTAAAGATAAATGCCAAAGACACCATACCTCTTCGTTCAACTTTAGTTCGGAGAATTCTCGATTGAAAATTTTTTTTTATTTGTATACTATATTTTGAAAGATCTTATAGAGCCAAAATAATGTCGTAATATGAATTGGCCGGTATGATATTGACGGTGTTTACTTGAAAAAACTATGTTGTTCAAATAACGAATTATTATGACTCACTTTCAGAATAAACGATTTATATCTTAACATAAATTTTTTCAAACAAAACATCAACCTAGGCTGCCAAATCTGACATTCATATTTTTTCCAAGGCACCATTCCGTGTAAGCAGAACCCAATTTTATTAATTTTTTCACAAAATAGTAGCCAATTCATGTTATGACATTACTTTTGTCTCTATCAGATTTTTCAAAATGTGGTATAAAAATAAAAATAAATATTAAATGCAAGGTAAAATTTTCAATCGAAAATGCGCCGAACTAAAGTTGAACGAAGAAGTATGGTTCCTTTGGCATTTATCCTTTGAATTCAATGAAATTTCACATAGAGGGATAACCGAGGTCGGCAAAATTTCGTCCATACAATTTGGCCCACCCAAATGTATTACCTTTCTTATAAAATCAGTTACAAATGTGTTCATTTAAATAGAATGAGTTTTTCTGTCACCAATTGAGGCGTTGCGTGCAATAACGCCCTAAGTCGAAGAAGGTGTCTTACGAAAAAAGTGCATAAGGAAGAAAATGTTTGGAATTGTATAAGGAATACGTTTGAATTTGTTTCAGAATTTTTTGGAACATTTTATAATTTTTCAAAAATTAGTTAAAAAAAAACAGTTCCAAAAAATCGAAAAAAAAATTCACACGTATTGTTTGGACAATTCTAAGTATTTTTTGCTTAACACACCTTGGTTTTGAGTAAAAACCATTTTTTTGACCGCAAACTGATTCATGCAATAACGCCCCAAGTCCCACTACGCCCTTCTTGCACTCAGCTCTTAAACAGTTGTATATAAATTGCTTTAACACAGTTTGTAATCGGAACTGAAAGTTGAAATTAAGTGCACATATATTTGAGGACTCAAATGGGCGAAAAAACGCCCTAATTCAAATTAGGGCGTTATTGTACGCAACGCTTCAATTGTAGAAAGTTGTAAGTATTAGATAGTTTTCGTTACACACATCGTAAAAAAAGTAGATTTCTAAAAATTTTCCGTTTTCGAGATTGAGCCCACAGAAAAGTGGTCGAAACGATTTTTTTCAAAAAGCAATGGCTTAATTTTTTCCTTGTTCAATTACGTACAAGCCCCCATTATTGAAATCTTTCTACAGTACGTCCCCAAGCGGGCATAACATTTTGATATAAAAAACACACTTCGGGACCAGTGTGCGGCGTGAGTCGAACCCGGGAACCCAGCAAACTTGCGTAACGTGTGTGTAAAACAATTTACACGACATTTAAAGATTGGCGTATTTAGATTTGTATGGAAAATATATTTTTTAAAGGTGCATACTAAGGTGGGTCGAAAAAATACTTTTTTCATCCTATAAATTTTCAACGGGGCCAGAAAGTGTCTTTAGTACTTCAATAAGAAGCCCGCAAAATTTTAGCAAGATCCTTCCAATAGATTTGTGTCAGAATTGAAATGAAATTTTAATTTATTTAATTGATTTAATTTTTCAATTAGTGCTTTCGAGCAGGCTTTTAATTTTTCGGAATATGGCAATTTTTTCTTATACAAATCAATCGGGAAACTTTTCTTCACGAATTTCGCTGATAAATCGAAAAAAAATTTTAAAATTCAATTTAATTCTGACGCAAGTCTATCGGATGGATCTTGCTGAAATTTTACAGGCTTCTTTTTGAAGTCCTAAGGATACTTTCTGGCCCTATTAAAAAAAAAAACAAATTTTTTCGACCCACCCTAGCAAACATCTACAATTTTACTATGCGTTTTTTGGCTCAGTGTATATCATAATTTTTTTTATAAAAACTTTAAAAATTGTTAATTATATTGGAATTTTTATTTCCTTCTCTTTTCAGGTAAGCTTCCATTGAATCCAATTAAAGCATGCAAATTGCACACAACAAAATGAACCCAGAAAAGTAAGTCATGCAAAAATTATCTAAGGATAATTAGCAAATTCATGCTGCTAAAACGAATAAATTGGCTACAAAAACAAAAATAAAAATGAGTGAAATTGCTTTTGAACATAATAACGAGTTGCAAAATTTTTTAACGTTAAATTGGATCCTTTCCTTTTTTGTTCAACAAAAAGCATGCAATTCTTTCAGTGTTTTTTTTTTTTCACGGTATGTAATACCCTCTTTCACAGTTTAACCTTTTGAAGTTGGCACGTATTTTTCTTTTGAAATCGGCTTAAATAGGTTAGATAAAAAGCATTTTGGTAAAATTTCATGTATCTATGATAAAAAAAAGACCATATGTTGTAGAATTTTACAACGCAACAACGCAGTTAAATGTCTGCATACATTTACATATGCATACATATAGATATGAAGAGCTAAAAAATTTCGGTATTTTTTTTTTTTTTCATAAAAAAGGCATATAAAATTCAACGGTAGCTTAACTTACCGCGGTGTGTGTGCACAAAAAGCTGGTAATAACCTTGCAAAATAATAAAAGCCATATATTTTGCAGCAGCAGCTAACGGATTTCATGCCACAAAAACCACAAAAGTTTAAAAACACACACACATGGTCACACAAAGTTGCAAATGTATAAAAGCAATGTATAAATTTTTCTTTTCAAATGAAAACAGTGGCAACGCTGGATAATGTGGAGCAAGAAATTTTACATAAAGTGACCGCCATCAGTATTTTAGCTGTCAAGATGAAATCGCTACAATTTTCCAGTTTTCCCACTACTACAGTTAGTTGAGGTTTTAAGTTCGATCTACATATACTAAGTACATGTACATATACTACAGTCTTAAATTGTGGGAAACTTCGTGGCACGCCTTACATTTGCTGTTATAAAAACGAAAATGCGAGGTTAAATTAAATGAATACAATTTGCTAAATATTCTCGTGTTAAAATTACATATTTTGTGCGAAGCCGATTCACATCTAACCGAATTTGTTCTTGAAATGTAGAAGAAAAAACTGAAAGAAAATCATGCGAAAGAAAAAATGAGCGATAAAAATCAAGAGATAAATAAAATCCAAAAAAAAAAAAAGGAAAATTATTGCTATCACCGCTTTAAATGCTAACGTCGTACCTTAGGCTCGACATTTAAGCACCCACCAAATCCTTTGCACAAATACCACTGCAATGCTAAATGCTTCAATTCATTCTTTGAAACACCCACTAATCGTCCAATTTAGGCGTTAATCAGCGAAGAAGAAAAAATAACAAAAATTATTGCACTGTTACTAAGAAGAAAAAAAAGAAAGAAATTGTTCAGCAAAAAGAATGAAAGTGAAATAAATATCAGTTAAAATTTACCAGAAATTTTACATGCATATGTAGCTTACACGCACACATAGACACTCAAACTTATTAGAGATTATTAATTACATGTAATATTGTCACCACCATCGCACACACTCATGCTTGACATCTTCCTAGAAATGTACTCTCATGAAATTTCTTTACACCAAACAGATGCAACCAATATCCAAAATCAAACATTTTCGAAGCATCCCTAAATTATCGACGGTAGAGGATCGTTCAAAATATATGTATATCCTCAGAAATTCAGAAATTGAAGACTCCTCACTCTTAGTGACTTTGTCCGAATTCCTTGCCGCATGTTGTCAACCAGGAAATATGCCATCCACTTTTGCCAGATTTTATGATCCGCTCCAAGGAGTTTTGAACTCCACAAACTGCAAAACCACGCATTGGTATATTGTAAAAGAGATCTCGCGAGGTCGGAGAACAACAAATAACTCATTTCACGGAGAGAACTTTGAGCTAAAAACAATCCCAAACCAAATATTTTGGAGGCGATTCCATGCAAAACCCTATTTAAAAAAATCTGAAGATGAATGCGTTCAAGAAAAAGCGAACTCACAGCCTTACAGAGCTCGAAACAATAATGAGAAGGAAGAAAAGTAAGGAACTCCTTCGGCGGCACGCAAGTTGCAATATAATTTTTTCTGTTGAGAAACGAATGCTGATGCAAGACAACCAACACGCCTAAAATGATCGCGTCTATGCAGTTAATAAGGCCGATGTTCCCACTTATGTGAAGGCTTTTGTACTTATTAAAACATAACATCCGTTATTTTAGAAAAAGGCAAACTTTCTTTTCTCTTTATGGAAAAAGGCGTCAAAATGGTCACTTAGAGGGGTCGGGGATATCTCTGGTCATGTCTGAAATCTATTTTCGACCATTCCCCATTGATTGGAGCAATACATTTTTTTCAAACCTGGACCGAAATCGGTCACTTAAAGGGGTCGGAAACAGCTCTGGTCATGTCCGAAATCTATTTGCGACTTATCCCCATCGATCGAAGCAATACAATATTTTTTCAAAAGTGTCCCCAAACGGTCAAATATGTTTTTGACCTTTTCCCATCGATTGGTCCAGTAAATTTTTTTATAAAAATGGGCCCAAAACGTTCACTAAGAGTGCTCGGAGAAATCTTTGGTCATGTACAAAATATATTTTCGACCTTTTCCTATCGATTGGTGCAATAAATTTATTTTTAGAAAAATGGGCCCAAAACGGTCACTTAGAGGGCTCGTAGAAATTTTTGGTCATGTACAAAATATATTTTCGACCCTTCCCCAACGTTTGGTGTATTACAATTTTTTTATATTGTATAAATGAGCCTAATAAGCCTTATGATCTTCCAGAGGAGCGTTAAGAGAATCTTCTGTTACTCACGGAAAATTTTTATCGCAGAAGCTCGCGTGGAAGAGTTGTAAAAGCATCCACAAAAAGGTCGTAGATTGTCCGCGATTGAAAATGTTTGCTGGGTTTTGTTACGTTTATACCTACAACTACATACTCAATATGCATTTGACAAGGTTCGCTTATTCATAAAGTTTACATGCTTTTGATAAAGTATATAGTGGCACAGTTACACATTTATCTACAAACATACAATAGAGCAACACATACCTCATATCACTCTCATATTTTCAACTTACACAAATACCAAAGGCCCATTACTGTTAGGCTAAAAATATAAAAGTGCCGATGACGATGATGTCCAGAGATATGTCAATTCCACTCAACATGGGTCGGCAACATTATATAAAACAGATGATATTATCGCTCAATTAACTTTTTATTTTACAAAATTTCGGAAAATACTTAATACAAATTGTTTAAAATAAAAATATATGTTTTGCAAGGAACCAAAGGTTACCGAATTTCATACTCTGCTTAACTCGACAATGTCAACAAACATATATACGAGTATATTCATTGGAAACTCTAAAAATCTAGCAAATTGAAGTATCAGATTTAAGTTTTTTGCTAAACAAAGGTTTCAACTTCATTTCTTTCAAATAAAAAATACCACTTGCACTGT